>JAOXYM010000010.1:29291500-29309509 GCA_028567055.1 Leptatherina wallacei | reverse complement strand
CCCCCCCCCCCCCCCCCCCCCCCCCCCCCCCCCCCCCCCCCCCCCCCACGATTGCTTTGCCCCATCTCTGGACCTCCCTGCTCTGGCACCACTCCATCATGGCCTTAGTCACCTCCCTTGCTTAGCCCTCTCAGCCCCCTCACACACATATAGACACTTTCCCACACACAGAGTACATTTCACACATGCAGACGCTATCTCTTCCCCTCCCCCCCAACACTGGGGTCCCCCTAAGCCTGAGGAAAATGGCCGTCACGGAACCCCGCTAACGGGAGGCCTCCCCTCGACCACAAACCGAGAGTAAGAAAGCGCACAAATGTATTACTGCTGCAATATTAGCTGATGGAGGGAACAGGGGAAGAGAAAGGGGGAGTGGGAAGGATGAGGGTTGTTGAATGGGGGGGACCGCAGTGTGAGCATCTACCCACAGAACACTCTCCCACATGTGGAGTCAATTAGGAACAATCTTGTTTTCTCCCGACCGCTGCAAAATAAAGGAGGGTTTTTCTGGGGCTCCGTGTGTGTGAGTGTACATAAGAGAGAGAGTGAGGTAGGAAAGGGAGTTGAGGGAGCATGTTTTTCTGAAAATCTGCCAGAGAAATAGGCCGGATATTCGGTTTTATATCAACCCATTTCAAGCACAAAGAGCCTGCATCTCAGCATGTCTGTCTGCTGTTTATCGTTAAATAAGCATGACTGGAGAAAATTTTGACATGATGGCAGACGAGAGCGCAGATGACACTCATTGAAAAACATCAGTACTCTAGGGTGCAACATGAATGATGTACACGTCTCAGGTGTGTGCGTGGGTGTGTCTGCTGTTCTGCATCCTCACACCTACTATTGTTGTATGTGACTGGTAAGACAGGAGCATCAGTCGCTCTGCTGGGAAATCGAGACGCACACACACAAAATCACAAGCCGCTTCCTTGGTGTCAGACAAGAGGAAGTCTCCCCTTTAAAAGATTCATGGTTGGTTCAATTATTTATCCTCTTTCAAATTGTCGTGTTTAGACAGTTTTCATTATTCATCCGTTTCAAGATTGATGGCTCCCAGTCGGTTGGGCGGTGCAGCGTAAACAAGTGTCTACACCGCTGTTGATTTATAGGAGCGAGATCAAAACGGCAGGCGCAAAACAAAGCTCCTTTGTTTTTCATGTTTGCTTCAAAGGCACTTAAAAAAGTGACTTTTTTTTTGCATTTTTGGAGGACATTTGTGTGACTGTCAAGATTGACATGTTTCAACCTTTAGTGTAATGTGCAGGAATGAGCCCTCCTCACAAAAAGTCCATCTTAAACACAGATGTGTAGGTAACTGGGATGCAAAAGAGTCTGAGTTATCACGCAACTATCACAGTGAGCATAAATGTTCCCAATTCATCAACGGCATAACACGCAAGCACAGAAAAGAGAACTAAACCAGATAATAACCATATCTCAATATTCGCTGTAATAAGTCTGGCATGTAACCAAGAGAACCTTTCACCCTCAGGCTCTGCAAGAACCCAGACTGCTGCTTTCTCAAGAGGGCAGCCAGAGTGCATGAACCACACAGGAGAGAGATGCAAAGTGGAGATATGTGATTGTGTAAGCAAATAAACATGCTTGTTAAATTTTATGTTATGTGTTCAAGGATGAGTGAGTTTGAGATCTCGCCGTCCCAAAGGAAACCTGCCTTTCGACTGGAAACTGGACTTTGCCAGAACATCGATTTAACGGTCTCACCTACAAAAATGCTTTGTGGCACCAAAGTTGAGCGTTAAAAGGAAAAATATATTTATATTATCTAAAAAGAAGGGAGTACTGGGTGTTCAGGAGTGTTATTATGGTGAGGTCTCTGCCTCCCACTGTGTACTAGACAGGAATTGGTGAGATAATCCTGTTCAAACAACGCACCGACAAGACGAGGCTGTGTGTATGGGGTTTGCTTAAAGGTGGACAGATGATGAGGATTTTTTAAACAAATGAACATGTTTTTGTGCTAGGAAGGATAAAGTACACTTCAAAAAAAATAAAGGGAAGACTTAAACAACACAGTTTAGATCTTGATGAATGAAATATTCCAGTCGAAAATCTTTGTTCATTACATAGTTGAGAACCAAAAATCATCAGAATGATCAATAAAATAAAAATCATGAACCCTTAGAGGTCTGGATTCAGAATCATACTCAAAATAAAAGTGGAAAGATCAGATCACAGGCTGACCCAACTTCTGTGGAAATTCCTCAAGACAATTCAGAACGAGGTTCAGTAGTGTGTGTGGCCTCCACGTGCCTGTATGCACTCCCTACAACGTCTGGGCATGATGAGGCCACGGACAATCTCCTGAAGGATCTCCTCCCAGACCTGGATCAGGGCAATCAGTCAACCCCTGGACAGACGCCCTGGTGGACGTGGCGGCGGTGGATGGAAGAGACATGATGTCCCACAGGTGCCGGATCCGTTTCAGGTCTGGTAAACGGGCAGGCCGGTCCGTAGCATCAATGCCGTCGTCATGGAGGAACTGCTGACACACTCCAACCACAGGAGGCCGAGCATTTTCCTGCATCAGAAGGAACCCAGGTCCCACTGCAGCAACATATGGTCTGACAAAGGTCTGAGAATCTCATTCCAGTACCTAATGGTAGTCAAGTTATCTCTGGCTAGCACATGGAGGTCACTGTGGCCTGTTTGAGTAGAAACATGCACATCAGTGGCCTGCTGGAGGTCATTTTAGAGCTATGGCAGGGTTCTTCCTGGTCCTCCTTACACAAAGGAGCAGATAGCGGTCCTGCTGCTGGGTTGTTGTCCTCCTACGATCCCCTCCATGTCTCCTGGTAAACTGGCCTGTCTCCTGGCATCTCCTCCATGCTCTCCACACTGTGCTGGGAGACACAGCAAACCTTCTTCCCACAGCGTGCATTGATGTGTCATCCTGGATGAGCTGCACAACCTGAGCAACTTCAGTGGGTTGCAGACACCGCCTCATGTTACCTCAAGTGGTGAGGGCCCTGACAAAATGCAAAATATGACCAAAATAGGAAATGGTCTATGGCCACCACAGAACTGCAGGAGCTTTCTTTTATAAAGGGGTTGTCTTGCTAATTTCCTCTCGTTTCCACCTGATGTCTGTTCCATTTGTACAACAGCAGGTGAAATTTATTCACAATCAGTGTTACTTCCTAACTGGACGGATTGATATCCCAGAAGTGTGACTGACTTGGAGTTACATGGTAATTATTGTGTGTTCCCTTTATCTTATTTTATTTTAGCAGTGTATATTTGAATGGTTGAACTGACAACCAACTCAGACAACTCTGACATAACACAACCCTGTCACTTTTTGGGGGGCTGTCTGTCGTGGAACTGTCCCAGTCACTGGACCCATCAGACAAACAGGGTACGTTGTGGTACAAGCTTGGCCACACTTTATCTTCTCCCACCACTTCAAATCATGCTGCATTTGTTGTTGAAATCAAAACTCTGTTGCTCTTACTTTTTTGTTTTGCAATTAACAGCAAATTAACTTTAAAAAGAAATAATAAGCTACTTAGAATCTACTATAGCTGGGCAATAAGAAAAATAAATATCACAATATCATTTCCTTAAATTATCCATCTCAAACTTGATGTTGATAATGACATAGAATGGTTACACTGCCTATGTGTATGTGTGTAACAATGTACATCATACCTACATTCATTTGTATTTACAGTATATTACTATTAGTATATTACTCATGAATAAATAACATTAATGTCTTTATGTTTTCACGTTCCTGGCAGCTGCAGGGCTGCTGCATTCACTCTAGAAGCTGAAGTTAAGTTTGTTGTAAATTGTCCTTGGCAAAATTAGAGGAACCCATTTTAAGAATGCAGCTGCAATCGTGCAAGCTCTTCCTCCTCTCTGCGTACAGCGGGAATGGACAACCTGCCATTGCTAGCCTTTATTTTTCACGAAGCACTTTATTGAGCTTAAATGATTAAGCTTAAATGTTACAACAAAACTACCCAGGTAGCATCGGTGTAACTCAACAAGCCTTGCTTTTGTGCATATTGATTTGATGCACCTGTGGAAATAGAGGGCAGGGATTGATGCAGTGTAAGTTTTTTGCGAGCTGTTCACCAAAAAGGAGCTTAATAGACGTGTTTCACACAGTTCCACAATCAAAGAATACATAATTTCCTTCTTAACAGGATAACATGTGTTCAGTCTTGGTCAGTTTGACCCCTGCTCGAGTGCATGCCATCAGGTCATCACCTCATTCTCCCCCACATGCATTCAGTCCTCTTCCCGCCGGTAGCTCAAACAATTTTTTGGTCTTAAAAAAATGGAGATGTATTTTAACATGATGGCCAGACACACTAGATGTTGCATTTGAGAACAGAATTGCAAACCAAGTATCATCGTACCAGTTTTCTGTGTGTGTTAGTGTGAGCAGTCAGGCTAAACATTTTACATTCTTTCATACAATCAAATTTAATCCAATTGTTAAAAAGTGTTTTGTTTGTTTTTTTGTCATGTGCATGGGAGTTCAGAGCTGTACAACTAAACTCAAAAGAGTGACACAGCTTGAAAAACAGAGGTGGACTTCGGTAGAGCAGCTAATTCCATCCTCTAGTCTACAACTCCGTTATGAGGTGTAAAGACGTGGTTTGAAAAGGAAGCTCTTGAACTGCATCCTTGCTATGTTTGACCAAAGCATGGCACAGACGTTTCATTAAGACCTCAAACAAACAGTATCTGTGGAAAAATTTAATAAATTCTTACTAGCTTGGACACAACTGAACTGCAGTTATATTAGCAGGAAGACATGTAGAGTAGTAGTGGGTCTTAATTTAGCACATCATCTGCTTCTCATGGGAATTTGATTGTAAATTGTAGATTGTAAATAAATAAATAAATACAGTACATAACAGTGCTGCCAAAGCCTTCTTTCCCTTGTTTTC
This sequence comes from Leptatherina wallacei, assembly GCA_028567055.1. Lineage (NCBI taxonomy): Eukaryota > Metazoa > Chordata > Actinopteri > Atheriniformes > Atherinidae > Leptatherina > Leptatherina wallacei. Next base: position 29,304,581 of record JAOXYM010000010.1, on the reverse strand, counting down.
TATTCACAATACCTTACCATTTCATGCAACCCCGAAGCATATTTATCATAGCGTTTGAACCAAATGAATGAGAGGAAACTCTGCTTAATGTTCACTATAAGATGTACAGTACAAGATGTGTTGCAGCTACAGTTTCACCCCTCTCACATCCTCAGCCTCATACGTACAATGGACTGTAGAGATGTCAATGAAGACAGTCCCCCCCTGGTAAAGTGAAAGATCATGGTTTTCTTAAGCTGACTAGTATGCAAGTAACTGCAGTGCAATTAAAAATAATAATACCAAGAAGCCAACTGGAGTTCTTTATCACACAACTGAATAAACTCAAGTGATTTTCAGCTGAACCCATCCTGATTGATGGCAAATACAGAAAGAGCTTCTTGTCTTTTGGTGTCAGAGAGCAAAGCAAACAGGAGCATCAGTGTAAAGATGGAAAAAATCTGAAAATGGTTTGTAAGTGTGAGTCATTGTGTGTGTGTGTTTTTTTTTTTTTAATGTCCTCTCACCAGTTGTATATAGGCTACTTTATAGTCTGGCTGCTTAACCTTCTGGTTGAGGTGGTTCCTCTTCTTGTTGGACCCTACAAAACACACAAAAAGCTAGTTTTACTGACAGAACAGGCAAACGATGATTCATTTGTGGGATCAGAGGGATGATGATATATATGAATTGGAAATCTGAAAATATAGTGTTATGGCAAAGGGAATTTTTCCAACTTATCTGATAGAAACTTTGACTCATTTTTTAGTGGGAAAAAAAATGTTCTTAAACATTGTAAGGTGCAAAAAATATAATTGAGCAAAGTAGCAAATATCAAAGTTATTACAGCCAGAATATCAGACCAGCAAAGATTACTCCACTAAATTACAAAACCGAAGCACAATCCCAGCATCCATTTACATGCATAACAATTACAACATCACATTTCATATTTTTCTACACATCTTGTTCATATTATTCATCTTCTTTATTTCCCTGTAGAACAGAAAATACTTGGTCTGCATGCCTGGTAAAGCAGGACCTGATCTTGTTGATGAAGGAGTGCAGGTTAACCTCATCCCCACCTGGAGATGATGATTACATCATCCGCTTTCCTGTCAGACCTCTCCAAGTCTGGAAGGCAGGGGACTTGGGGAGCTGTTGAGTGTGTATATCTGAATGCACGTGTGTGCAGGTCAGGCAAGAAGCTTTGTTTATATCTAAATCAAGAGGAAATGTTTTGATAAATCTTGAGGCACTTCATTCAAATAGCTAAATCTTTATGTTATGACAACAGCTACTATCGATGATTGATAAGGACACGGCATCAAACAGTCCATTTCTGCCTGAGACACTAATCTCAATAAGACCCCGGTGGTCAAGTCAACAGGCCCTCTGAGTAACTGCCATTGCCATGGGAACGGTTTATGACATGAAAAACAAGGGAAACATTCCGCTGTAATGACTCATTTGTGTGTACGTGTATGTATATGTGTGCATGTGTGTGGTACTCATAGCTAGTAATCACTAGCCAGGCAGCCCACTGCTCAGGGAAAGCCCTAAGCGGGGTTGTAAAACACCCCCTCCACACCACCACGGGTAAGTGGAGGCCCCTGTGTGGGTGGGAGACAGAGGTAACAAAGTGTAAGTGCCAGAGTGGGTGTGTGTGTATACGTAAGTGTGTTTTTTGGGTTGTTGAGGAAATCCACAGGGAAATGCTACAAACTTTAAAAGAGCAAGGTAAGACTCTGACATGTCAAAAAAAAAAAGGAAAAAAGACACACCCAACTGCACACCTTAAAAAGATAAAAACGTGTTTCTCTTAGTTTGCGTAGCCTTTTCCGAACACATACACCCACACAGACAGAGCTTTCATACAACACTCGCAAACGCAAGCACAATTTCTCCCACTTTGAGATTGCGGTTTGGCAGCAAGCTATCACGTTACAAATCCCAGACTGGAAAGGTAGCCATGGCAACTCCTTCCAAAATACCCCTGCCGCACAAGGAGGAAAGAAAAGGTTGTTTGCGCCCCTCACTCTCCTCAGCCTGTTCCCGTCTTTACACTGCCAATGGAGTGGAACTCCTGACGCAGACAGGGATACCTTCTCTGACGCACCTCGGGATAACTGGGGGCCCAGAGCCGCCCTTTCTTCTCTAGCCCACTTCATCCCCCAAATGCTCACTGCTTTCCTTCAACTCACTTCACCAAGGGGCATTCCTTCCTCCCCTAGCCTTTAATGACACAACCCTAATAAACAATGGTAATTGGTTCTCCACATTGCAGGTTAGGCTATGCTAGGCGCCTCTCTCCCACTTCCTCTCTCCATGACACCTTCTCAGTCTCTCCTCCAGAGGTAGAGGGGGCTCCTCTTGGTCCATCAGGCAAAGCATATATGAGCACCTTCAAGTCACCCAAATGTCCTCAACCACAGTTCTGCCTTGAGCTTCCAAATTCCCAGAATTGTAAGGAGCCCCCAAGTTAGGCCATGCAAACCTAAACAGTTTGTTCTCTCATGAACATCCAAGAGAATTATTAAATCAATGATATAACACTAGTCTTGGCTCTACAATTCTTGACAAGGGGGGGCAGGAACAAAGATTCGGGTTGGGGTGACTGGGAAGGAGATGAAGCACTTAGGGCCCTGAAGCTTCGAGCAAATAGTATGTGCTTGTGTGGACGGAGCATGGGGTGTCCTGGGACAGATGGAGGCTGGAGTGCTGCAGCAGCAGATTGTAAGATAAGCAGCTGTGTGTGTTAAAGGGAAAGGAGAGCCAGGCATGCTAACCACTACCGCAACTAGCTGCTGGAAAACACTCCCGCTGCTGCATGTCAACGGAAGACCGTCTACATCGTAAGCTGAAATTGCTAATCGCTGCTAACCACCACTGACAGCCTCCAAAACAGAATGGCTTAGACTTTATGCTTCCCAAAACACTCCTTCTGTGAACTTTACATAACATAAACAAAATGTCCTTAACAAAACTGATAAAATTAAGGTTAAAGTTGCTCTAACCGTAAAAATGAATGATGTTGCTTTTTGAAAAACTAAAAATATTAAAACAACTATTCGGTGACTACAACTCTCTTATATTTCTGTTTGTTCATGGATACTTTTGCATTCAGTTTCATCTTCAACAGGACTAAATTTCTTCATCGGTCTGCAACAGAAAACCAAGCTACTCAAGTATAAACACCCACTAATCATTTTGCACAAGCTTCATATTTTGATTTATTATGACTTGACTTGTGACCTTATACCAGGTCTAATCACAAACACAATCAGCACCAGATGACTGAACAGAGGGAGGGCACCGATCCTGGCAGTACTTTGATGGCAACCATCTCCAATTCTGTAAACGTTTGTTATCTCTCTGTAAGAACTGGTGCAGAGCTGTAAGACACTCACCAAACTGTATCCTGGTGCGGACAGCTCCAACAGGGATGTTGTAGATCTTCTCCAAGTAGTTCTTGATGTCAAATTTTGTCATTCTGCCCAGACGTGTCCAAATAAAGAAAGAGAGAAGAAGCTTTCAGTATTCAGGTTTCTGTGCCCTAAGGAGTCATTTAAATGCATTTACACACACACATTTTCAAAATTGGTTGGCTACAGTGGATTCAGGGATGATGTTTGAGGCTCCATTCTAGTACTTGCAATGTTATATGTTGAATCAGTACCCATTTAACACAACACTCATGTATGACATCCACATAGAAAAGATGTAGTCTATTTCCAAAACTGTATTCCCATAATCTTTAAAATTATATCATCGACTGTAAAGGACAAGACACTTGTGTAAAAATTCATACTCAGCTCTTGTTGTTTAGACCATAAAGTAGAGACGAGGAGAAATGTGAGTGTTAGCGTTCATCCAATTAGCTGTCTGCAAGTATTGATCGCGCCCGGTGAAACCCAACACAGGAAGTAGACCTGGCACCAACTGATCTGGCGGGGCAGCCTAGCAAAAGGTAGCCCCACTGGGTAGCACTTGGAACAGATTCCTCTGCCCAGAGGAAGCAGGGCTTTTAACTGCTAATCAATCTAGCCAATTGGATTAGCCTGGAAGAAAGCACTTCTCAAATGCGTCAGACAAAGTGCTTAATAGCGACGCTGTGGTCTGACATGAGTGCCTCGGATATGGTGTCTTCTATCACCTCATATGTTTCTTTGACAGAACAGGGGAGTGTGATATTCACAGTTGGTCAAAGTAAACAGCACAACACCTTGAGTTTTTGTAACTATGTTAAAGTGTGGCAAACATTTTCATGAGAAAATCCCATCTGTGAAAACAAAGACTCTTTGTTCTCAAGAGTGATGTAATATATGTTTCCATGCTGTACAAACAATTGCTCCTTCGTCTGAAACAGACTACACTCTGGCAAAGCTGACAGTGATGTAGAACGAGAATGCTTCTATGTTGAGTGTGCTGAGAAGCTCACATTTATGATACTCCAGCAAGAATTTCCACATTTGAAGAAAGATGACCCTTGAATATGACAGTCTACAAAGCACCAACCTCAGACTTGACCTTTAAAAAAGAAGAGGGAACTGGAGTTTTTAATGAAGCGGTCCGGGGACAACAGGAGGGTGCTGCAAAAGGGGTTCAGTCTCACAGTAAAGGAAGATGTAAAGGAGCTTCCTAGTTTCCCTTTCAAGGTTATTTTACTTTATCATTGCTTTAATGTTGAGTCCCAGAGGTTAAATAAAGATTCAGATTCAACTCCACAGTCTGGAGCTCGTTTATCCTCAATGCTGTGATGACTACAACTGGTAGTCACAACCTCCCAGGAGGAATGAAGCCTATGACCACAACGACATGAGGGGATGGCATCACATTGAAACCTGCAGGCTTTGTTGGAGGACAGCTTCTAATTATCACAATTCTCTGAGATAATTAGGCTAGTTTATCATTTCCTACTGGACTGCAGACGTCAGTTCCACTAAGCAGACATATACAGATGATACGATTAATCAACCTCTTCTCTTTTTGACCACAAGTTGTTGCAGTCAGTTTTAGAGCCTCTGTGCAAGATGTTAGGCTCTTGACACATGTGGTCCATTCTTGTAGTCCTGACTGTAGCATACAATCTGCCACTGCTGTAGAGTAATTTGATGTGAATGGTGATTGCACACAATTTCTCATCGTTGCTTAAAAGCCTGGTATTATGGGGTGATGGTAGGTTGTTGTTTTTTTCACCAGTGCCAAAATGTTTTACGTAATTTTCTTTGCATTTAAAAAAAACCAAGCAAGATCTGTCTAAACCAGTATCCAATATTCACTTTGGGCTTACGAACAAGATGAACAATATGTGCATTCAACAAAATGCAAGTCGTCTATTCAGGCATCCACATATTTGTGTGAGTGCACCCTTCCAACTTATTAGTTTTCCTCTGCCAAGTAAAAAGAAAAGAGATGAGTTTCCCAAGATGTGGCATGCAGATGAGCCTTCCCACTCCATTTGCACCAACCTCTCCCCATAACCACTGTCTCACAGTGTGTGCCTGAGGGAAGTGAAGCAGAGCGGAGTGACCAGGGTATTTGAGATCATGAGAGGAGGAAAGACTGATTGCCCTAAGAGACGGGTTTTCCTAGAAAGCAGGGGCAGGAAACTGGAAGAGAGGAAAGTGGTTTGTGGACTGTGCAGAGTCATGTGGATCATTAGCAGAAGGAACACTGATCCTGATTAATGAGAAGAGAGTTTTTGAAGTACATACTGCTTTTAGCACTCCAGTTATCCAGAAACCACAAACCGAGAGATGACATTCATGAAACAAATCCAGACAGTCGTGTCTGTTACTGTGCTTAGTGAACAGGTATCGTTTAAAGCTGGCAAAACAAAGAAATGGCAAACACAACCAATGGGACATGAAAGAATACCATCATACGCACATGAAGACTCCATGTGAAAATATTTTTCATTTATAAATCCTAATTTTTCTTTACAATATGTAAAATAAATGTCAGATGTGGGTTTTGGCTTTTTCTTTTTCGTTTGTAATAGAGGCTATATTTGTAATGGTAGCCATGCGTGTGTGAAGTCCCGTTGTTTAAGGCAAAACGATGTCACGCCGTGCTTGAAACCAAAGTTGTGAACTGCGGTATCTCAGCCCCCGGGTGCTAAAGGGCAGCTTCAGGCCTCGTAATTGTGCGTAACAAAGGTTGGTGTACTTCAAAACAAGTTAGAGACAAATAGCTTTCAGGTTCACAAACTTCTGTGGTGTTGCTTTAATAACAGCACAGGGTACATTAGAAGACAGGTTTTTCATAAGGAGATCATATTAATATATACAATTTATTCATCTATTTTTCTTTCCATGAAAAGTTTTACAAAATATTGTACGTTCTATTCATAGAAAGCAGACCCCTCCCTACACATAACTACTATGTACCCCAGTTAAACGCATCATGTTAGAGGGCAGTTTTCCTCTGAACTCAGTCAAGACATAACTCCCATCTTAGCTTCAAACTAAAACCTAGTCTGAGAGAAACCCAGGGTTGAAAGCTGGGGAGAAAATGTCAAGTTGAGAGTGTACATAAACAAGGCTAAAGTTAGGCAAAGGGCGTGGTGCCTCCAACAGTGATGCAGGCTGTATATGATCATCACCCTAGTATAAATACCCATCTGACTCCACAAGCTAACTTTTCACACTTCAGCCGCTCAAGAAGAATGAAAACTTGTCTCCAGCAACTGCTAACGCTAAAAGCATCGTTCCTCAGCAACTGGTATATATTTATATGCAAACACACATGCTACAAAGATTCCTCGGCCAGGACGATGAAAGAACTCCAAACACAAAACCTAGAGGGGCATCAGATGACGCAGATGATGGATTAAGTTCAATTATGGTCCGTTGTTGCCAAGCAGGTTTATGTCAGCCACAGTGTCAGCCACACTGGCTTCATTGTCAGAATACAATCTTTAAAAAAAAAAAAAGTTTGATTGTTCTGCGTTATTTAAAGGGAATGTCTAGATTAGAAACCTTGTGTGTTTTAAGAGAGAGAGAATAGACGCATGGTTGGAAATAAGCTGGCCGACTTTGTTGTGTCTGGCTTCTTTGTGTTTAACAGCGCAGCCGAGTCATCAATCTGCAGATTTACCTGCACAGCTCCATGAATTGCTTTAAAATGTAATCCTTCATCAGCAGTGAACCTACAAGCTTCTGGATGTTTCCTGTTCTTTAATGTGGACTAATTCATACTGGGCCAAGAAGATTAGAAGTATCATTTCCAGTAGTTTAGGGCGGTCCATTTACACCTGTGCTCTGAAAGCACGAGAGAAGTAGGTGAAAGGGCACAATAGGGAGAAGAAGAAAAAAGAAAAAGCGTGCAACAAAAGGAGAGAGACAGTTTGGAAGTGCTTGTATTGCAAATAAAAGATGCCCTTTATAGTCATCAACTTACAATGATTTTCAATCACAAATACTAACACTGACTCTTAACAGATTCTGCACACCTGTGTGGTTGAATGAACATTTATAGGTGCTGAAAATCCTCTACAGGTGTTAAAAATGATGACCTAGTGCCAGGTTATTTGGCACGTATTGAGAGAGGGGGGGTAAGCAGCGTTATCAAACCACAGATGCTGAAGTTGTTTTGGATGTCAAATGTTCTAGGATAGAATAATAACATCTTAAAATTTTATGCCAGGGATTAAAAGAACAACTCTGGGGCGGGTAAATGTTAGCAATCATGGGAGTACGTGTAGGGCTGCAGGTATAGGCTCCACTCAGCGTACACAACGGCACAGATCTGACTCAAAAAAAAAAAAAAAAAACTCAGAGTGGGAAGTTAAAATGACGTAGACCCTTTTATCTTGTTGCAACAAAACAAATGGTGTAGCAGATGGAGAGTGGGCAGCTGAATAAATATTGTGTGAAACGCGAAGTTGTAGATATCGTGTCTAGTTTCATATTTTGGTGGAATTACTGGACATCATGGTGATTCATGTTTTAAGAAAGATGTAGGCACTCCATGTCAGCCACTGAATATTAATGATCACTATGACAACACCTTGGTTGAAGCTAAAGCGTGATTTACACCTCCTTCATTAAATTCATGATGCAATTATGGTATCCTACACTGTAGCACTCATGCATCGACTCAGAAATGTAACTATGCGTTGACGCAGAACATTACAACTGTGACTGTGACTGTAACAAATGGCCCCGTTTAGCTCTGAGACATGCAATAGGCTTTAATAGTACCCACGTTGATGATGATGGACACAATAACGTCACTTTCTCACAGCATCGACTCAGTTAGTTCAATTTTCACACATTGCCCTCCCTATTTTCGACACTGCCGCAACTTCAGTTAAAGCAACTGTTGTGCAACAACTTGTCCCCCATGTTTTCATATACACGTAGCTCCAGTAACCCATTTCCATTGTTTAAAGGGCACGAGGAAACAAATCTGTGGCAATGAAACCCTGCAACCAAGAAGGGTGTTGGCTTATATATTACAGAGCAACAACACATGCACATAACTGCGTACAATGGTATATGTCACAAGTATCAGCTACAGATTGGTGCTTTGAAGAGTTTGACATGTGAAGCAAAAATAGAGGTTCACTTTTATCAGTTTCCTTGCTTATAAATTAGCTTTAGTTTCAGGAAACATATTGAGTGACAATCATCCCCTTGGTGGGTACAATAAATCCACTTTAGAAAGGCTGCCTCTTTTAGCAACTCAACTTGAATTGACAGGAAGGCTTTTTATGTGGTTCTTTGTTTGATATGAAATGAGCTACATCTACTTTGAGATTCTTTTGCATTGCCTTTTTTGGTTGGGGATTTAGGAATGAGGGTTACTATGGAATGACAAGAAGAATGCAGCAACATAGAAATGATGCAGATGGTAGATCAGTAACGACCTGGCCGCCTCTTCTTTTAAGTTATCTCACGCTACCCCCTGAAAACAGTTAAAATAATGCCAAACTCTATCAAAGTTGACGCAGACAATCTATTGACAGAACTCACTGGCTGAGTTGCTCTTGCATTAGTCAACACTGAAAAAATGTGTAATGGTACAAGTGGAAAATACCATGATGACATGCAATGCATGCCAAGAACAGGAAAAATTCTAAGACAAACATCATCACTGACTGACAAATAAGACAACTTTGACTATAGTCTGTGGTTTCAAAAGAGCAGGAGCACTCCTCTGAAACTCTTCAATTTGTTTCTTTAACATGTAATATTCCTTGTTCTAATAAGTCTTGCAGACTTCACGTGTAACCTTTGTAAACACACTATACAAACATATATAAAAACTGAGGGCACACCAAACAGTACATTCACATATACAGCATATGCACGCACACAACATCAAAGTACACTGTCAAGAGTGGCTTAGTGGTGAGCATGAAACAGGAGAGTTGTGTTCTGTGCAGATGAAAGGCAAAAGAAAGCCGCTCCTCATTGTTGGCCTACCCATTGTCAGGTTGGGTTAAGATATGCACACTTTAACCCTCCCATATAAGCAGACAAAGCATGCACAGAAGTTGCTCAACGCTTAGTATCAAGATCATAATAGAAGACTTTGTTTCGAGGGAAAGCCATTAAGGAACCTGAGATTTAAGGAGAGAAGAGACAGTTGAGAGGATGAGAGTAAAAGAGCAGCGTGTGAAGGATGGCATTTATTGTTCAGGTTTTGATCCTACAATAAAACAGACATAGATCAAAGACCAGGGCCCAGTATTTCAAAACTCTGATTCCAGATCAAAATGATCTGGATTTCCAAATCCCTGGAATCAGATCCATGGATCTGAGATTGATATCTGGGTATTTCAAAACTTTGGTGGATTGGATCAAAATGATCCAGATCCTGTTAGATAGATATTTACAAATCCGTCTCTCCCACTGGATCATAGACAGGAAACAGGAAATGATGACAGAAAAGAACTTGTCTTGCACCTGTCTGATCAATATTATTATGTAGAAGTCAGCGCTGACGCTGCAAAACAGCAGAAACCAGGCTGGAAGTCAAGTTTTTAACTCTAAAGTGTGATCAGCTACAGGAGAAGTTGTAGTTGAGAAACAATGCAACTGTGTGTGAATACTTTTACAATTTCTATACCAATACAGTTATTAATAAAACTATCTTAATGTACTAGACACAAGTCAAGAAAGCTCACTGATAAAAGTGTTATTTTCGTTAGCCTGGAAATCCAGACTCAGCGCTGTACTAGCGATTGAGTCTGGTCACAGTCTCATCTGATACATTTCTAGGGCAGAGCAAACCAGAGCATTCAGACAGCGGAGTACACCAATCAGCGAAGAGCGGATGTGACGTCACATAGAGGCAAGAAAATCTACCGCGAGGAAGTAAACAGAGTTTAAATGAAAGGCTTCTGGTGCTGTCCGCTGTTGGGGATTTAATGACTCAATGTGTTTCTGATCATTTAAAACTGACCTTAATGCTGACTGGAACAAACTCTTGGTTCTCCCGCGCGCCATCTTGAATGTTATGAGGAGGGAATTCTGCCACTAAAGAGTGATGCTGCTCATGAAGAATACGTCACTGCAAATAAACAAATCTGATTGCACGGTTCGGTTTGAGCTTGGCCAAGCCGCGGTGAAGGGCGGTCTGTCCAGACCAATTTCTTTTGCTCAGAAAGGAAATGGGTTCATTTGCCAGGCTATATTTTTGTAGCAAAAATGATTGTGTAAATAGATTCAGCAAAGGCATTTGGTAAAGGCATCATTTTTATTAATAAATTGGTAAATAGACAACATAGTAGATGTAATTGAGATTGGTATTCACCAATATAAGAAGAAAGATACGAACACGTTGATGAATCTGATGGAGGGTTTTCGTAAAAGACTTCTTAAGTCCAACTTAAGAACAGATTTAAGAAGATTCGTAAAGAAATAATTTGTCAAATTAATCACAAATTTCGAAATAAATGTATGAAACAATACTCATAGTTTTGATACTTTGCATGGATTTGTCTGCATCAACGGTCATTAAATTCTGGCCTATGTGCATATTTTGTTTATCTATTTTACAATTATGGATGGCAATTACAAATAAAGTCTTAAGTTGTGTACAGTGAGAATGCTGGAACATGAAATGTTGTGCATGGGTGCAATTCAAAAACCCGGTTACACACCTCAAAAAAGCAAAGATGATTTGCTTAATGGAAATAAGGACGGCCATGTTGCATTTTTGTGAATTTAGCGCCGTCATATGGTGTGTATGAAACATTTTAACAAATATATAATATATCACAAATATTGTGTAATCACGATACAATTATTCACTCAATATGAACAGAGTTGTTTTATTTAGAACATTCAGAGTGAGATATGTGTAGTTAGTGACTGCACTCATTTAATTTACACACAAGATCCACCTCAAATCCACCTCTGAGATGGGTTTATTTCAATCCCTGTTTTCAGGACCACAATGGTCCAGATTTGGGTCTCTTCGGGTCAAAGGTAGGATTGGATTTACAAGTCTGGATTTAAATCTCCAGGATAAAATCGGGTTTGAAATACCCAATTTCTGATCAGATTTGGAACAAATCCAATCCACCTGGATTAACCCTGGTGGATTACGTCTGAAATACTGGGCCTGGTTAAAAAGAGTCACTTAACTTCTCTCAGAAAGGTCAGTAAAGATAATTACACTCATCTAGTGGCTGTTTAAATTACTTCAAACATGATTAATTGAAGTTTATTAGCCATAACCAGGGGGTACGCAAGTTTGGGCCTCTAGAGCTGCAGTCCTGCAAGTTTTAGATGTTTCCCTGTTTCAAATGAATGAGTCACTGGGCAGAACTGGATAAGCTGTTGGATCCATCTAATTTGAATCAGGTGTGTTGGAGCAGGGAAACTTATAAATCCTGCAGTACTGTGGCTTTCTAGGACCTAACTTGTCAACCCCTGACCTAAACAATGACCTAAGTTCCACTTTTTGTTTATGAATGCAAGTTCAGTGTGGTACGGTGTGAAATACAGAGGCTGCACACACTGATTGAGCACCAAGTCACTTCTGGTATGTACGAACTAGCAAAGGGGAGCTGGATATGGTGCAACTGCTGTGTGCACATGGCTTGTGATTGCCATTGACAACCATTACATTGTTTGATCAAACAACAAATGAGGGGTTGTCAGTCTGCTAAGACATTTTGAGCTGCTGAGTAATTGGGTCAGTTATTTCAAGTCTGATTACACTTAAAACCACAATATTGTCTGGTTTCAGAGTTATAAGTCTACACAGCAGAAAATGTGACTGAGGTGTAGGACAAACACAAAATTCAATGGTGTGTTCTTTCTTTGTGTGCGTCAGCAATGGCCCCTAGCCATGCCAGGTGAGGTCCAAGAGGTGTGTGTGTGGGTGTAAACCTAGAAATTTGATGATGCTCTAGAACAGAGAGGAAATACTTGCATAGCACAAAAGGTTCGAGAACAATTATAGACAAACAAATACTTCCCTCCAGCAGGTAGAAACAGAATTACGAGATAACACTGCCCAGGTGTTTGAAAGAACGAGCGCCAAAGAGGGATTGGTTTTGGATGTGTAGCAAAGCGTTTAAGAAAAGCACAATAAACAGCAGAGCCTAGGGTGGGACAGAAGAAAAGGACAAAGAAAGATGTGCAAATGCCAGAAAAGAGCAAGTCTAAAAACGGATGAAAAATAAAAGGTAAGCAACACCGCTGAGGATATCCAGCTCCCAGGTATCATTAAGGAAAAGGCCACCTTGTGTTAGTGTCCTGACAAGACCGCGTTACCGCTTCTCATTAACAGCTGCTCGGCCGAAGATCCACCCACGCTTTCACCGCCTACCACCAAGAAATTAGAACTACAACAGCTTTCACTGCCATTATGACTCAGACTTATCAATAAGCTGGGAGTGGGAGTGATATTTAGTTTGTGTCATTGTCTCTCCGCGTATGTCCTCTTACAACGTCGTTTGCTAGAACAGACAAAAAAAAAAAAAAACACACACTGAGGCTCCGGCATCCTATCAATCAGCCGCACACCTCTCGCAGGCATCAAAGACTGCAAGAAAAAATAACCTTACACACACACACACACACACACACACACACACACACACACACACACACACACACACACACACACACACACA
>JAOXYM010000010.1:29266780-29282276 GCA_028567055.1 Leptatherina wallacei | reverse complement strand
TATTATATTATATTATATTATATTATATTATATTATATTATATTATATTATATTATATTATATTATATTATATTAATTGCTTGATTTACCTTTTCCATACCTATGCCCTTTTTTCACAGCTACTTATGTTTTCTTTTGTTTGTGTTTTCAACTACTCTGTATAACACCAATTCCCCCTCTGGGATAAATAAAGGTTTTTTGAATCGAACTGAATTGAATTAAGTTGTGTTTTATTTCTCACAAGATTCCACTGAATTGCCTTAACTCATACTTTTCTACATCTCCACCAATTCTTTACATGCAATTTACAAATTTATCAATTGAAAAAAGTCTTCAAAGTCAACAGTTCAACACTTACAAAATGATTTAGTTTATGTGAGTTAATTGCAGATGCCCCAGGCTTAGACAAACAACACAGCACTCAGTTTAATCGAAGCAAAAGGGAAAACACAAAAGGTGTCAAATTTATCCTAAAGCATACTGCTACATGATGTAATAGCAGTCACATTGAAGTAATTGGAAATTAATTCTAACTCTAAGGCTATTTTACTCTATACATGTGACTGTGCTTTGTGAAGGTGCCATGTGGATAAAATTAACCCTCAATTACATTATTTGTTCTTGCTGAAATTATGCTCATGGGGTGAATATTATTGAATAAACTGATCTTTAAGTAGCCCAGTAGTCACAAGTTGCAGCTCTAATCAATTTAAATACAATTAAAATGGGCAACAGTAGAGGCTTCTTTAAGGGCCACTAGTGGGGGCTCAGTGGTCATAATGATTTGAGAAAAAGGGGCTTTTTTTGTGCATCTCTGTTCAACCATAGATCTCAGATCAGACGTATTTGGACATTTGTGCATGACATATTTAGTTTTGTTATTTTAGCTGCTGCTTGAGGTTCAGACTTTAAATCTAAGTCAGAGGAATGGTTCAGGAATTACAAGAACTTGACAACAACCCTGAAATCTGAAGGTTTTTCTAAACATTTGCCTACTTGAAAATTTTTTTCCCCATTATAAATAGACTTTATATAAAAACAATTTGAGACTTCAGTGTTGGACTGGTGATCTGTCCAGGTTTGAATTATTTGAGGTCATTACTCTTTTGTGAAGAACTGTTCAATTACATTTCCTGCATTTGACTAAATCTGAGCAGCTAATATTTTCCTATAAACCTTCTCCTATCACCTGGCTGTGCCCGTCTTCTGTCACATCATCAGTAAATAATAATGGTCCAGTCCCTCCAGAGGCCGTGCAAGCCTGTGCCATCACACTGCCTTCACCTGCTTTACAGATGACTTCTTGGTACTTTTTCCATTCCTTTCCCTTTTCCTTCCTTATTTATGATACAGGTTGATGCTGATTTAATCTGTCTAAAGATTGCTGTTCCAGATGCTAGTCTGGCTTTTTAAGATTTTTGACTAACCTGGACTTTCCATTCTTGTAGTGAATGGCTTACCCTTTGTGGTAAAGCCTCTGTATTTGCTCTGGTGAAATCTTTCTGTGGTTGACTTGGATGTGTTCCTTCTGGACGGTGCTCCTCACTTGACTGGATGTTGTGAGGTGGTTTCCTTTTTCACTTTGAGAAGGAAGGCTCCTCTGATCATCTATCACTGTTGTCTACTGTGGAAGTCTTGGTCTTTAATGCTTTTCACTACTGGGAATTTCACCCCACAAAGGAACCAAACTATTGATTTGACCAAAGTTTTGGTCTCACACTCCTGTCCAACTCTGCCATTTATAGATGCAAGTCACTCCTGTTTGTTAATGTGCACAGTTTGCTCTTCTGAGGACAATAAAAGTTAATAAAAGTTAAATATCTTATCTTATTTCATTTCTTGCCAAAAGAATACAAACTTGGCAGGAGTGCTTGACAGCTTGTGGTGCAAGTAGCGCCAATGCCCGTCATGACATGTTGATTATGAGTTTCAGTTCCAATCAATTACAAAACATTTTAAGTGAGAGTCAGCAAACAAAAATTACTCATAACTCACATCTGTTTGTGTGCAAACCAGTGTGTGATAGATAGAAAGAAAGAAAAATGAGGACGGTTCAGGTCTGGGGCAGTGGAAAAGGTTTCAGTGACAGCACAAAAAAGGGGAGAAAGTTAGGATGGAGGAGGGAGAGTTCTCATAGCAGAGGTGGATAAACGGAAACAGTTCGGTCTACAGTCGGATTGTCCCGCCGAGATCATACACTGTGGTCGCATGGAAACTTTCCCCCTCCGACTCGCAGGCAGTCAGAGGAGAAGTTGTGTAGGTATTGAATATCCCAGTGAAGGAAAAAAAAAAAGCGCTAAATTGAAGATCCAGACATGAAGCTGGGAGAGTAAGTCAGCTATAGTAAATAGTTTTACTTGTAACAAGATCTACTGTTGTTGTGTTTTCCTCTGAAACTACTTCAGCTGTCCTCAAAGAAGGGAGCATCTATAATTTCTTGTATCAGTTCCTTTAACAGTTTCTTCATTAAAACACATGCAAATGATAACTTGAGTTTATGCTTTGTCTGCAGAACATTCAATCACACCTCACATAGAGCTGTGGAGGATGATCGAGTGAACAGTGCAATGAATGAAAGAGTTGATTCATCAGTGGCTTCCTAACTTCTGCCGTTACAGGCGAGGCTCTTACCGTAGGAATGGACTATTATGTGAGTTATGTACCACAGATTAAGCAAAACTTTATCAGGGGAGCCAATTATCACTTTTTGCCGCAGTGGTTTATATATTCTCATCAGTGATGTGAGACTCGACCTCAAAAACAATGTTTTTTTTCATGTTTTCCCTCTTTTGATTGGTCTGTTTGACAATAAGTTGGTCCACTGCCATGTTACACTGTAATCTTGCTTCATAAACAACTGTTGGATGGATCATATCTAATGACAGTGGTTAACCCCTGACATTTCCTCATGTGACACCAGGGGTTCACTGATCAAATATATTCAATAATGTCTTTCAAAAGAAATTATTGACATCCTATCACTTAAGACGGTGAAATGAGTATCCTTATACATTTGTCTGTCTGTAGGAAAAGAAGAGCAGAATTTATTGGAAAGGATACATCTCCAGCAGGTAAGCACAGGGATGGAAGGATCATGCATTGAGCTTGTGCTGCAGCCGTTGTCAAGGGGAACACTTTACTGGTAGAGGGAAGAATGAATTCAGTTAAACACTGGAAAATACAGGAAGCAAATGTCATGCTCTCTGTGGATAAGCTGAGGATAAAAGAGGATGCTTTCTACATCACAATAATGATCCTAAAGACACCTCAGTATTCACACTGGATTACCTCGGGCAGTACAAACTTGGGGGTTTTTGCCACGATCCTCATAGCCTCTCAGTTGTTGTGTGCTTCAGCACCAGCCACAGCTGAAACAGTGCTGTACATCTGAGATGGATCAAATAAAGGCATAAAAATGACAACATAAAACAGTTCAAATTCAGTGCAAGAAATAAAAGTAATCAAACCAATCAAATCATTTCCAAACTATAAAGATGAAATTGAAACTAAATAAAAAAGTGAGTTTTAAGACGGGTTTTAAAAATGGACTGTGAGGGGGCCTGTCTAATGGGCGAAAGTAAATAATTCCATAATTCAATTACAGGCCATGTCTCCTCTGAGCCTCTGGATGACCAGGAGCAGCATGTCAGCTGACCTGAGGAGCCGAGTGGAAGTAAAGCGGGGTAAAAGCTCGGATAAAGTAAATGGGGCAAGACCATTTAACTTGGAAAAAAAAACATGAGGATTATAAAATTGACTCTATAAGTGCAAAGGCAGCCAGTGAAGTGAAGCCAAAACAGGGGTTATGTGCTCCCGTTTTCGGTTTCATAAGCGTCAACACTTTAACAGAGCAATGGGTGTAAGGTGGCCTAATGATACCACTTTAATAGAAGATTTCTAAAGAAAAAAAAATGCAAGGACATGAGCTAAAAAAAACTTATAGCTGTACTAACTATGCAATATGCCCAATCTTGTTTCAAGCCCCTTTCTGTTACACTTTTTGCTGATGTGCCTCAAGGTCAGTTGTATGGTTGGTAGTTGCCTAATGATTAGTAATATTTGATCAACATAGTATGTCAAGTAGCTGTGCATTGTTTCATGACATTCAGCTTACACAAGCACTCAACTTATTAAAAGATACGACTTTGTGTTGTTGTTGTGTTTAAGAGAAGGAGTCATTAGCACCTACTAAATACGAAGGAGGGACTACAAAAACATGATCAATATTTAGTGTTTTAATGAAGCAGAGGAAGCAATTGGGCGTTTTGTTTTTATTTTGTCTCAAAATGAATGCTTCATCTCTTATTAAGCTTATTGTTAATGTTGCCATGAAAATAAAAGCAATAAATTTTCCATAAGTACAGCTTAGAACTAGCTGTTCCTTGAACGAGGCAGAGAGTCCACTTTGACATACAAAACATAAACCATTAGCCTGTCCACACCCCACCTAATTAAACTCTTGCCCCTTTGCCATCAACACCAAATGAGTGGTCAGAGGTAGTGGCCAGTTCAGGTCAGATTCCTGTTTTTTCATGTCCCATGTTCACACACTCAGAGGGAGCGGATGCATGCCATGCTGCAGTCCTCTAACTATTAATAGCTGCGAGGGTCATGGGCAATTTGGATGGCGTGTAAATTTAGACCCTCCCCCCTGGATGTTCCGTTGAAGTCATCCGCTTGACCTCTGACCTAGGAGCCTGGCTGCCACAGGGCCTGTGGTCAACATGAAGTTCATGGTTCTGAATGCACACCTGAAGGCACAAAACGTGTGCAAATATTGGACAACACAGCATATGCATGTGCTAGATTGCACTTGCTAAAATGCATCATCGGAAAGATTTAAATGCTTTTCCAATAATACTGAACACTCAATACATTCATTCACTACAAGATTCCTTTATCACATGACAACTGACACACTAAGTAACTGTGGAGCTTCTTTGTCTCTGATGCTAAGACACGTTGGCGCAGATAAAAGCGCTGTTGTGTCCTATGAGAAATGTCTTATTTGAAACACTGGCACTTCATCATCACACAGATTTCTTGAGATTTCTTTAATCAACAGGAGCTGGAAGATGGAAATTAGATGTAGTTTTCACACAGGTTCCCACAGCCTTATCCAGTGTCTCTGACCCCTGCCAGAGTTACGTGATGCATCAGGAGGGCTGAAATGGATAAACAGGGACAGAGGTAACTGATCTTCAAGGTATGTTAGTCGACACTCTTAGGATATTTGGTGCACAGTACCACAGAAGACCTCAGCCCTACAAACATAACATTGTACAAGCCATTACTCCTATAGTCTTATTTTTGGGTCCGATAAAGGTGTTGGATACCAGTAGCGCCATGGCCATGTTATAGTAAGAAGAACTGTGTTGAAATAAATGGACAGTGACACTGAACTACAATGAATCCGTGTGGGCCATGTTCAGTGTAGCTTTCCGAAAAATAAGAGCAAAGTATATATTTTTCTTTTCTACTGTATGACCTCATACATGAGCATTGACTCAGCACAGACATTTATTGTGAGTAGTACGAGTAAACCGGTAGTACTATGTTGACATTATAACTCCAGACACAATAGATGTTGACAGACTAAATGCTACCTTCAACAAATCACACCATCACCTGCTACCCTTGAGCCACTCATAAACACCATTCTCGCCCTCAGATTACTTCTGCACACCCCATGAGTCACACAGTACATTAAACAACACACAATCTATGATATATTATGATTACCACAGTAAACTCTGAACCACAGCACCACACATGCCAGTAGGCCTATTGTTTATATATATATATATATATATATATATTATGCAATCAAGCAATGCATTTTCAAAACTGTCAGTAGGACTAATAATAAGTTCATAAACTTAAGTATTAAGTAAAAAACCGACATTAAGTAAATAAGTAAATTGTTCAGAAATGATTCATGATATTTGTATATTAGTGACTGTGATTGTGGCTGCACTATTTACACTAACAGTCAATAGCTTTAGAACAACACAATTTCTCCAATTTTTATTAGAATCCAAGCAATTCAAGTCTAATAATAGTATAAATGGAAGTGGTGAACTGCCAGAGGTTGTTTTTTCTTTTTTTTTAAAACAAACAAACAAAAACAATAAGGTAAGGTTATTTAAAACTGGAATAATATACATTTTAGAATTATACAGAAGGGCCTTTTTCAGGAAACAAGAAATTAGTTAATTACTTAAAGCTGTTCTGCAGCAATGGAGGTTAATCAAGCTTTTAGGATGATGCTGCCAATTCCCACAGTTCTTTTTTCTTTAGAAACCATGTTAAAAAAACCTAATCTGAATTCAGTGTCAGGGTCATGTGACATGGGTTTTGTTCTTTCTGTCATTCATTAAATGTGAGGGTCTGTCAAAATGTCTAATAATATCTCTTGGATCAAAAGATGAAAACTAAGATAAGTAGGCCTAGTTGAGATACTAGATTTATTCTCCAGATTCTCAGGACAACTCAACATGAAAAATGTATGTAAAAATTTCGTTTTTTTTTTAATGTCAAATATATGTGAAGCTTCTGTGTTGATGTTTGATGGATGTCAGGTGGCTGAGCACTTTCAGACACAATGAAAACAAACATACTAATCTTTTTCTTTCTTCCATTATGACACAAATGCGGCTGCATCTGATGAATCAAATACTAATTTAGAATGGAAAGAAAAGAAAAATTCCATTTATAAGCTGCAAGTATTTATAGGATGTACTCAGTAAAACTAAACACATAGCTCGAAGGCTGCAAAGACTGGTGTGGAGTTCTTTTTTTAGAAGTTTATTTCATTTCCTCTTCTATTAGAATGTTAACTATCACATGATCAATTGTGAGTGAGGCATGGTATGTCCAACAGACGTCCTCATCGTCCACCTAATCACCAAATAACAACTCTACACAGTCTTTACGCACGAAGAGCGCAGGGATGATTTGCGAGCACGCATGAAGGGGTTCCCTCCTTTCCAGGTTGTCCGTGGCCTCGTCACCTCAGCCGGCAACTCCGAGACCCTGTCAAACCCTTTCGATCCCCCCGTTTCCCTCTCTCTGCCGTTCCCCCGAGGAAACAACCCGGCGTTACGTCAGAAAGTGCAGGGCAAGCAAGACAGCGTCTTAGGGAGCTATTCGCAGGCATTACTGCCAAACCCGGCTTGGGGCTTCTCATGAGCTCACTGCAGCCAATGCAATTTACAAATCCAGCTCTTTTAAAACAGCAGCAGTATGTGGTAAGTCAATTATCCATTCATACTCTGTCACTTTCTCGCAGTGATTTATTTTTCTCACAGCTTTCCTCACATGACAAGTCTGCGCTGCTGGCACAATTGCGCACGAAAGAAAACAGGAGAGTAAACGGTGTAGATATAAAGAGTAGGCTGGCTGACACTGAAGCCTCACTGCAAACACCATTACATGATGAAGCAAGAGATATTTTTTTTCACACAGAAGTTTCTGTAGCTTTTTTTGTGTTTGATTTTTTGCTGATCTACAAAGAAAAAAAAGGAAAAAAAACATGCCCCACGCTCGAAATAGGAACCCTAGTCCCATCCCAGAGGTAACATGGGACACGGGACTGAAGGAGATGAACGAGACCTGGAAAGGAGCTATAGCCTGTCTGGGGGTAGCTGTCTTCTTTGTAATGACCATCGGGATCATATACTGGCAAGTGGTGGATCAGCCTAACAAAAACTGGATCCTCAGGGGGACTTACAGCGGACTCATCTGGGAGAGAAGAACCCACTCGCTGGTCATACAGACTCTTACGGAGGAGAAGACCTACGTGGAGATAGACGTCGGGAACGTGGGGAACCCCGATATTGAGGTTCCTTTCGTGAGGAACCTGTGCTGGCTGAATAAAACCGAGTTCTGCTACACATGGGACTCAGTGGCCGAGGTGAAGATCTCGCTGGAGGTGAATGAGGATACTGAGACGGAGTGTTACAGTATGACTTGGGCGCCGGTGCACTGTCATGTGGAGCTGAAGGTAAGTGTGCACTCAAGGTTCAATCTGCACAGCAAAAGCCACAGAGCGCAACATTTTTAAATCAGCAAAAACGTAGTTTTACTCATGTTTTAGCCTTCAAACTTCCACTTGTTGGTTCCTTAAGTGTTAAGGTGCAAATGCTGCATATTGTCTGAAACACAGGTGGCCACCGGGCCCGTTAGACAAGATTTATTTCATACCGGGGATAAACGAAAGTTTCAGATGCTTGACTTCATCCACTTGTTCCTTCATTATTCTGGAGACTTGTGGGTGGAGACAGGATGATCTGAATGATCCAAAGTGTTTTCCCCTTGAGTTGCTTGAGTTTGTGTGAATAGGTTTTGTGTGATTGTGAAATTTGCTCCAGTCTATGTCGAGTTGCTGTGATTTAGTTGGATTTGCTGTTTTGAAATTCAAGCTGTCTGTGATGGAGTGAAGCAAAACCTGATGGTGAATTATGACACCTGAGACATTCATTTATATTTTTCTTTGTTCATTTGCGTGATTTGCCTTACTTCTTATTGTCAGCGACCTCACTCGGTGCTGTCATATTTTGTATTTAATCTGCTTCAAGTATTTTTGTACAGTACTTACTGTACACCCCCCTTCCACCATTCTTAATAATTATCAAATGTCCTCAACATTTGCAATGTTTGGGGAGGTTAATCTGTCTCCACTGGAACATTCCTCGCCATAACTCCCTGTCATGTGGCGTGACTGCTTCCAGCAAAATCTTTCCATGCCCAAGTCGCTTTTATTGTCCTAATTTCCAAAATCCTGCCCAGAGCCTGTCAGGTGACCAGCTGGCAGCAGAGCCCAGATTTGCTGACATGAAATAAACGAGCTTCCAGTTTGCGCATTTCAAGGAGGAGAAGGGGGAGCTGTCTCTTAGAAAACCCTGTCATTCAATCCCTCCTGCTGCCATACATTCTTAGACAGTCTCATGTACCAGCATAACATCTCTTTGCACTTCATTTTCACATTAACGTTACAGTTACCCGGATGTGAAACATTGCATTAGTCTATAGTTTGAATTAACTGTGGCACATGTCACACAGTTCAAGTGGAAGTTTCTTTTGGCTCTCATGTTAATGCACCGGGGATGAAGTTTATTTAGATCCTCTCATAAATCTGAATGTCTTGAATCATTTAGATGTTTGAATGTGTAAAAAACTAAAGAAACTCAGTCTTTAATATGTAATCAACCAGCAAATCAACCACTTATTTTTTGAAACATATAATTTTTCATGCTTCTTCTTTCCAGTCAACCCTCCTCTTCAGCAATCTCATATATGTTAAGTTATTGTTACGTTCTTTTGCTCTGTCTTCTTGAACTGAACCTTTTCTCTGTGTTTTTATCTTCACATGTGACTGAATGTGTGCATGTTTTTGTCTTTCAGGACTGTTTCTCCATGACCAACATGTCCTGGTACGGTGGTGCCAGTGTCCGGGGTCAGACCTGGCCAATAAATGATCAAAACGCCACGATGCAGCCTTTCATTGTCAGCGATCTGATGGACACGCCGTCTGGGTTTGGCTCTGCCCTGGAACGCTACTTCCTGGGCTCATCAGGTAGGACGTCATTGATGGGACTCATCATTTTAATCAGTTGTGGCTTAAGATCAATGGAGCCACAACTCTTCTCCCCACACAAATGAAGAAAAAAATCCCCCCCAAAAAATCTGTAACACAACACGGGATCAGCTGTTTCTGCGTACTTCTAGCAAGGGTTGTGGAAATCTGACCCCACATTAGCGGGCATACAATGTGCGTCATAATCCCAGGGCGTGAGGGAAGTCCTGTGGACACTGTTGTGTTTTCTTACCCCCTCAACCTCTCATGTAAGTGTTTGTGATTGAACTTGGGGGGGAAAAAAGGCTCCAGAAGTAGCATCTCCATAACTGACTGGATGAATTGGCTGGCCCACAAATAGAGTGTAACACAATACTGTCTGTGGCATCTCAGTTTATTAATTTAGAGATCAGACAACAAAGGGAAGCAAACCACCTTTAGCATCTTAAATTAACTCTTAGGGATACTGGTGTAATTGCCTTTTGTCTCTATTAAAAGGGCAGGTTGGATGAGGGCCCTGCTGACTGGTATAACTCACAAGGTTATTTTTGGGGTGTTAGATTTTATCCCGGGGGCAAAGTGGGAAGGCAGGAACCATGAGCGGATGTGAACGGTTAAAGTAACGGATGAGGAATGCGTACATGTGTTTGTGTGGTGGAGTACAGCATTAAGCTCTGGTACTTTGGACTCTCAGGTTGTCTTAATCTGGTGTTCAGCGTCTGAGCCGCTGCTCAAACCAAACCAAGCTTTGTTCTCTCAAGACTTTGCTATAATGAGATTATTGGAATTCTTTTAGGATGTTGTGTAAAATGTAAATAAAAGAAAAAAAACCATTTAAACCTGATAAATGTTCCAAAGACAATGAACGCATCAACTGTCAGAGAAAAACATTTGATTGTTTCATGAAAAATCATTTGTTCATTTTTAGCTGATACTAGCAAGATATATGTTTTTTTAAAGTCAGCCCTCAGGTGCCACTGCAATAAAAAATAGACATGATTCTGACGTGTAAAAAGACCCACTATGTGCCCATAAGATCATTTTGCCTCAGATAGACTGAGATGAAAGTGTCCCAATGTCCAGGAAATCCAGGATGCCTTTTTTTTTTTACGGAAGATTTCACTTGTTCTAGGAATCAAACTGTTAAGCACATTCATTCGCACACCGACAGAAACAAACGCACACATGTCCACATACACATTTTATGTTACATAACAATGGCAATGGAGTAAGAGCATAAGAGTCACATGAATTAAATCCCTTTTCCACCTTGTGAGAGGAGAAGAGAGTAATTATCAGCACCTTGTAATCCTTTGCTTCTTTGTTGAGCCTTGCACACACACAGAAAAGAAAAAAAAAATCATGCGCATAGAGATGAGATCCCAATGAGAACAACTGTTTGAATGTTGCCAAGTAACCACTCGCAGACACATAGCGTTAAACATAGCAAACTGATGCTCAGCAATGGCAACAATGTCTGTTTGGGCATTAAAGGTATATTTACCACAATATCTTGTTTAAAAGTTCAAGGATATCTTTATTTGGCTCTTAGATTATAATATAAACATTTAGTTTCAGCCCCTTAAACTATATCTATATGCTTCTCCTTTTTTTTCCTTAGAACTTGATTCTTTCCTGAACCTTTCATCACTTCATGTCAGATTCGATCAATCAGATGGATTTATTATCACTGATCACGCTCATGCTCTGCTCCACACATCCCAAGCTGCTAGAATTTACATGTTTGCCTAATTTACAAGCAACATAATCACTATTTATCCTGTCTGGTAAACAAGAATTTCTGTACGGACCCCATCACCTGTTAGATGTTAAGTAAACACGCCACTAACACCGACTTGATTTGCGGAAAAAACACCAGCTGATAAATTATGCAGCTATGCCAACTCCGAATTTAAATGTGTTTCTTGGATCAATCACTTCTTTTTTATTTTACGGGCATTCACAACAGTTTGCCAGCGGTGTGATTGTTTTACCACCCATACATTGGGTTGGGATCCCAGCAGAGAAACAGTATCTATTATCCTGATATGATTAGGAGTGTTTCAAACTGGGAAAAACCTGCCATGTCACCAGGCATATACTTCCATAAAAAACACTTCTTTTAGTCTCCCCTCATAGATTAAGAAAAAAAAGGAGGTTATCAGCGTTATGTTTGCACTCTAGCCATCACACTGTTGCAGGTACAGTCATAACTGTGTTATTTGCTGTGTTTAATAAGTAAGGAAACAATTCATACATTTAATTAATTTGCATGGTTTGATCTATTTTAATTTAATTCAAATCCAGTCAGTTAAATCGTTAATCATTTACACAAGGTTAATTCAGATTTTTCATGGATACCCATTGTAATTGATAGTTATGTTGTGTTATTTGTGTGTGTGTGCGTGTGTTTTATTTGCTTTATTTCCAGTCTACTGCTCTACTCACAGTCAAGGAAAGAATACTTGCTCTGTGATTCTTTTTCCTCCAGTAATAAATTCAACTATGAAAAATAGTCTCCATAATTTAGGTGCCTGTTGTTAAAGATGAACGCACTTAAAGAAAAAAGATCTCCTCTTAGCAGAGCTACGATGCCGCCTCTCTTCCTGAATCTGTTTCAAGGGGGGAACAAACATACTGTAGTTTTAATATAATATTAGGACAGCTGTTTGAACCCCTTGACCGTTGCACACATGAGGTGTTTGCATGTGACCTGTCTTCACTAGCTCTAGTTAGCCAGAGGAGCATATTATAAATGTGGTGGAAAGTGTCGGGGTGTGACTGGCATTGCTAACCTGGGAGGACCTCTGGGGATGGTTAAACACTGAGACAGACAGACAGACATTTAAAACAATAGAGCAAATTAAAGACAACATACTGCACAGGTGATACTGAACAGAGTCAAGAAGAGACACACCAAAAAAAAAAAACGACAGTTATGAAGAGTTAGAAGTTAAGTAAGGCGACAGGAACCCGAATATATGTCGGCATGCATGCAGGGTGACATTTGAGAATGTTTCCAACTGGAGAAACTTGTCTCAGCCCCACCTGTCTTTATCTAAAAACAACTAAACTATGAAGAATGGATTAGATTAACTGAAGCCACTAAAAAAAACAAAGAAGAGACTTTTGACAGGTGGAGGTCATGAAGCTTTTTCCCCAATCCTGGGTTGAGTTGGGGATCCTTAAAGGATCCTACACAGTTTCATTGAGCACATGTCAGCAAACATGCATCATAAAACTCTCCGTCGTTGAAATTCACTAAATCAAAATATTACTATTTGTTTCACGAGTGCGTCAATGTTTAATTAAAAAAATATTTCTAAATTCTTTTTATTGAATGACACAATATATGCCAATATATCCTTTTTTTACTTCAATTATCATAAAACGAAATAATGCAATGATTCTCACAAAAAACATACCCCTCCGATTTGAGCTAAATTCTGCTTTAATACACTGAAAATGAGGCGGGTTAGAAGAAAAGTATCTCATCATCTTTCATTGTTTCCGTTACTGAATCCGATTTATCTGACATATAAATGAAGACCGTGTTATGTTTTAAAACCTTAAAGTTGTAACTGATGGTCAATATGTAGGAGACTCATTCAACTTTTTTCTTCTAGTGCAGGAAATATAAGTTCAACTTATTCATTGAAATCAGCTTTTTGGTGATTATCAGCAAAGTCAATTGTATATGTTTTATTTAAGCCTACTTTTACCTCCTCTTCCCCTCATCATCGTCTGTTCCTTTTTCTTTCTTTCCCTCTCTGACTCAGTCTTTCCGTATGGGATGAAACTCTGATGCTCATTTGTTGGGTTTATCAGCAGAAAGCAGCCAAGCATAACTCAGAAATACAGATTAGAGTTATGAAATCACCATGAATCCTTCCGATTGGCTTTATGTGACTCAACACCTCAAACAAGAGAGCAAAAAGTGAAGGAAAAACTGGTTTTCCATTGCACAGGATGAAAGAAAGCCACAAAAGAGGGAAAATAAGTAAAAATGTTCTTGTTTTTCACTATTCTCAGAGCAAAGCTTTTACAGGAGCACTAATCGGTGTCTTCTAGGCCTTTGCAGCGCATAAGAAAAAAGAAAAAAGTGAGGAAAAGAAAATGTATAAATGCATACTCTTTTTTTGATGAGTATCCATATAAGGTGACAGGTTTCTTTCTTTCTGAATACACAAAACTCTATAAGGTTGGGAGAGTGTGGTGGCAGGTTGTTTTTTATTATTATTCTTTTTATGTTATGCTTGATTTCATACAAATTTTCCTTTTGTTTTCTTTCCAGTTGCCAAGCATGGTTTTTCTTATTATTAGATAAATAAGCAGTAAACGTACTTACAAGAACCCCGTTTACATCCACACAAAAAGTCTTTTCATGATCAGATTTCTTGAGTTATCAGATTATTCAAGTGATGATAAATAACATTCTTTATCAGATAATGGCAGTTATGTGATTGTTAGAAATCAGATCCACACACATTCAGATTTCTCCCCAAAACTCCGTCTGCGCTGCTGGCACGTCTCTGTGCATGTATGTAAATAACCAGGAGAACAGAACATGGGAAAAAAATGGAAGACCCATCACACCAGGAGTTAGGGCAGGTGTTTTCTGTATGAGAGCCAACCATGGCTTGTCTATACTCCTCATGGACAGCTAACTCTAAGACCGTAGGCATCGCCACGTTCACCAAAACAAGACCATATGCTTTGAAAATAACAAAAAGTTTTAGTCTTGCATCACTACGTACATACTTACTCCAAAAGAAAAATGCAAACCTTCCTTTTTCTGCAATTTCTGCAGTTCATTAACGGGTCAGATCTCATTATTAAAACTATTTGATTTCTCATAATTATCTGATTTTATGATCATGTCATTGGGCCCAGTGTTAGCCAAGATGAAAATAAAAGAAAGCTCACTTTTTATTGTCTGGATGTCAATTCTGCCCCAAGAATGTGTCCAAAAACAACAAAAATATATCACCAATTGGTTTTGGATTGTAATTTTTTTTTTTTTTTTTAGATCTTTTTCTTTTTTTTGGAACAGCTTCTGACCAACTATGTCCTCGTCATTTTCAGTGTGTTCATCAGATGTATGCAGAGGAAGAAGCTTCATTGTTAAAAGTAAAACAAAAAACAACAATCATGTGCGTTGCTTTGCCCAGTAGATCACTCAAAGGTCGGGCAGCTGCCCTGAAATCTCAACGCTCCCAGGAAAGAAAGATGTTCAGCACATCAATCGCTTTCTCGCCTCAGGCTTTGTCAAAAGCTACTGTGTGAAAATCAGCCAGCAAAATCAGCCACAAGCAAGAGGGGCCTTTTAAATGTAGAACTGATACAACAGTTTCTGTCCTTTGGCATGGATAAACGCAGTCTCCTCTATACACATGTAATCTGAATTTATTTTGGTCAATTTTGCAAAAGATCAGGAAACCTTTGATTTTTCTTTTCTTTTTGTATATAAAAAAAAGTATAATTTTTTTTTTTTAAAGAAACCTTTGATTTCTCATTCAGCTTCATCAGCTCAGACTGAAATAAGGAACAGCTCCATGTAACTACATAAAAAGAGCTATAATATTATAGCTATTACGTATTTGGATCTGGGACCTTCTCATCAAATCTGTTGATGGTGACTTTTGCAGATAACACACCGTCTCACAACTAAAACAATAAAAGTGAGTGACGAGAGGAGTAGAGAAGAGAAAGCGCTTCATTATTTTTTCAAGAAGAGGGATTGGAAATTTACTACCATGGCAAGATCCCAGTTTTGTGGCCATCAATTTCTTGAGGTTGGGCACAGAAACTAATTTTCCATTGTTAAGGAAATACATGCCCGAACACTCACACACACACACACACACACACACACACACACACACACACACACACACACACACACACACACACACACAC
>JAOXYM010000010.1:29241226-29258199 GCA_028567055.1 Leptatherina wallacei | reverse complement strand
AGGTGTGTTTCAGCAGGGACACTTCAAAAACCTGCATACACACCGGCCCTCGAGGAACAGGATTGAGGATCCCTGGTGTACAGTCTCTGGTGATAGATGCTGATATTTTTGACAATAAGCTCCCAGCGCTCAGGTTCCTAAAACAATTTAGGTTTTGGAGGATGAAGGCTTTCCACCCCTCTTCCTCGCCTATCCCGCCTTTCCTCATTTCATTCACCTGTGGTTAAGAGGCCATCTGTTTTGAATCACAACCCTTATTCTAGATTTATGGCTCACTTTCACTCTCAAGGGCCACTTCAGCTGGAATGATAATGAATTTGAGGACAAGTCTTGGAAAATACTTTATTGTGGCAATTAAAATTTCCATGAGTAATTGACAAGTCTGACAGAGTGGGAGTGATCAACTGTATTTTTCCAGTAGCAGAAGAAGAAGGCAGGAAAACATTCTGGTAGCGACTTGTGTTGCGTGACAAAGATTAAAATGGGTTTTTTGTTTGGACAGCCAGACATTTGACAGCAGCAAGTTTTCCATTTTGGTGTGTAGCATAGGCTTCAGCTTATAAAGTCAAATGAAGTGAGAGTCAGAGGATGTTTAGCGGAGAATAGGCAGCTGCGTTGCACGCGATCAACGACTCTTTCATGGGAATTTTACTGTGTTTTTTTTTTTAAAAGTGCACCTTTTATTTCCAGTGTGACACTTTGCTAAGTCATTGATGGTTCACAGCAATGACTGCGCTGGACTCTAAAACTAAGCCACACACATGCCTGGCTTCTCAATTAGAAAAAAGATCCACTCAAACCTGGGCTTTGATTCAAGTTTATTCCATATTCTCTCAATCCCAACTCATGAAATACATTTTTTATAGATGCGGTCAAGTTTTGTTTTAGTCACGGGACACTGAGGAGGATGTGACCCTTCTAGGAATGCTGAAGTGGTTCCGTTTGAGGGAGACAGGAGAAAAATCTTGGACAGTGTTAAACTGGCTAAGTAAACAATGAGCTTGTGTTCCATCTGCATGTCTGGCTGAAGATATGGCACAAACGTCCATAGAAGACCTCATGGTCTGTATTGTTTTTGTCCTGAAATCTTTGTGGGATAACTGAATTTAGAAAATGACTTTGGCTTTTATTGGTTTAACTTTCTCAGTTGATTTAGATTTCTAGAAAATAAATTTGGCTGGATATCAATACAAGACGTAAGAGCTTCTAAATGAAATTACAGCTTGACAAAAAGCAGACAGTAGTCCCTCTTCTTCCATTTCATGTAGGTCATTTTGTCCCAATTCCTTTTTTTTCTTTTTCATCCTGTAATCCTTATTAACTTCACGATGTCTCGGCTCGTGACTCAGGTGCTTAACCTAACTCGGACCTACATTACGAAGCACCAGAGGGATGTGGTGCCGCTGATAAAGGAGTATGCAGAGGAGTGGGAGATGACGGGAAATCCCATCTACCGGCCGATGTGGTGGCTCAGTCCCAATGATCCCATGACTTTCACCATTGATGACCAGTTCCTCATCGGAGACGAGGTGAATTCATTTTGTTCTGGTTGGAGAGGATTAGCTTCCTTCTTTCAACATCTGATTGCATATTTGATGGTGAACTATGCCCAAGTGGAATATGATGCCTTTTCAGTTAAACGTACCATCCTTTGTATGAGTATTTGTCACAACTTTTTTTCCATTTCCAGCTCTTAGTGGCACCAGTAGTGGAGAAGGGGGCAGTGCAGAGGGATATTTATTTACCTGACGGGGGCTTCCAGTGGCAGGACAGCCGGAACGGGCAGGTGTTTGACGGCGGGACGTTTCTGCAGGACTACCCTGTTCCTCTGGAGGAGGTGGCTGTTTTCTTACGGAGAAGCTGAGTCATGCAACCGATCCACTGAATCACATGACTTAACCTGTTACTGTTTTGAGTGAAATTATTATTATTACTTTTTAAATTACTTGTGCTGTTCCCAACTTGCACTTTTCCACTAAAGACCATTGATCCTGTCTCAAGCTCTGACTTGAGATGATATGTAGAAAGAGTTTTTTTTTTTTTTTTTTTTTTTTTTTTTATACTTGCACTTTACAGTTCAAAGTTGTTTGTATTTTGTTCCCTCTGTGACATTTTTTTCTTCTTTTTTAAAAATGTTAATCCGTTTTACCTCTTGAGTGATTTTTATTTCTGGACTTTTATTTTTTCCACATATTCATCTTTCTTTTTCTTTTAATTTTTGTTTTCTTCTTTTTTGGTGTGTGTGTATAGTTCCGGACAAATCTGTGTGTTTACATACTGCCTTTCTACAGTCTTTAAATCTTTAGTCGCTGCTGGCTCTATTCATCAGGAGGAACAAAGCAAGCCCCGTCGTTGGCTTAAAAGAATCTGAATCTCTCAAGAAGACCAAATGAAGGAACGGAAAAACAGAGAAAGATGTTTGAAGGTTGTTTTTTGCTCACCAGGAGGAAGTTAGGTCTCAGAAAGCTGCAAACGGGGACAGACGCACTGAGGCATGGAAAGTCTTTTACTTGAACCTATCAGACTGAGGGGCTGATGTTTTATGAATGTACCTCAAGTTACAGATGTTCACTGCTTTATAGTCATTACACACAACAATGTATCACCCTTTAGCACATATTCCTGCAATAGTTAAGTTGAAATAATGAACATACCCTTCTGTTGGACATGCTTTCTGGATGTCCCTTAGTACTGTATGCCAGAGGAACTTATGAATTTGGATCAGATTTGACCTTCTTACTAACATGCTCTAGCAGGGGCTTCTAAATAGGTGGCTTTCTTTGGGGGGGGGTAAGCTGAATGATGTTGTGTTGAAGTGCTCTTTCATGAGAGCCAAATTAAGTTCTAAAGAAAGTTCTGTAGATGATATTTAACGGGTGGAAAGGAGCTTTCAAAGTAATAGCTTGACGTTTGAGTTAATATGGAAATATGCTTATTCGGTTACTTATTTTGTGACTGATGTCACTTGCATATTTGATTTTTTTAAATATGAAACAGCCAGATGCAGCTTAGATAGGGGTCAGACTGGGGGTATTGTGAGCCTGGCCCAATGCTAATCTAGTTCAACAGCCAATTAATCAGACGACCAGTAGAAAACTATTCAGTTCAACTATTCAAAGAGTGAAATGTTTGCAGAATCTACTCAAAAAAAAAAAAAAAGATTTAAAAGTAATATGCAGTTTCACCATTTCCCTGTTTCCAAGTTTTGAGGCAAAGCTAGCTATGGGATTAGCTTAGCATGAAAAGTTAGCCATGTCGACGCTAAGCTGACCACGGGATTAGCTTAGCATTAGTTATGTCATCAAAGGGTTATTTTTTCCTTTCCAAACCCAACACTGTGCTCTGTACTAAATGTGCTTAAATGATGTTTGTCTCATCCGGGGCATGCTAGTCGCTGCTCCATACCAGCAGTGAACCTGCTGTTGGGGTGTGGGCCTGTTTATTGTGCTGAGCTGTCACCTCTGCTGGCATCAGTCACATTGCACTTCTCCTGCAATGTTTTGTGACTTTGTTTTGAGCTTGTTTTGTGACTGAGAACTCATTTTTTTAACCGATCCCAGGGAAAATTGCATACATATTAGTGTTAAAGTCACCTCTCAAAAGTAGCGAAGACATTTCAAATGAAGTTCAGTGGAATTGATGCATTCAGTAGAAAATTTCTGAGTTGGTTAACCGAACATCAGAATGACTGAAATTGCTCAGATGGTGGTACGTTGTCACTTTTTCATACAATTCTCAGCAAAAAAGCAATTATCATTATTATCCAAAATGTGTACACTGAATGCAATGCTTTATTTTGTTAGCAATAACTACACGTGAGAGCACAGGCATCTCAGCAATCATATGTATCTTATGCAAGAACCAGATACCAGGTGATTAAAGTAGAACTGGTGCTGTGCTTGTCATACTTTTCTTTACCATAAACAAGTTTTTCTGTGGGTTGAGAGGCAGCAAGAGGTCCAACGGTCACTTGCCTGTTGCTTTCGTGTTTTTGCCCCCGTGTGTTAACCTGTTCGTTGGACTGTCCACTTTCACATCCATTGCTTTCTTCAGACTAGTAGTTGTAACAAAATCTTTTTTTGAACCCTGACTTAATGCTCCAATGAAATGTATTCCGTGATTATATTCAAAAGAAATGCATCACGATATGTGTGGCTAGTCAGTCTCAGTGTTCTCTATCAGTATTTTTAGTTTTGGGTTTGTTCTTCACAAGACAATCTTAACTGGCCAGCAGTGATGATACAGACTCTCATATCTTATTGAAATGAACTCATCTAATACGTTTACCATATCAGCTCAAACACTCAGGTCTAATGAACCTACCAGATCACCAAATGTCTTAGTGCAACGCAGTATGTTGTGAACACACCGACGTCTTAATCTCTCGCAGAGCAGAACGTACGACGTGCAAAACTGTGATTTCCCACAGCCCTTCATTTGAGGAGCTTTTTCTAGTTCCCATGACGATGCCTTTGTGGAACACTGTGTTATATTCACATATACAGTATGTTGCAGGAAAAGCTTTGATGTGTTATTCCTTCCCTTTTATCTACAGCAACCCATATGCTTTATTTGATATGCCACTCTTAAATCTGGACAAAGATGAGTGTCTGGATTATTGCAGTATCAGCAATGGAAATATTACGATGACTGTGCCATTACCAGTGTTGTTGTTTTTTTCATTTTCTGTAAATCAGAGAACGTAGAATGACAAAGTTGCAATAAAGTTTACATTTTCTTACTTCACTTTCTCAAATCGTTACGTTTATGCTTATTTCACGACACAGTGGACGGGTGGCTGAACCACTGACTTCAGAACTAAACATAAATGAATTCAATCAAAATATTGATTTTATAAAAGTTATTGAAAAACGAGAAAAAAGTGATTCACTGAAAATGTATTAAAGGGAAGCTATAACTTTGCCCAGTGACTATTGAATGTATTTTTAAAAAATCTTCAGATTATTCTTCATAAAATATGCTTCAGTAGTTCTTTGGCACCACCAGAGCATTGTAGGATAGCTGTTAAAAACACCACAACTCCCTTAAGATAACACATTAAAGTAGAAAAATAAAGATATCAGTTTGCAAGTTATTTGTTTTTAACTTGTAATATTTGTGTTTCATCCAAAACTATTTCTGCTTGGTTGCAAATGCAACTGGCGTGATAGTAAATATCAGAGATGTCTGCAAGACTTCTGTAATTTACTACATCAACCACTTTCGTTCACTCATGCCAGAAAGTTTATGTCTGTATTTCTGTGTGCATGCAGATGATTAACATCTGCACTAATTCCATTTAAAAGTACTCCAAGATATTTATAGCTTTGGTGAGATTGTAGTGGGAGAAGTGTATTGTCTCAGCTCCTTTTCCTTACCTTCTCCTCCTGCTACTTGGCCCGTTTCCACCTTGAGGCCCCAGTCCCTGCTCCTTTAGTGCAGTCGGACAGGTGCAGCTGGCCACAGACATGCGGAGTCCCTCTACGCCAACCACCGAGCTCACCCTCTCCGTTTACATCCCTCTCCTTAATCACTGAGATTCATACGGCACTTTTTAAAAATCTGGGCGCAGTTCTCAGCCAGATAAAATTCACAAGACAGGCTAGTGTGGCTCCACGGTTTGTGAGGTGATGAAATTACAGTGTGAGAGACGTGAGAGGATTCTTCTTCATAGGACAGCAGAGATTAGAGAGCTATTTTGTGGGCAAAACCTTAGATGACCTTCATAATGTGAGTTCTCATTTTCAGTGAATATGCAGTTCATTTTCTTTTTCATGTGCAGAATAAATGTTTGATATTTATCCTCCTCCCTCTGTGAGTTCCACTTTAAATGTTAATTCACAAAACAATAGTCCAGTTCTTTCCAGAAAATCTTGTGGTTACAGACATCCACCCTTAGACTAACACTGAGCAGCAGGACGCAGCGGCCCAATTATTTTCCCCCTCATTCTCATAATCAACATGTAACATTTGACCCAATTAAATTGGGGCTTGTGCAAGT
This sequence comes from Leptatherina wallacei, assembly GCA_028567055.1. Classification (NCBI taxonomy): domain Eukaryota; kingdom Metazoa; phylum Chordata; class Actinopteri; order Atheriniformes; family Atherinidae; genus Leptatherina; species Leptatherina wallacei. Next base: position 29,252,198 of record JAOXYM010000010.1, on the reverse strand, counting down.
TGTCCAGCAAAGCAGGAAAAAACAAATTGTCCTGCCAAAACCCAAATCAAGAATGGCATAAATGATCTACGTACAGTAGCAGCAATGGCAGCGAACAGTATCCCTCTCTGCCGTTAACATCTATCAGTGATTACCACCAATCAAAATGAAATCACCTCTTCTGCAGCATGAATGAATAGCTTATAAAGCAGGTTCGGCTGCATTCGGCTTCCCTCTTTTCTTTGAGTGTGGTGTAGAGCAAGAGGCACATGAATTAAACTGGTGACAAGCAGAGGCCGCGCATCCCTCCAAAGTCTACTTTTAGAAAGTGCAAGTCAAGGTTTTAGGTTTCAATGTCTGCTTATGAACAAATGGGTTTTCCAGCTTGCCAATTAAGTGTACAATCTAATCTAAAAGCTTGTTGTGCTCAAGCCAGCTGTCCAAGTCTCATGGATATGTCTTTGTTTTCCCCCAATATCTTGCATTTTGAATAGAGGAAAAGTTTCCTTCAGCCTTTCTGTTGATGTTAATATGATCTTCCTCAATGCACTGAAAATATGGGCACACTTAATGCTTTTGATTAAGACATCGGAACAATTATACACAAAGAAACGCCTTTGAAATTGATCCTTTTTCCTCATGAAGCCAAACTGCAGGTTCCCAGAGTAGGTGAGGGGCAAGCAGACCTCAGGAATGCAGTCTTGAAACATTAGTCTCATATCGGAAGCTCAGGGTGGGGTGACATCGGGGGGGGGGGGGAGGTACCATTGTGGTGGTGTGTGCATGGGAAATAAATAGAGAGTGGGAGATAAAGTTGTTGCAGGCTAGAAGAAAAACCAGTGAGATGTAGTCACTTCCTGTCTGCTCTTATTGGAAATCCGTCACCTCTTCATGCCTTTTAAAAGTCTTCCGTTAATCACTGAATACACCCTGAAGGGCCTGAGTGGAGGGAACTTATTAATACCCCAGAGACGGAACTGGCCTCATGGTGCTGTCCACTTGAGCCCATCCACCTGTTAGTGTGGCAGGCTGATGCTATCAGCCACCTTCTCTGGGATTATATAATCACTTAGCTAAGGAAGGAAAGATCTAATTTTCACACCGGACTGGTTTCAAGTTATTTACAAATGGGGTGAAGTAACATACGTAACTCATTCGTTCATTCATTTTCTATACTTTTTATTCCAATTCAGGGCCACGGGGAAGCTGGAGCCTATCCCAGCAATAAACAGGCGAGAGGCAGGATACACCTTGGACAGGTCGCCCGTCTATCGCAGGGCCTGAGCACATAACTACCAGATGCAAATGCGGATGAACTGTGATTAAGGTGTAAAGTTTGACATTTGAATTTAAGGGAGATTATTCATTTTACCAGCCTGTGGAATCCCCCATATGATGCCCCCAACTTCATGTTTTGAGAGTTTGGAGAGACAGTGGGGATCTACCATGTTCGTCTAAAATATGCTTTTGAAGTGGCCATATTATGCTTTTGCTTTTTTTCCCTCCCTGTCATCGGGTGTTACAGTGATCTTCTGTGTTAGTGAAATATCTGTAAGGATTCAAATGAAAATGCCACATTTATCCTCTCCCAGCAAAGAGACTCTGTCTGCAGCACCCATTTCCTTGTTTGTAGTTCAAAGTTCTCTTCTGTAATTCATTCACATTGTTACAAATAATGCATGGAGTGAGAGCAATTTGGAATATAGGGATAGATATTAAGAAAAAGTAGTTTCAGCTATGGTGCATGACTCAAAATACCCTCACTCTAACCACCAATCACAGCAGAGCATCCTTCTCACTGTGTTAAGAGTTCCTGATCTGATCTTAGACCACATGAAATCAGTGGTATAGCCACTAAGATACCAGTTTCTGGACTTTTGAAGGCTTGAGTTCATTGTGTCGGATCTGATTGAGAAACACAGAAACTTGTCAATCATAACGTAGCCCTGATATATATCACTATTTTACTCTAAATGGCGCCACTATACAAAACATAAATAGCCTGTCATGTTAAATAAGATGCAAAATTAGATATCAAAACTTAGAATTACAAAGGAAATTTCCCCTGAAGTGATAAATTAAGTGACAATTGAAGGCATTTTCTCAAAAGTTTTCATGTTCGCTTTATTTCACAGCTGCCCGTCTCAACTTATAGCAGCTGGCAAAAGCTGCAGTCCCCTCTCACAACTCAAGTGGGCATAGTCAGTGGAAGGATGGAGGTTTCACCCTCTGCTGGTCATAAGATAAAATGCAGATTTGAGCTCTCACATAATTTGTACATGGATGCATGTGATCATCAGCAGCTGCAGTCGGCTGCAAATGATTCATCCCCTTCCATTAAAGAAAAGGCTAAATTTACAATTGTCACTCAAATACCTGGCAACTGAAAAAAGCAATAATAAATAAAAATTTGCTAAATTATAATTTAGTGAAATAAGAGATTGTTTGAGTAAAAAAAAAAACAGAACAAAACAAACAAAGCGGTCCTGGACCAATGAGAGCGCTTTGCTGATGAGCAGTGGGCCAAAATACCAGTCAACAGGTGCAGGAGTCTGATTGAGTTACAGAAAACACCTGATTCCTGATTGCCTCAAAGGATTGTTCAACAAAATATTAGCTTATGAGTGATGTAATGCATATCAGTTTATCATTTTTGCTTGTTTTTAAAAAAGAAATATATTTCTATTGAACCACAATTCAAAAATAATGTCATGATTTTCATAAAATTTTTATCAACTTTTTTTTTCCTTCTTTAATGGGACAGTATGGATAATTTTGAGGACGACTATGTCCCACGTCACTATTTTAACCACTCAGAAGAGGCAGAAGGTGGAAAAAGGTGCAGAAGCAACAAATTGTATGAGAAAAATGTGTTTTGCAATGAATGCAATGCAAATATGTGAATGTGAGGATATTCACAAATTTCAGAGCATACAATGTTCTGGTCTGTAGTATATATTTTACCACATTTAAGTCCAGTTCATAATATTAACTTGAAGTCCAACTATTTAAAACTCCTACTTTATATTTTAAAATGAAAGTTTTATTTTGAGAAGCCTACACATGTTTATTATTTAATCTATTAAAAAAAGAAAAACTATTGCCAGAAACTTTTGTCTTTGGACCAAAGTCTTTGTCTTTGACATTCACTTTATTGTTAAAACTTTGTTTGGTATATCAGCTGCTTGTCTTTTTTTTTTCTTTTAATTCTTTTACACTTCTTTGAATTAAAGGCAAACATATACAGCTTCAAAAACCATGCAGCAGTGTAAACATGAATTCTACTGAAATAAAAAGTCAAACAACTAAAACATACTGGCAGAGAGTGATAATAAAAATGTCATGTCAAAAAAAAACAGAACACAAGCATTGTGTCTGTTTTACTTCTTCAACTCAAAAAGATTTAACTTAGTGCGTATCATTTGCCACATTCAGCAGGTAAATATGATTCATGTGAATGAACAGGTTAAAACCAGGAAAAATAAATATGACAACATATACATAAAAGAAAAAAAAAAAAAGGATCTCTGTACATGACAGACCCGACCACAACTGCCTTAGAGTAACTAAAAAAAAAAAAAGGATTTCTAGAGAAACAAACTACGAAGCGATTCTCCACCTCATCTGGACGAGGCAACAGCTGCAACACCGCCATGCTGTAACGGACCACCTGGCAGAGTGCTCATCCATGTTTACAGTTCATCTTAATGGGACAAAAGATGGCCGAGATGTTACAGGCCGATCATGGAGTGCACAACACATAAGTATAGTTAACTCCCCCCCCCCCTCATATTGAAAAGAAACAGCTGGTCATCTTATCCCCACACATCCTGCACTACCTACCAGCTTACTGGGGTCACACTGCATTTTTACCTCTACTGTAGCATGCCAAAAGAAGCAATATTTTTTCAGTATCGCAGCCAGCAGTTTATAAACAGGCAAAGTTAGGACGACCTGGACATTCATCGCTACGTCATAGCAGCAAACACACCCGACTATACACTTGTATCAGAAAGGCAATGGAGATGAGACGGTGGCACCAGCTTCCTGTCCCGTGTGCTGAATCCAGAATCACACAGATCCAGCTTCACGTTTCCCATCTAAACTGAAAATGTACAATCTTTGTTATTACAGATCAATCATTTTACTCCAATGGTTTCACGACTCAGCCTCCTTTTATAACTTAACCATGAGCAATTAGTGGACATTATACAACAGGAAATTTCTTGTTATTGATCAGGTTTGCTGCTTTTGGTCAGTTACATGCGACTCGAGGGGGGGCGGGGGGGGCTGCAGCTAGGGAGATCAAACTTAAAACGAGTATAAAGTGATTTAAAAAGAAATAAAACAATCAAAAAACTACTAAAAGTATTGCACCATCTCACAAATTTAAATGTGATTAAATATTGGATGATGCTACTGAGCAAACCTTTGAGCTAAAATGTCATTCGCCGTTCGTTGACTTGATCCCAGACTAGAAATTTCTTCCTCCCTTTCTGCCCTTTTTTACATTAATAGGTCACTAAGGCACCGGTTAGTACAATTCTGTAAATAACTGCTTTGATCTGTGCACCACCTGTACCAGAAGCACTTTGCCTAAACATACAGTACACATAGTTGGCTCACAAACAACACCTGTAGTGTGTGTCCAAATACCTCTCAATAATCCTTATTATTATCATCTTTTAACATCAATTAAATTAAAATAACCCCAAATCCACAAACTGATTCTGTACAAGCTTCAGGAAGAATATACGTTTTGCTAAAACTGTTTGTTTTTGTTGTCTTCATTCAACCAATAATGATGACCATCACTTGCTGGCTTGCTTGTTGAGCTGGAAGAGATCCAGGATGTCCAGCATGGCCTGTCTGATGTTGCCGCCAAAACGATGCGAGTCCTGTGACGAAAGAAAACAAAGAGCTTCAGATAATGCACATGAAAGAAAACCTGCATAAAATGAAAAACTGAGAGAGACTTACAGTTTCTGGACTTGAGTGTTTGCTGGAGATGTGGAAGTTAATGAGGTCTTCACCAACGATGATGTAGGAGACACCGTAACCGTCATTAGCGACCTTGAGGATGAAGAAACAATCATTTCATCTCACCTATAGTCACAGTGTAAATTTCTGATATGCTCATTTCCTATTAAAAAGATTTGCATCACACTGCACAGTGCACATCCTTTTGACCCCCGGCCCTGATATGGCTCCCACATCCATAGACCCGACAGCATTTATCACTGCTGCTGCTGCTTTGGATCCAGCTGTAGGTATCTGACACTATTTTGGAACTTCTGATGCCTTTCCTATAACCATCTGTAATGCTTTTAATGTTTTATGTAAAGCACTTTAAATTGTCTTGTACATGAAACGTGCTATACACATAAACTTGCCTTGCCTCTATGTGCAGAATGTTGCCCATCTCTTAAGCAGCCAAAGCATAAATCTTTAGTCTTGAGGAATTCAACCTTTTTTCTTTCTTGGATTTCTTTTTGAACGAGTCACATTTCTCTATGAGATAGTTTTTTTGAGCTTCAACAGCTTCATAATTTGACTGATTATAATCCAACTTGTGTTTGCCACCGGCCTGTTCTTACACCGCAGCCACAGAGGATTTGAAAGTAGATTTTGCTGGTTTTCAAAACTACTTTTTCTTTTGGATTCTGACCCTCACCAAAGACAGGATCTACTGCAGCCCTCATTTGCTTTTCAAGAAAGTCAAGAAGGTCTTTAAATCTTGCTCGGTAATTGTGTTTCTCTAATGTCACAGACAATCATTCGGGAAGTGTAAAAGGCCATTTTCCAGACAAGAACCACTCGTGTAGGTAGAATTTTCCAGCTCATCAATAAATTCATTGTGTGAGCTGGAGCATCATCACGCTTCAAGACTGACCAATTAAAAGCCTTATCCATGAATGCAGATGTTATTTTCACTCCGTTTCCAAAATCCCATTCAAGCTGCCTCTTTGCTTCTCCCTGCAGCGCGAGGACTCATGCATGCAACTCCAAAAACTGGAATTTCTACAGAAGGAAGAAGAGCTAATATGTTGTTTTACAAGAATCTCAGTGATGTCATCGTGTTTTCTTATTACCGCTATAAGAGCACTGCTGTCGAGGTTACTTGGTTCAACTTAAGAGATTTTCTTTAAACTTTTCAACCCTGATTTAACCTTTGATGCAACAGGAGGGCATGAATCTGGAGGCATTAACAAAGGTATTAAGGCTTGGAAAGCTTTGTGCGTTCTTGGAGCCTTTTGAGCTGCTGCAGGTGGTATGAACTCAGCAGACGCTTCATGGGATGTTGCAACCAAGCTTTCAGATCCAGATTCAGATTCAGGCCCTCATGTATCAGCCGTTCTTACACACAGAACAGAATCTGGTGGTAGAACAGGGAAACTACATCATTTTTGCAGGTGTTGCAGCGATCTCAGTGTTTGACAGTCGTCTTTATTTCTGTGAAATAATAATCATTCCATTAGTAGCCTAATCTTTATAAAAAATAAACAAACGTGGAGCTTAAATGGTTTCAAAAATTACAAAAGACACCTGTGATACAGGTGAGAACTGAGCGTGATCGATCTGACGTTAAAAAATTATCTTTCAAACTTTGCGCTCCGACCTGAGCTTCATCAGACGATCAGCTGATCTGATGGCTGAGATCATTTCTGATCAGATGTCGCTTGTCGAATGAGATCACGTTAGAGTTTTACCGTGACATGGGATCTATGTGACATCGTTAGATTAACTACTATTCCAATGAATGTCCAAGTGGTTTTGGTCACTTGCATGAGACGGGAGAAAGGTTGGACATCCCCTGTCCATCGCCGAGCTGCATTACATCATCCGGCTGGATGCATCGGACAAAACATGTGGGATTTATCAGCAGCTGAATACTTACTACCGTGCGTACGACTGGCCTCCACAAGGTTGATAAATCCAGATTTTTTTCGTACTTACAGACATTCTACATTTTTTTTGTAGGATTAAATTTAGGAACGTTTCTACTAACGGTTGATACATGAGGGCCCTGGAATCACAGCTCCTACTTTTGCATCTGCTATGGCCAAATTGGTCTTTAAGGTCAAAGTTTCTTCTCTAGCTTTTAACTGGACTTCTTCCAAGTCAAGTGCATGTTTCTCGTTTGCCTACACGTACAAAGCAGCTTGTTCCACCTCAGCCTGTACATGCATTATGGAAGCTGCACGGGAGGTTTTACTTTTCTGGATAGGTGCTTTACAAGCTATGCTGGATGTCTTACTGGAGGCCTTGCTGGGTGGTTTAACTGAGGCCTGTCCAGGGGGGGTCTGTCAGAACCCAGGTCAGAAAAAACATTTGTGCTACTTATGAAATGCCGTCTTGCCGTCCAACCCCACCAACACAAGACGCTACTATTGGCTAACAATGATGGTGGATCTAATGCAGCATTATTAATTCAAATGAATTAAGCTTATTGTTATGTGCATCATGCTCTTCATAGTTTAGGCTCGGTTATAGCAGTCGCTGTGGTCAGTCTTTTTCATCCTCATTTCACAAACTGAACAAACTTTGTAAGGACAGAAATTCTGCCAGATGATCACCACAAGCGTTTATATACTCATTTATCAGGTTTTCTTTAGCATCACTCTGAGAATTCATTTCAGTTTGTTTTCTTGTGAGAACGCAGACTTTCCCTCTATGAGTTTTAAACAAACTAAAAAGCTCTTATTCGTTTTCAAGCCATTCTTCAGATTTATCCAACATCCTGAATACCAAGTTCGTTTCATTAGGTCCAACAGACAATTGTCCAACTCAAATTTTCTACATTATTAGTTCTTCTACCATCTTCCAGGGTGTTGCCTGCCTCTCGCAAGCTAATTGCTGGGATAGGCTCCAGCCTCCCTGCGACCCTGAATTGGAATAAGAGGCATAGAAAATGGATGGATGGTTTTTCCATCTTCCTAAACTGTCCCTGTCCACATGGCAGCCAAAGGTTAGCATTGCTTTCCTCACAAACTTTAAGAGTTGTTTCCAAGTCCACTTCATAAATTCCAGTAATCCACAATAGTCCAAGTTCCACGTTCATTTCCAGATAGATCCATTACATTTTTTTACTTCAATATATCGGCCTTCCAAGCTAATTAAATAAGGCCGCGGGCAGAGCGAACGGGTGGTGGGCTACTTTCATACGCACTTCCAACTCCTTGCTTGAAGAAATATCTTTCATGTATTTTCATCAAAAAAAGATCAAAACAAATGAATAATTAAAAAAAAAAAAAAAAAACTTAATGAAAACAACTTTCACATGGTCAAAAAGTAGTAAAAGAAAAATCATATTTTGCCTCCATCACACCACCTTAAATTCAGCTACCAACAAACTATTCACCAACCTACCGGGTGTGATGCAACAAACTTTTCATCCACATATTAAATACCACTAACCCAAACAAATACAAAACTAAACTACATGCAGGAATCCCACATTAATCTAATTCATCTTTCACATGCACATATCTAGACTAGGGGGAAAAAGGGACTAAACTAAAATGGCCACAACGATACTAATGGTGTCATTTTACTACTTAATATAATATCTAATTAAATGACTTGCATGACAGGAAGACTGCACAACTATATTTATCCAGCCTTTTAAAAATAACCATCCAGACTGATTTATATGAACTTACTGGACCAAATCCACCTCCGGAGGACACATATTCTGGGTGTCTGACAAGATCAAATAGTTCATGCTGCTGCAGAGGGGTCTGGCTGGTGGACAGCCTCCACGGCTCAGACAGAACCTAAATATAAAAAGGTAACAAATTAACTTAATAGAGGTTACTTTCATAACAGAATAAAGCAGTTAGCAGATGCAGTTAACAGAGATTCACAAAGGAAATGATGAGTGTTCAAAGCTTTCCACAACAGCTCATACCTCCTTAAGGAATGCAGAGTCCTCTCCCAGATATTTGGAAACCACATAAAGACAGAAAAGGTGGCGATCGATGCCCTGCCCTGTCATTGCTAAGCGATACAGGTTTTGGTGTTTCTCTGCTGCTACTTTTAGCAACCTGAGGCGCTCTTCTCTCTGCAGTTATGGGGAGGAAAAAGATGGAAGAGCATGGTTTGCACAATGGAACAACATTCAGTCGACAAGGTGTGGTGGTGTGGTGACTCACAGTCTCATCTCTGATCATGGAGCGCACAAAGTCACAAGTCTCTGTGGTGCAGGAGCGCACGGTTTCTGTTCGACCCTCACGGAACAAGCGTGTCATGGAAGCTTCGTATGTCAGGCAGAACTTCGCTTTGTCCTGTGAAGAATGAAAATTAGCTTTAACTTTAAAGGACTCCAGTTATTTTACAAGCTGTTGATGAATTCATAATTCAAGATTTGAAACCATTTCACTGGCTACAGCAGCATCTCAATTGTCGGGCTGTTGCTGCCCTCTGGTGATGAAAAAAGGATGTGCAGCTTATAAATATCAGTTTCTGCTCTGCAGATATCTGTGGCTCAAATGTCGAGGCAATGCACTAAATAATGAAATATAAAGTAACATTAAAATTTAAAAGGTGAAAAGGCATTCTTCTGCAACATTATATAACATAATTTTAAAAAAAAGTTCAGTCTTGTAATTCCTTCTAGTGTATCTAAATCTTAAATTTTGTTTGTGTATTCTACCTTTCTAATTGCTATATTGTCTTAATCAGTTCATTTCTTTTAATACATTTTAATCTTTTAGTGCTTTTAGTCTTTAATTTCTTTGAGTGTATTTCATGGTTTTTAGATTTCTTTGGCATATTTCAGATATATTAGAGTATTTTGTTTCTCAAGTCTAGTAAATAAAGTGGATTGGATATAATTGCACCTACTCTGTAATGGGCCAGCTGGAGGGCAATCTGGATGAAGGCATCGGGGCTGGTGCGGCACTTCTTAATCAATCCCTTTCCAAACTCATCAAAGGGGATAATGTGACAGTCCACATCGTCTGCCAGACTCTGGGCGACCGTTAGCGAGCTCTCGATCACTTCCTGGCACTATAGGGTGTCAGAGATATGTGTTTTGAAGCATGACATGAATAACGATACAGTTACGATGTAATCTAGTGAGAAGAGGGGATGTCAGCCTCAAACCATGGTGCACCATGCGGGTTTCCTACAGCTTTACCTCATCAGAAATGTCCCACTGGAGTTTCTGAGGACCGGGCAGGTTGGGATGGGGTGCTCCTTGGCAGTGACCTTCCTCTGTGTATCCCAGCTTTACAGGATCCATGGAAAGTACTTGCTGCAACACACGACTGATGTTAAGTTTCAGGAAGATGAGTTCAGATTGCTGAGCTAGTTTAATTCAGTCATTGTTTTCAGTTTACTCGTACAGAGGGGTATTCTGAAACCTCGATTTATCGTAACATGAAACATTCTTTGTGACGTAATTATAACGAAGTTTTACCTCCCACAGATGGCCGATGATGGGAGCATCGGCCCAGGAGTGCTCTGCATTCAGTCCCATTGTGCCATTCTTGAAAACTATCAGATTGAAGGACTTATCAAACCACCTGAAAGAAATGCAAATGATTAGCCACAGAGTTTTACTGACTACTTCAGGCACAAATTCAGTAACAAAAGCAAGATCTTCCCCACCTGTCATAGCACTTTCCATGAAGCAGGGACTTGGCATAACTGTCCAGAGACTTGACCTTGTTGTCTGGATCGTAACGCTGCTCGGTATCATCGAGGGTTACACAGAAGGCTGCCTTCTCTATGGCATCCAGAGCTTGCTTGTTCTTACCGCGGCTGAAGTACGTGTCTCGTGCTTTTGCCCAAGGGGTTCTACAGCAGGTAAAAAGTAGAAAATCTGATTCTTATATCATGTAAAACTGAGTAGACATGTGACATGTATATATGTTCATGTTTTTATTGTCCAACAGTGTTGTAGACAGACTTCAAGGCAAGGCAAGGCAAGTTTATTTGTATAGCACATTTTCAGGTTCAAGACAATTCAAAGTGCTTTACATAAAAC
>JAOXYM010000010.1:29227069-29241126 GCA_028567055.1 Leptatherina wallacei | reverse complement strand
CATATTAAATTGTGACATAACACCAGGGTTATTTCTAGGTTTTAGACACAGATCACTTTTCTTGTTTAACTGTGTGGAATTAATATTTTGTCTAATTGTTTTTCATTTTTTCACTAAAAAAGTGGGCAAATTGACTACATTTCTCATTTGAAAGAACTTCAGGTACTACATTTACAAAAAAGCATACATACAAGTTTCTCAACATCAACTTTACAGCAGTTACTTCCTGCCCTGCGTAGTACGCAACATAAACCGGCTCCGTCAACTACCCACCTGTCCCCTGCAGTAAGTGCTGCTAGTTTCTCCTCTCCTGGCAGAGGCTCCGACTTGTCTGCCAAGATCCTCTCCATCTGCTGCTCTATCTCCCGCGGCAACAGCAGCCGCCCATCATAAAACATCCATACCTTGAAGAAACGGCCTTTATGGTACACAGCAATGTGTTTGCTCTCGTTCATGTGCTGAAGGGTATCTGAGCCAGAGGGATGAATGGTAGAGAGAGCAAGAAATAGAAGGAAGCAAAGTTTGGACTGGTTAAAAAGAGAAATTCATTATGTGGCTTTTAAAACTTAAAGAGTTCTTGCACACCACTTATTTTGTTAAAGACTGGTGTGTGGAAAGTTCATTTGGGGTATAAAATTTTAAGTCGATGCTTCCATGAAAAAATGATGATTAAAATGGCATATGGATGTCACATTATTTAATTTCTGAGGAAACTGGATGTGTTAGTAACTACTTCTGGAAAAAATAATGTGATATCCACATTTCTGTTTAAAAAAAAAAAATTATCTGAGAGTTTCTATCCCATTTATCTTTATTAAGGTGTGAGATTTCCATGTGATGTGCTGCATGCTGATGGGGACTATTCAGTTCCAAAACTAAAGGACGTGCAAGAAGTGAGATGAAAAGGGAAAGTGATTTGGGAACAGGGGGGTGGATGGGAATACAATGACTGAGGCAATGTTTGTTGCATAACCGAGAGGAACCAATTCAAAAGCCCCGTTTGCGTGTTGTCTTTACTGCAAAGTTCGAATAAAATTTAGGTGACACCCAGTGTTCCAACAAGCATTGACCACAAAATTAGAGCAGGGGGAAACCCAAAAAGAAAAACAAACTAACATGCTCTCATAATACTTAAGTTATCAGGATTCCTTATAATAAGGACTCCTCCAGCAATATAATTATGAGCTGAGTAATTAATGGAACTGGCTTTAGAATTAGTTAACACAACAACCCCAATATTTCTGTCTAACAGCCTTTGGATAAATCCTAACTCATATTCTATTATCTGTACTTGATTAAAACTAGAAGATGTCATAACTTCCTGGAGGTCTTCAGTCAACAGGAGGGCTAATAATGTCCAGTTAAGGTGCAAACTGATTAACGTTCACCTTTTATCAAACATTTAGATAAAAATGACAGGTCATTACTTTTGGCTTTTCAAACTGCTTCTAGTCTTGGTTATAGTGCAAATGTTATTCCATGCAATGAAGGTCCTCAACACACTGACTTTGCATAAAATATCATGTTATTTCAACCAAAACTAGACAACAGCCCTTATCTGGTCCCAGCAGGGTTGTTGTTTGGCTCACTCAGAAATCAATGATGATTTCTGCAGTTCTAAACAGGGTCAAAAACAATCGAGCTGACGTATATAAGAAAAATATCCATCAATTTCCTTAATTAATGCCTTAATTTCCTCAATTAATGCAGAAAAAAAATACATATAAATATATATTCAGGTCAGCGTAATGTGATTTAACATCTTACCTTTACACTGTCCCTCTTTTGCCCTCCAAATACTCAGACACTAGATTTCAGTCTCATGCAAATTAATATTTCAATGTGCAATTAATCAGCACACATGCATTACCGTTTCATGGAGGTCTGATTATTGCTAATCCAAACAAATGGACACATGTCCCAAGGAGAAGTACAGTAGGAGTAGTGTGGAGGAGGCGGCACTGCTAAACACTCTACCTGTGTCTACACCTGGGACACGACTCGAGTTGAACATACACTCGTATTGGGCAGAGCACATGGGAATAGTGTGTAGGAGCATGAGCTGAAAAGCAAAAGGGGAGAGTCAAACACACAGATGACAAAGTAAATTCACTAAAATCCCCAGAGAGCAGTGGCAGACACACACCTACATGGAGTCAAGCATGGATAAAGCGGAGTGGGATTGATGTGGATTGGTTTGACAGGCAGTTGCAAGGAGGAGGAGGGACCTCAGAGGGAAGCCAGGGAAAGAGTCATGAGAAGGGTCCAGAAACCAGTGGACTGCCAACTCAACACCAGCAACAAAGCACGGCTGCAACAGCAGATTTTTCTCAGATTTTTAAGGGTTTTTAATCTACATACAGATGCCAATAAGGTGTTTTGCTGTGCTGCTGAGGATGAGTATAGAAGTCAGGGTTTCCAAGGGGGTGTTGCTGTGACAACTAATGTCACATGATAGAGGGGGATCAGAAGGCACGGTGGAGATGTGCCCTCCTCTTACCTGACTCCACACCAGGGATGCGGGAGGTGTTAAACATTCGCTCCCACTGAGCAGAACACAGAGGAATCTTGTTCGCCAGCAAGTAAATCTAACGCAGCGTCCGACGAAGCGAGAGGACAAAACAGTAAAACAGAGACAACTGAATGTAAGTGTGTAACACAGCGAGCTCATGCATTCCTGTGTGTATAAATGCGCACAACTGGTCTTTGGAAGACGTAAAGTGTGCATTTGGCACAACATAATGTACTGCTGTGCAAGTTTGGGATTTGCAATTCAGCATCATGCAGGCTAGTAAGGGAGAAGGACTGAGAGAGGTGCAGGAAAAGAAGACACCGCAGGGTGTCTGTTAAACGGCATTCATGAAGCGTTATCGGCTTAAGCCTTAAAAAAAAAATATGCTGCTGATATTTTGCATTGCTGATAATCGCATTCATATTTCAGAGACGACAAGCAAAAAGCACAGTGCATGGCTCATTCCAAAGTCACGATAAGACAAAGCGAGCTGACATGACATCAAGTATCTATCTAATCATTCATAATATTGTGGATAACTAACTCATTTCAAATTACACACTAACAGGTTGTAGAAGATAAGCAGTCCTCATCGTAAAACTAAAAGACAAACACTCTGAGATAACATGTATTACTGAGGAAAATCTAAATGAGAAAGTTAAACATTTACTTAAAATGGATGGAGTCAAATATGAAATTATGTCATTCTTATTAAAGCAGGAGCAGATTGAAAAAAACAAAAAACAAAGTTCAGTGTCATGAAAGGAGAGAAGCAGGTCACAAGAAGCTGCATACTCACTGGTTTGATCTGAGCTCTGTCCAGTTTTCTCCTGTAAAGCATGATGGCATGGATGGCATTACCGGCCCGGGCAGCTTGGATGTGGGTGGGGAACACGTACAGAAAATCCTGCACGGAAACATCGATGGTAATAAATCTACAAGCATTCATATATCTGTCAACAGGTTCTTTGTACTGAGAAACACAAGGTTAGTGTTATGAGGGCAAGTCATTTTAAACTGTTACCATTTTATCAGCAGCTAACACTGTCTGTGTAATAAATAAGAGCCAATCTTTCCTTTGTGCTTTAAATCACTGCAGTTGCTTAAAAAGAAAGAAAAGACAAATCAAATAAACCATTTAAAAAAAGCATTAGAATAAAAACTTGAGTTAATCGAACGCATTTATAGCATTTTTCTAGTTCTGTTGACCACACAGACCATATTCACACATTTCACTGAGTCTATAAAAGATTTTTTTTTAGGCTTACACATTTCATTTTCTCTATCATACACTATCACTCTGATTAAGGTCATGTGACTACTGCTCTACCTCCTGAGCCACAGCTCCAACAAAGAGTCGAGCCTGAGATGTGTTCTAGTTAGTTTTTCCTCACATTGGTGCCTTTCAGATGTCAGACTAACTGCTGGGTCGAGCTGAAAGCTGGTTCAGAGAAATAAAGAGATTTGAAAGGATGAACTCAGCATGTTAAATATTCTGCACTGTGTAACTTTACTTTGCACAATATATTTCTTATTCACTCAGTCAGTCAAACACACAAATATAGACCACTGAGCCACAATGTAAATAAGTAGCCTGCAGCTCGGATCAACTTTGACTTCAGTGTCTTGTGTTGCCCTCAATGTACTTTTTATGCTAGCCAACGTTGCCAGCTGATCTGAACCAGTTGATTAACGCGTTGCTATGGTGACACCCGTAACGGAGTGATATAACATAAAATAATGCACGCCAGTTGGCATTAGAATTTCTCCCTGACCGTGGTATAATTTCTTCTAAACTTCATATATTTGTAAATACTTCAGTTGAACACACATTTATCATGTTAATCATGCGTGCAGAAAAAAAAAGCAACATTCTTCCGGACCGAGATTGCATTCACGCTGCACTACTCGAAACGAATCAGACCTTTTAAATAACGTGTTCCACTCTCCACCAGAGGCGGCGCTTCATCAATTGAGAATCGATACAGAATCGAATCATCAGCCCAAGAATCGGAATCAAATTGAATTGTGAGCGGTCGTCTGATTCACATCCCTAATGGTAATGCTTATCCCCCCCCCCAGGATTGATAATCCTTCAAACTGCCTGTACTACTTTGTGGGATTTTATTTGCAGGCAAATATGATCATTTGTTGCTGTGACTTAAGACATATCTGGGGGAAAAAAACACATCTGTCTCTTGTGAGCGCTGCACTAAAAACACAAACAGACACAAGGCAGAGATGACCTACCATGGCATAATAGTTACTGTTGACCATGATGGGTCCACGGCCTCTCAGATAAATATACTCTTCCCACCAATCACTAACCTGTGTCACACAAAGACAAGTTGGGTGAAAGGAACAGACTGACATCATCAAACAAAGTCACAGTGTCCAAAACTGTAAACACAGAATTTCCTCCAGCTTACATAGTTGGACGCCCACCAGGACTTGAGTTTAAGGTACCACTGCAGCCTGGGTCCCAGATTCTTCTCGAAGTCTTTAGCCAGGCCGTTCATCCTGTCAAACTGCTCGTCATCCATCAATGGGCGCACCGACTCCAGGTACTGTCACACAGAGTGAAGCAAAGAGTTCAACTATGTCCCTCTGAGAGATAGTGAAAGGCCAGACAGAAGCTTGTGTAGCAGATAGAGCAACATAAACGCTCTTAGATAAACATACGACTTTGTGGAAGGGAGTGGCATCGCAGAGCTGGGTTCAACATAAGGACTTACAGGGAATTTGATTATTTTATCTGACTCGTCTTCATGTAAAGGAATTCATAGTGTGTCACTTCTTCTCTAATTTTCTTTAAAACACAAACATTAGCCCTGTTTGAAAAAGAAAATAAAGAATTACCCTTCTGCAGGTGTCCTTGACAGAAGGAACAGGTAGTCGAGGCAGGGAGTTCTGGAAACTGTACAGCATTGGTTTTCTGCCAGAGAATATCTTCACTAGTAACTACACATGCAGAACAGATAAAATAAAGGACAACGTGAATCTGGAGTTAATACTTTTGTTTCAGGGTATGAAGCAGAATGCAAACATGTAACAAGAGGGTCATACTAAAAGGTCAAACTCAGACAGAATGATAATGCATCTTTGACTGGAACCAGTGGTGAAAGAGTCATTTGAATGTTCACCTTTCACCTTAAATTGCTCGAGATTTACAATGTTTACCAACAGGTTTCCATCAAATTAAAACTATGAAGTAAAACTCAAACCCAAGGTTAAAAAAAACAAAAAACACTATTAATATGCATTTTCAGGATGCTGAACAGAGGAGCATATTCACTGTCTCACCATCCACAGGTGGGTCGACCAGGGCACAGAACCGTGACGTGACTGCATCCAGCCGTGCCACGACAGCAGGCCCTTCAGCACATTCCTCATGATCATTATAATGGTGACCCACAGGCCTGTGCCCACCAGAACTCCTCCCACTATCTTCTGACTATCTGTGGACATATATTGGCTGTGGACAGAGACACAGAACGAAGAGGAGACAATATAACAGCAGCAAATCAAAGCTTTCTTATTTAACTTTACTGGAAACACAATGAATGGTCAATTTAAATCAAGAGTTAAAACTAAATAGGTTTACTTTAAATAAAAAAAATAAAAAACTGAAGCAATGATAATGTTTAGTCTAAGAGAGAGTGCACGACAACAACACATTGGAAACTGGGAAAAATAAAAGCCACATAGAAGCTATCAGACCTGGCCCGGTCCAAAGTCAACAGACAGATTAAACCATATAAATCTAATAAACACTGCTTTCTCTTTTTCTTTTTAATTTTGGAAATATAAATATCCAACATGCATGCGCAGACACGCTGCAACCAATTAAGTCCCACATGTTTAAAGCCAATGTTTCTTAATAAATCATAGTTAATCATTTCTTCCATGCCTACTATAATTACCCAACCTATCATTAAACCAGGCTCTTTCATTTCACCTTAACATAGTTTGTGTTTTGCAACATCATCCGCCTTACCTGATGGGTATGTGTTGGCCTAGCTTGGCAATCAAGCCCAGAGATGGATCGAGCTGTCTATATTTATTGTACGACATGTAGGACACGACCACTACCATGAACCCGCCCGGGCTTCCCGGGTACACGCCGGTCATCACCCCATTCTGTGAAAACATGTACCAAATGCAGGATTACAAAAAGAGACGCACCGTCCTGGGTCATAAAGACACATGATGTGAGCCATCATTAATGTGTGATAGCTAAACAATGAGCATAAAAAACATGCTTGGGGTTTGAATGACTCAGTATGACTGTGTAAACAGACACAACTGGGCCAAAGGCTAGGACACAAAGAACATACAGGACGGTTTCTGTAACAGTTGGCTGTGAGAGAGGGTGACCTTCCAGTGTGAGCAAGCTAATGTAACCGGGTAAACAGATTTACAGTAGAGCGACAATCAGATGAAAATGCAGCATTTGTTGGGGTTTTGTTTTTTTAAATGATGTTTGTGGGTCCATCGCGAACTGAGAAGAGGAAAGACCGGCAACTACAATGAAACACCGACAAGCATGCAACAAAGACTTTAGAAATAACTTGGTCAAAGTTCAGCTATGCAGATAACCGTCTGGACATTGCCCGTTTGTAGGTTTCACAAATCTCACCTTGAAGCGAATGAATCTTTTCTTCCAGGAGTGGAGGCCAGAGAGGTAGACCTGGCGTAGGGCCTCGTGGCACAAATGGAGGTCGATACCATCAGGAGAGACTGTGAACTGAAAGGCCACCGCCTGGTGAGCTTCTGCCATGGTGGCTTACACTGTACAGTCACTAAAGGGAAGGAAGGTAAAAAAAAATAAAAATAAGGTAACGAGCTAGTGAAGCGGAAGAGACAAAGATTATAACACAGATAAATTATGTTGACCAGAGATTGGTTAACACGGATTGTAACTTCTAGAATGATCATTTCCCAGAAAGAGTGAGTGTCCAGTCCAGTCATGTCCACGTTGGGATGGATCATTATGTGAGAACACTCTCACATACTGATCAGCTTCTGCCACAATTCCTTAAAATCCCAGGTACCTCGACAACTCTGGTTACTTCGTTTCTCATAGTTAATCACTTTAACCCGTCGGTACCCATGGGACGTGAAAAGTTAATATGTACTTTACTCAGTCTACCTTCCAAGTACCTACATATGCAATACACCATGGGAAAGCTAAGATTCTTGAGATTTGAATGATGTATATCACTCCAGGCTACAATCACAACTGTAGCTTAAAACTTATTTCGGACCTGTTGCCAATGCAATTTATCTTTGAAGTCATACTGTACTCCAGTAGCAGAGGATACTGGGGGGGGACGGTCCTATTACAGCAGCAAGGGTCCAGGAAAAGTAATCCAGTAAAATATTTGGTCCACTACAAATTTTTTATCCATAAAAACCTGTTTTAGGCACAAAAAATTGAAAGGTTTTAAGGGGTTAAGTTCTCTGCAAGGAAAGAACCACAGAAAAAAAAGTGAATTCTTACTGGATTTATTCTGAAAAGAGGAGTTAATATAGAGTTGGATAGTGAGCTCCACACTTTCTGTAAGTAAGATTTTTGACTGAGTTGTTACAAAGTATAAATGAAGGACAATCCCTTACTGGGTGACCATGTGAGGCGGTACGGACACTTTTAGAAACTGTAGCTTTACATGTTAAAATGAGTGTAATATGGAACGTTTTACAGCTTCCCTGCATTCAAAGAGCTTCATAATCCTAATATTAAGTATAATCAGCACTGAGATGGTTAAAAAAACATCTATATCATCTTTTTGAGAGAAAATACTGTGATTTAACAAATGCTTTCAGGAGGGGTGATCTCCTTTAAACTCCTGGAAAATAGGTACAATAACAAAGCCAATCTCAAAGCTCCCAATTAGGACAGGTTTTACAAATCAAGCAGTATTTCATTTATTGAAGTAAAGTATTTAAGATGATGTAATAATAAAATGAAAACAAAGGCCAGAATGTGTAGGCCTTTCATGCTCTTTAAATATATAATGCACAAAGTCAGAGATACCATAAAGACTATAAACTCTAGCTGTGCGTCCATCAACCCTAGTAGATGATGTAAAATAATGTGGCAATACTGAGCTATTTTTTAAATAGGTGAACAAGGAGTATTATGCAGTCATGATCACGATGATAAGTATCATGATAAGAGGATTTCATTATTAGTTGTGACATGACCTATTGATGGATATTGATGTGCAACACTCTAAAAATACATTAATAATCATATCACTGAATATGAGTGCTGTCATTGCAGTTTTAAAACATTTGCAGAATATTCCAGGTTTTGTAGGCACAAAAAAAAACAAAAAACATGTCCTCAATTGCAGTTGCAATCAATAAAATAGGTAGAAAGAAAAGCTTTTATAGAGAAAGAGCATTCATCCTATTTCTAACCGAGAATGGATGCTTTTCCCCCAGAATCCGTTTGGGTTTCAATCAACAGGAGCACTCTGAAAGCAGGACACGTCGTTTCTACGTCCTGGGGAAGAAGCAGCATCCACAGAGCAGTGTGTGTGTGAGCAGTGTGTGTGTGTGTGTGTGTGTGCAGCCAGTCCCTTCCCCCCCAGCTACTTTCCAGCATCACATGATCCACCCTGTGCTGCAGAAACTAGGGGAAAGGTCGCAGCACTGCGCCGCTTGGATACCGGCTAAAAGACTGTCAACACTGTACCTGCAAATTGTCGGAAAAGCCAGTAAACAAAGCACGACTACCATAAAGAGATGGACTATCTGCAATTTGCCTTTATTTATATATTATAATTAACGCGTTGATACCTTTCTAAATGCGCAATTACATCCATAAAACCTTTTAGTGTTGATAAACCAACGTCGTGTCTTCTCAGACTGAATCATGCAAAAATGGTGATACATTTATAAAACACCACATTGTGCATAATTTAAACCTGTTAATATTATTACCTTACAAGAAAAGGAAGTTAAAAAAAACCTGGAAGCATATAGGTGACATGTCAGGTGTTACATCAAACTGCCCTGCACACGTGGTCTGTGTGAAATGGGGTCACTGGTGTGTGCACCCCGACTCTAAAACATGTTTTTACTTTTTATGTTTTATTTAAATCAAAAACAGACGTCGCAAGCAGGAAACTAAATGTTATCTTAACTCTGATCGTGCTCGTACAATTAGGACATTACCACCCAGCTGTTACTGACCTTCACGTGCAGGTGACACTTCAACTCAAACACACCTGCTTTAAGTCTTTAAAAATTATCTTTTTATACAATTACACTAATAAATAAAAAGAAAAAAAAGGCGCTTTCGTCCAAGTAAACACTGTTTGATATTATAAATTAATAACTTTGCTTTATTGTATCGGAGCCGCCTACTTGGGGTTCATACATGACCTTTATTTGGACTTTTGCCTACATTCTTGTTTTGAGCAATAACACCGTAATTACAGTCAGGTTTGCTACTGGATGAGTCAGAAAAAGATCATCATACGGGGGATGAATAAGTCACAACATAGGAGGTGTAACTAATGCAGGCATTCAGTAAAAGGCCTATAATAAGCATAATCAGAAGCAGATGTTATAATGAGCGACATTTAGGTCGGAATTTCTGCGGGATGAACTTGACTTCTGGCTGCTGCTACAAGCCAAACAAACCCAAACATATTCTCTTTTTATCAAATGCGTAAAAAGGAAATACAACAAGGAAATACAACAAAGTGACGTTCACGTCCACCGCTCGGCGGAGGCAACGCATCTCAGACACGGTTCCGTGTGAACTGTCGAGGCTATTTTCTCCCCCCCTGCGGCTACGTTATAGCTCTGCTACTTCCAAACCACCACAGCAACCCCGCGCGCGGAAACGCAGTAAAAAAGAAGAAATGGTTGCTCACCGACGCTTTCTATCAGTCTGAGAGGACGGAGCTCTGCTTTGACGAAGATGTGACACGAATGTCCGTCTCTGCGAGCGCTGCTAGCGTTGACTCTCCGCATGAATGGGAGCGCTGACTTGTATTCAAGGACTTCCCCCCCTTCAGCGACGTCACTTCTCTCTCCTTTTGGTGTCCTACAAAACAAGTCGTGGTTGAAACAGCGCCCCCCTGTGGTCTCCTTGTGTTACATGAGCATGACCATACTGGAACAGTGGAAAAAATGTGATGGTGGCATCAAGGGTAGGATAAGCAGCACACTGTGTAGCCAGGCTGTTAAACATTGAATGGAAATCATTTTTATAAATATCCATTATTAAGTGATAGAAGCAGGTAGTTATAAAGCAAAGTATGCGACATGTAATCTTTATCACAATATGACAAACACCAAAAAAACATGACCATTTTTGTGAGGCTTTAGAAATAATTTAAAGATAAAATATCCTCATTGAAATATCTGTTAAGGGTAATCTATCAAATCAATACATAACTGCACTCATCAGCCATTTTATTAGGTGCACCTGTTAAATGGCAACATAGCAGCAGCCCGATGCATGCAGACCTGTACATGAAGACTTACTGACGATCAAACTGAGCATCAGAATGGGGAAGAAAGAGGATTTAAGTGAGTTTGAATGTGACATGGTGGTCTGCGCCAGATGGGCTGGTTTGGCTATTTCAGAAAATCTACTGAGATTTTCTCTAGGGTTTACAGAGAATGGTCCAAATAAGATCAAATATCTACTTCCAGCCAGATAATGCACCATGTCACAAAGCTCAAATCATCTAAAACTGCTTTCTTAAACATGACAATGAGTTCACTGAACTCCAACGGCCTCCACAGTCACCAGATCTCAGTCCAATAGAACATCTTTGGGATGCGGCGGGACGGGAGATTGTCATCATGGATGTGCAGCCGACAAATCTGCAGCAGCTGTGTGATGCTATGTTAATATGGAGCAAAAATCTCAGAGGAATCTTGTTAACCTTGTTAAATCTATACCATAAAGAATTAAGGCAGAAGGGGCTCCAACCTGCTTCTACCAAAGGCGTTCATAATAAAGTGGCTGGTGAGTGTACCTTCTGCTGCTTGACATTAGGAAGTAAGGACTAGAACAAAAGTAGTGCTTTAGAGGAGGTTTGGAAACAGGCATACTTTACCATCACTACAAATCTGTGTTTATACTCAGTAAACAAAAACAAAAAAAACATACCTTTATGTAGAGTCTTAAGATTATAAAGAGGGACTGTATATGTAATCTATAAATACATCCAAGAGGATTAAAAAAAAAACTAAAAACAAACAAACACATTAAGCACTCCATAAAATGCATAAAGCATGACCTGAAAGACTAAAGCATGTCAAAGGTTAGAAGTCATTTAAACACTTCCTTCTGTAATTATTTCAATGAATAGTAAACAACGGGTCAAGTGTCAAAATGTTTTCATTTTGTTTTTGTCTAAATCTTTCTCATCATCTCAATATTTTAGCACGAGGAAACCTAATATATATGAGACTTTTTGTTTTTAATAAAAGGTACTCGCTCATGTTTCAGTACTGAACCTGCTTTTGCCAGCTTTATTTGGAGATTCTCACGATTCCTGATTCAGTTTTTTTTCAAATATAAATAAATAAATAATTTCTCTTGCAATAAAGAACTTGTATCAATTTCTTCATCAAAATCAAACCTGATATTTGTCAAGAAGGTTATAAATAAATAAATAAATAAAACAGAATATGTGCAAGAGCATAAAGGGATATCATCAGGCTATAAATCATTAAAACCCACATAATATTTCACCACATACCATTTTCAAAGGGAAAGACTATAATTCTCAAATCAATATGAAGCTAAATTTAGGAGACATGTTGCTATACATTTAGTCTATGTACTGCATTCTCAATTGCAAGAAAAAAAACTCTAATACAATAACTACCTATTATAGTCTCTTTAAAAGAGAAAAAAATAGAAAAGTGAGTAAAAACCATTTCAATTATCCTCTTTAGATAGAATAATTTTGCTTTAAAAATTACACTTAATTCAATGCTAAAATATAAAATTAAAATGTCTTATTATTTACTCTTTTAACATAAATAAAATTAACTTACAAATATGTCTCAAAGTGACAAAAAGTTGAGTGGCAACAAGCCAGTACAAACTACATGTCTAATGTTTGTCCAGCAGAGGGCGCTATACGGCTTCTTATTGGGGGAAGAGTTTAAATCTTTCCATACATTTAACGCTACGTTCTCATTTAAAATAGAAAAATAATTTGGGCGGTAGCTTGAAAACACGTTGAAAAACATGAACGTATGCAGTGAGGACTGCAAACCAAAATCAGACTCAGATTAATTTCTTATAAAATTTTTACTCATTAACTTTATTAGTTGGTTTAAATTATTTCTACTTACCGACTTTTCGGCGACTTCCTGCAAAGTAAACACGAAACCAACATTCAAAACTTTCTGTCTACCGGGGCGAGGCACGCCTCTCGTGACTGCTCGCGAGCGGCGTCTTGCTGTCACTAGACAGCTGCACCCAGCTCGCGCTTAGCGGCATGTGTGAGCTGAGCTGAGTAGAGGGAGGGAGGAAGAGGAGGAGGAGGGGGGCGCGGTGACTTCGTTTGATTATTAGGAGCAGCATCGTTTTCAGTGCAGATTGTGGACAGCCGGGGACACGTCTCCTTCATCACCCGGAGGGCATTTCGCGTTACAGCGAGGAGGAGAATGAGAATAGTGGATTTAGTTTCTACTTGTAGGTTCAGCGCAGCAGAAGAGACGTCACTCCAAAAGGTAATGATGACGGTTTTTATAGTTTTTGACAGCTGGAAACTCCTGGTTTTTTTTTTATTTGTTGTTGTTTGCTTTTGTTTTTGTTTTTTTTGTGGTGGACACAGAAGACTTCTTAAATTATCAGGTCGTTTTTTGTGTTTCTAAAATATCCCCAATTTTTCTAAACCCCTCCAAAAAGGAAGCAGTTTAGACTTAACTGTACTACTAGCACGTGCATGGCTCGGGATAGTAATGTGTGCTCTTTTGTATATTTTATTGATATGAAACATGCCGGAGCTCATCTTCTGGGAAAACATACAGTTTATTTTCAAGAGCAGCTGAGTGTTGTAATAAAGCTCTGAGGTGAAGACATGAATGAGGCGCTTCTCTTTAGGGGGGGGGGGGGATTTCTCATTCTGCTTCACCCTCCTCGGGTTTTCCAGCGGGTGAAATGACATGTTAAATGTGTCTATGATGGCTACAACACCACATCCCCTTATTTGTCTCGTCATCCTCTCTGGCGGTGTTTTAGTTGGTATTTTTTCTCAGGAAGAAAACACGAAGTCGGATCTTTAATTTGTTTTCAGACGCTCAGGTTTAAGTTCCGCATTTTGTCAAAGTATCCAAATCAGGAACTGTGACTGAGATATTGTTCATGTGGATGATCACCAAAGCAAATATGCTGCTCGTCACTGGAGACAGCAGGACTGCACAGCCTACTACACAGACAACATATTCCCCAGCATCCAGAAATAGGGCAGTAACTGGTGAGTGAGTGTGTGTGTGTGTGTGTGTGTGTGTGTGTGTGTGTGTGTGTGTGTGTGTGTGTGTGTGTGTGTGTGTG
>JAOXYM010000010.1:29215779-29226969 GCA_028567055.1 Leptatherina wallacei | reverse complement strand
TGTGTGTGTGTGTGTGTGTGTGTGTGTGTGTGTGTGTGTGTGTGTGTGTGTGTGTGTGTGTGTGTGTGTGTCATGTCATGTCATGCGTGCCCCCCCTTGGAAGGTTAACTGGGCGTCTCACTGGTTCATATATGGAGTGGGGGGAGGTTGCAGACAGTCTGAGTGAAGGATCTCCAGCTGGATTGAGTTCTCCTCCTCTGTGTGATGTCTGGTAGCTATTTACTGTTGGTGGACCCAACATATTACACGTGCACCCTTGTTGATTGTTGTGCAACATTATAAAGGCACGGGAAGCTTTTTGTGGAAATAAATTGGTGTATGCTTCTGCACAAACCTGTGTGCATGCTTTTGGGTACACATGATCCATTTAATAATCTCCTTTTACACATCTATCAGCTTCTTGGGAATGTGTCATGATATGCCAGGAGGGGCTTTAAGTCTACAAGCAACTTCCACGGTCAGGGCTGGGAATCGTAGGTTATCACACATAATTTCTGATCCTGGTTCTTTGGGTTTGCATTACATTCAACGTGAATGCAGAACAAAGAAGAAGTAACTTCGGTATCTATTCAGGGTACAAGAAGGAAACAGAAGTAAGCTTAAATAGATTTTGAATGTTTGTTTTTTTTAAGATAAAGGTTTTATCAACTGATTACATGAAAAATAGATTAAGATCAAGCAAGTTGTGGCCTTTTATTTTTCAGCCTATTCCCTTGCATTGTTCATCCGTAGCACGCAGGGGTTAATTAGATGGAATAAGATGAATAAAAATAAAATCCCATGTTAGATTGAATGAGAAATACTGTGAGTGCTACTTGCTTCTGTATAGTTGACGCTGTCAATTATTCAAGAGGAAGGCTCTCGCCTTTACCGTGCGATAAAAGTACCTACAGTCACGTCTACATACTGGTGTGACATTTCATAAAAAAGAAATGATTTTAAAAGGACTGTAAATTGAAATTGAGCATGCTCGTCATTTATCCTTTAAACCAAGACTTCCCTGGCAGCTTAAAGATGAGAGAAGTTAGAAGACCATGATGGTGGATGATGTGATTCCAGGTATTTGTGCAGATTAAGTATGTTTTAAGTGTTTCCCTTAACTAAAGATTGAACTAATATTCTTTATGGTTGTCTTTATGGGACTACTATAGTTTTTGTCATTCTGGGCTAAGTAAACTACTACATCTAAAAGCTAACTTTAGTAGCAGCTACTGGCAACATGATGCTTCTTTAATTGAAAGTTAAATACAGAAACTTGAACAGACGAGAGATAAGCAACTTTGCCAAAGGGATGAAAATGTATTTTTGAAGTTAAAATGATGAAATAACTCCAGATCTTATAAAATATTAAACATGAATTGTGATTTTCCATGTCAAGGAGTTAAAATATATCCAGTGAAAGCTCTGTTGTTGTTGTTGTGTATGACAACAGCTCACCTCATCATTTCTGCCTTTTTATTGGTGTCTGAATGTCTGCTCAGTGTTATTTTCATTCAGCTGGTTTCATTTCATAAAAGTTTTTTATAAGGTTATTTAAAAAAAAACAAAAAGTCTAGCTGAGTGACTCGTCCTCTGATGCTTGCTAATCTCCTGTGACACAGATTATTACTGTAAACCCTTCTTGGTGACTGATCACCACTAGGGCATGACGTTTTAAAAATGTGGTCAAATAGTTTTGTGTCGTCTCTTTTTAATCCTACTGGCATCAGTGTAATTATAACATCATCACCCAAATCTACAGAAAAATACCTTTTTTAGAAGGATGCAAGTTGTCCTGTTTGACTTAAACTGGTCCTCTTTAGCAATGATCTGACCCCCCGCTCTCCAATGCAAGCAGGATGAGCACGTGAGCTTGTTTTCATCCCTGTAAATTGGACTCAGGCAACGTTAGCCTCTTTTTTAGGACTTTTTTAACAAGTATAGTTGTTGATTAAGTTTGAATATTTGTACTGCAAATCCGAGCAAGTTTATCTTCCTTCGAGGTTTTAAAAAGTGTTGCCAGCCCTGCAGAAGCTTTCTGGATGTTTAGTTTTTAAAGGCACAAGTAAGGAAAAGTGAGTTGGTAGATTCTTTTGACTTTCATTGAAGCCACGTGTCATTTAAAGCCCATCTATGGTTCTCTCACAAGTCCTCAATCAGCAGCATTCATTGTATTCTGTTGTGATAATATTATTTCACCAGACGGACAACAATAGTAGTTTTGTCTGCCTGAATGGCGGCTTTATGATGGACGTCAAAGGCCAACAGACGTACCAGTGTCCCAAAATGCACCAGATAGTTTAAAAAAAAAAAAGCCAGGAAGGCTTCGGCCATGCTGTGTGACTCACAAAATATCTCTTTGTAGTTTCACTGTTTTCTTTACAGATCTCTCGGAAAGTTCTGGGAGTTTGTCTCCAGGCGTTGGGCAGTGGGCAGGGGCACACCCTAGACACCCTGGACAAGTCCACACATATGTTCTGTTTTCCAACACCCATTTATGTCCAGCATGAATTCATCTGAGAAAATGTGTTGGCGGGAAAAAAAGGTTTCTCGGATCATAAATTAGCATAATTTAACTCTAAATCATCATATTCAGCTGTTAGGATGCAACCTCACATGTGGCATCATTTTGAAGAGACGGTCATGAATACTTTGTCAGACTTGTAATTATAGGATTCCTCTCGGTTAAAAAGGAAACACGTCTATGAATTATGTTGTTCATAAGGGTAGGGATGGTGAAAGGTGTAATCCAAGACCATATATAGTCTATTCTCATTATATGGTGCAATATAATGTAAATTTATAGCCAATTCTGATTTTTAACCCAATAAAAATGTCACCTAATGCCGTCAACGCAGAGTTAATTGTAAGGATTTTTTTTATTTTCGTATCCAGTTTGGAGTGTCGTAGGAACTAAACACATTCTTGCTGTTGTCTAAATAAATTTGGCTATCTTGGAATTTCCCCTCCATGATTGCATCTTGTCAAATATTTTTTTTTAGAGGCCGTTTTTAACATTGTTTTCGCTCCGAATGCCTAACCGGCCCCTGATGTAACCATGAAGTTACTCTTTTCTTTCAGTGTGATGCTTATTCCCTTCCGTGTACCCTAAATCTTCTGTTTCTGTCCTTTTTGGACATGGAAAGCATGGTAACCGAATCAGCTGAGGAGTGTAGATCAGAGGATCTGGCATGATTTCTGCTTTTTGACTGGAGACCTTGGTAGGGCTTACCTCCATTGGAGAACAGCCTTTCCATGTGTTTGTCTTCTTGAAGCATCTCATCTGTTCTCTAGTGGAAAATTTGCAGAAACGTGTCGTGTGGATTGTAGTGGCGCACAAATAATAGAAGCTTCGTCAGATCTGATGTCGGGAGTTTATTGAGGACATGAGCAGTGGAGGAGAAAAGGGTTTTGATAAGACATCTATTATTTAAATAGATAACCTATTAGATCTAGAAATAGCAGTTCCAAATCTAAGTTCCCTTTTCTTGGGTATTTAACCATTGTCCAGCATCAAACTCATCATGACTATGCAAATGTTTATAAAGATTTAACTGTTAATCTAAACTCTGGATGGGAACCATCTTTGAGCTTCGCTGCTTATTGCATATTTGCCTGGAAGAAGATTCATTTATGAGAATGTGGCTTTCCCAGCAGGGTCCTGTGGTTTCGTGTTTATGGGTACTGTTCCCTTGACATTCCTGTCCTCATACCACTCCTCCCAAAAGTCCTGCCACTCTAGGAAGCAAAGCCTCTCTGATATTCAAGGATCTTCAACTCATTGTGATTTTTTTATTATTATCATTATTATTAGAGACTTCAATTAGCGGCAACAACCAAAGTTTTCAGGTTTGGTCAGATGCAAGCTGATGTGACCCTTTCTTCAACCTCCATGTTTTATTTTTTTCCCTTTTTTGTAAAGATGGGAAAAAGGGTTTGTTGGGGATGCTGAGTGTTGTTGGGGGATTTTTTGTGTTAAGCCTTGGAGAAATGAGAAGGCAGAGGGACAGTGGTAATGCAGAGTCGGGCAGGACAGGCCCCTGGGGGGGGGGGGGACGGACGAGCTATTCTGAGCCTTGTGCTGTTCCCCAGTCGCTGTACTCTGGTCCACAAAGTCTGTGTGTAGCTGCTATTTTCTAAGCATAAACAATACAGACATAAATAAACGGAAAGACAGAGAATCTCCTGTTAAGGAGAATGTGGGTTTGCCATCAAAGCTTCCCAGCAGTTTTATTTTCCCTCACTCGCCCAAAATGATATTACTCTTCGATTTCCTCCCCTTTTTCTTTATTTACAGTGATTTTTTTTTCTATTAGATTATCTCAGTGTTTGTTTCAACTCGCTGAAGAGAAAATTAAGTTTATAAATACTTTGTTTTGCCTTGCTGTGCATCAAGAGCCACAATGAGAAAGTCCCAGGAAGAACTCTGGGGTAAGTTAAACAATTGACCATTGTCCACACACCATCGCACCTGCAGAACACGCCTGGGTGCATGAGGCTTGGACTGTTATGTCTGGAGGCTGCTAATGGTATTGAAGCATTTGTGCTAAATGTATACACATCCGCAATGTGTATTTAATCTTAGGTCATCAAGTATTTTTAAAGACACCAAACAGAATAGACTCAGGAGCACAATGTATTCTTTTGTAGCCCTTATTAGGTGCTCATGTCATATTTTCTCAGTTAAAACAGAACCTTGCTTTTTACCATTTGACCTAAAATTCGTTTCACACCTGGTGGTATGCACTGAAATGACTGAACAGATTAGGTGCATGGGCTGGCATGTTGGCCGATTTTATTTATAGTCTGGATGACGTATTAGACATCCTTCAAATTTCCTGAGTCCCACCTAAATTATTTGATATTTGTCTTTTATTATTTCAACTAGATCAGCGTCAAATGCTTCTGCTTACATGAAGCTAGTGTTTCTTTTATTCTTACCGGCTTCTCTCACATCTCCTTCTTTCTCATCTGTGTTTTTGCTTGTCTTTTTGTAAAGAAAGGTGGAAGTTATCTGGTTTTCTAGGTGCTGGCATGCTAGCAATTAACTAACTCGTGACACATGTGTTTTCATTCCTCAGTAATTAAAAGAGAGCATCGGTGGCAGTGCTACTTGCATCATATCGAGAGTTTCCCAGACAAGCAAAGAGCTCATGTTTTGGAACAAAGTTGCACAGTCTCCCAAATATAAATGATTATTGATTGATTAGTGTCATTTGGGGTGTTTAAACATTTTGGGGGTGTTTAAACATGTTTAATGAGTCTTTTTTGTGTTTACATTTCTTGTGTGTTTGGTCCTGATGGCTTTTACAACTGTAGAGGAAATACTTCTGTATCAGAAGTTCCATCTTTAGTCAAAATCTTGAAAGAACGGGACAGCTGCTGAGCATCTTGCTAGTGTTGGATTAGACGTGTTGTAGAGTTACGTGCTGATTCCAGGTCTCTCGGGGGGGGGCTCCCTTTTAATTACATGCCATTTTAAACAGTCAGAACGTGTATATTTTGGGAGGAAATTAGACAGAAAAAACTCTGTCGAGGGTGGTCTTGTGGCTTGAATATGTAAACCTTGAATAGAAGCTACTGTGTCATTACTTACCTTTCTTTACTCCCTGCTGGAAATAGAAAAATCACCTCCTTGTGATCCTCACATCTCTCTCTTGCTACTTTCCTCGCTTTCCTTTTCTGCTTGCTCTGAACCCAGAGACACACAAATGCACACACTGCGTCTGACTCCCATTACAGAACTGCAGCTCTGAAGCCATCTGGGACTTCAGACCTCTTCATGTGGAAATTGAAGCCATGCGGTTGCTTGTTAGCCTCTTTTTTCTGAATTGGAATGATATGCTTTTCCTCCACAACCACCATGACCTTACAACATTAAGCTAATGTAATGACAGAGATGATACCATACATTGCATTGCAGGCTGTTCTTTAAGGTGGCCGTGGCATGTTTTTCCATGTTCTCTGGCTCATCTGCAGTGTTAAAACACTGTATTACCACCTTAAACATCACCCAAAGCTAAAAAAAAAGAAGTACACCCATGTTCCAGTTATTTTATGCAGAAGCAATTTTATTTATCCTATAATTTCTAACTCATTTGCAAGACTTTTTTTCCCAGCAGCCTGGCCACTATCGCATCATAGTTCCCACATTTGCTTGTGAGGTCCATCTTTCTAGGCAGTGCACCCTAAGCTAGAGCGTGCATGTTATCCGCCACAGTCATTTTAAAAGTGGAAGTTTTGCGGAGGAATGACTCCTGACTATTGCAGGGTGGGACTGTACGCCTCTTTGGCGTGTGCTGTGAGGAAGGGATGAAATTAGATGTTTGTTGCCGCTGTTGATATTTCAGCACACTTCCCACATCTGCACCTATCGGGAGTGTATAAACAACATAATCTGTAATATTACGCAACTGCAGTGACTATATATACTGTAGTTGGCAAAGGCTTCCTGATGCTATCTTTATTGTGGCAGTCCGTAGGGCTGTACACACTCATATTTTGGATCTGATTCTGGCTTGAACATTTGTTTCTGGATGTGGGGTGATGTCATGCTCGAAAACAGCGTGTTTGACAAAAAATTCCATCGTTTACAAGCTGCGGTAACTTCTAGACCGGAGGTGTGTGTTCATGAGTGTGTCTAAGATAGAAAGCGCAAGACCCCATCACACAAAGGAGTCCTTCAGTGAGAATTACTTATTTTAAAAAAAACAAACAAAAAAAAAAGCTTTTATATAGTATTAGGTGTCGTTTCTTAAATGATAAAATCTAAAACCAGAAATGAGCAGAAATCTTAAATCTGTTTAACTTTGGAACTTGGTGCTTAACAATAACTGATAACGCTACCCTTTGTTGGGCAGGTGGTGATTCATAGTGAAAGTAAAGTACAGACAACAGGCATGGCAGGGGGCTCTGGGCAGCTAACCAGGTTGAGTGAGTACATATTCCAAGCTTGTCTGATCTGAGTCAGAGCGTCCTTTGGCCAGCCAGGCAGAATTGACTTATCATCCGAAGAACCAAACATCTGGCGTCCTCTGTCTCATGCAGTAAGCAGTCTGGGTTTAACTTTTGAGTGCCACACACTTTAAAAATCTTCAATTAAAGATGTGATCTTTACTCAGAATTTCAGAAACTTTGGGAACTCGGTGGTGCAGTTGTGTTTGTATTCCACCGTAGTCACTTTCGCTTAGCTCCTTTTTTTTGTAGTTTTACTTGGCTCAAGCTGCCGGCACACACATGCCCAGAGTAAATACACACACCTTACTGTATGTATTCAGTTCAGTGGTTGCGACCAGAGTTCCCTCAGTTGGTTGACTGTTGCCAGGCTTGTTCTAATCCCAGGCTTTCATTCTTCCTCTGCTCTTGTATAATCCTCAGCCTTAAATCGGATGCCAGTCAGATTAAGACTGATTATAGGCCAAAAGACAGATTATCACGAAAAAGGGAAAACTGAAATACGATGGGAAAAAAGGCGTGTTATTTATATGGAAACCTGTTACTGACACATGTATTGTGTTCAGGCTTTGCATGGTTAACCAAATGTGTTTCCTTTTGATGCTCAAATTCAGGAATAGATGACTTTTGTAGAAACCAGTTTAAAGCTGTACTAATGCTTGTATGTTCGTGACTAAAGTCTCTGCAATTACGTTGTTTGGTCTGATTATTTTGCCTATTAAAAGTCTCATTATTTATGTATTTATCCATGACATCTGACAGGATGTGGGTCATTGCCAGGCTAGTACTGGACCATGCACGGAACACATACAGAGATAGGACATTTTGATTATAAATCAGTAAAGGAAATTTTGACTTGCTTACAACCTTGTAATTAGAAGATTGTGACTCAGAACGCTGTTGTGGTCACAAATGTGCACTGAGAGCTTATTTAGGCAAGCTCGATTTAGAGCCATATGTCATAACAGGAAATGATGTCACCGAAAACTCCGACTCAAAGCATTCTCTCCCGTCAGCAACAAGATTATCACAATTTAGTCCGTTGTTTGGTGCCCGTCGTACGCTGTTTATCCTCCACCTAAGCTGGTGTCTTTTTGTTTTCTTTTAAAGCTATTATTTATTTTTAATCCTATTTTAGTTCCATTGTTCAACCTGCAATCCCATAAACTACACTCTTCCCCCAGGTATGAAATTTTGCGCGAGACCTATCCCACTCAGTGACCTTCTCGGCTGCTTTCTCACTTTCACCCACTCGCCTTGCTTCCATCTGGTTGGCACCATGATCCTCTACAACTAGCCGCACCTTTAGTCGCTTGTTCAAAGTAAATTCCATTGAACTTACCATGAAAGCCATCCATCGGTTTCAGCCTCAGCTTTTTTTATGCTGGTATTTTGGTTGTGAGTCACACGCAGAAAAAGAGAAAAAATACAGGTGGAATTTGTGTGTTTGGCTCCCTTCTTAAATTCTACATCTGGATCATTTCAGGTAATGTCAGTTAAAAAAAGGCTTCCTCGGTCGGAGGAGGACCCAAGTTTGTTGTCAGAGTCTTTCTGTAGTTCTTACTAAACCTGTTATTGAAGGAGTGGCGGCCACTGACTTCCTTTTCTTCCTGACCCCAACACAATTGTATCAGCATTCTGGAAACTTAACACAGGAAGAAAGCATCTGAGACCTCAGGATGAAGCAAAACAGACTTTATATACCCACCTAATAGTAATTTGAAACCCTTCTGAGGACCTTGAATGAAAATAATCTTTATTCTCAATTCCAAATTCAGCTTTGAAGTGATTTAACACATTTATAATGTTTAAACCACTTTGCTAGTTGTTTGTGGTCATGTTGTAAACTTGGCAAAATTGATTGATGAAAAACTGAAATCGGGTCAAGAAAATGAGAAGTTGCAGCTCTTTGTTGTTGTGGATATGCTCAGATAAACGCAGTATTCACATAATAAGGAGCCTCATCTGCTATTATGAACGTCCTGTAAAAAGAACAGATTGACACTTTACGCTGTGAGCTGACACTCCCACGTACCCCGTCCCTCGTATTTCTGTTCGTGAGAGTGCACCTTCAACAGAAAAATGTCTTGCATGAAGTCCATATGTGAACAGAAACCACAGAAAAAGTCCAGACCAAATGGCCACCACATACTTCCCGATGTGTTTTGTGTTCATGTGTGAAAATGGTTAAAGACAAACAATACTCTTTCACACCTACGTTATTGAATCACCAGTTACCTAAAAAAAAAAAGCCTCCTCTTGGTGATGGAGGAAACAGGCGTCCTCACAGAAATGCCCCATTTAAGGTTCAATACAGGAACATTCCTGTTAAGTAACAAAACTAACCCATAATCCACCATTGCCATTTTCTCAATTATAATGAAAACCAACACAAACACATGTAAGCACGGTTTTTAAAAGGTTACTTCCAATTACTTTAGATGCTAAATAAGGCAACGCATAGAAATATGCCGATCTCAACTCTGCATTCATTTCCTTTTCACACCTTGGCTCGGCACTTAAGACCCCTTTTTTTTTAAGTTCTTGGCAGGCAGCTTCTCATAAAGATGATTGACGGGGTTAGAGCTGGGCTAATGCATTACCCCACAGACGGCTTACTCAACACTTCAGAAAAATTTGATGATTGCATTAAAAAAAGAAAGCTGACCTGAGGTGAAGGAGAAAAAAAAAGTGGGGGAGTTTCGTAAAGGAAAGCATGCAACAGGGGAGTACACCTGCCTTCAGCTTGTTTATGAGAACATACTCAGCTGTTTGGGTGGTGAAGATCAGATGCTGTGACTGAGGTCTGGTTAAAGGAAAGTAGACGGCAAATAATGTTTTTGTGGGAAAAATTGAGTAAATATGTGAGGAGAGATGTTTTTCAAGCATATTTGCTCCCCAGTATGTGACCCTCCTAACTTATCAGTCTGTGTGTCTGCTGTTTCAGCAATAATATCATTTTACATGAGGACCATTGCTTCAGACAAACTGTCTCCTCGTCAGCACAAAGCATAACGTTGTTTAGGGAAAAGTTAAAGGGTCTTTGTGTAAAGTGGCAGGTGCTCTCCCACCTGTTACTACTTGGCATGGCAGACATGCATCCAGCCTGACACCCCCAGCAGGGCGCTCATGCTGACGGGCAACAGCTTCAGTTCATCTGTGCACAATATTTGTGTCAGTGGGTTTGTAAAATAACAAACAAAATGTGTAATCTGTTGAAGGTTCTTGCACAAATCTTGTTTTAAAATTGATGTGATTTGAAAATATGCTTTTAGAATAATTCATCTTTTTTTTTCCTTGAAAGAAAAACCTTAAACCCACCGTAAATTTCTTATCTTCAACCTCTGTCCCATGACAACATTTAAGTTTGCAGCATAAAGGCCTCATTGTCTAACTTGTAGCTCAAAGTGAACTTGAGCTGGACGGTCCTCACTTTGATCTGTTGTAGCTTCCAGTGGTACACAGAAGAGGGCGAGACATGCAGAGATCATTTTATCTTTCTTTCATCTTTCCAGTGTGCTGGCTTGGCATCGCTGCTGTTTTCTTCATATCTAAAAATCTCTGAAATTCTGATCTGACATCGAGGCTGTACTCTCTCTGAGCCACTGGGGCTGTAGTGTGAAGAAAGTGAGGGAGGACTTTAGGAGCATTTTAACTTTACTTCCATTAGAAGCGCTGGTCTCATCGTTTCCCAAGTAGTGTGAGTAAGTGTGAGCAGTTGTGTACTCAGAGACTCGAATGGCTTCATGCACCTAAATGCAGGTACATGCAACCGTAGAATCAATGCTCTATGACACAACTCCCACTTGAATTCCCTGGAATAACACGAATAAGTTGTTTGTGCTTGCTCTTTTTTTGTTGTATAAGTGGTTTTCCTCAAATCTACTTGATCAGTGTAATAATATAAAACTGTCTTAAGTCTAAAGATTCACAAGAGGATTATTATTCTACTCTCTAAATCAAAGAGAGAAAAATTCACAGAACAGATTATTTGGTACAGTGACATATTTAGAGATTCAGTCTAAACCACTCTGATCCACTTGCAGGCTGGCCTACAGAAAAAGCATCGACCAGCCAGAGAATCGAACGTTATCTGCCACAGAACGATGTCTAACATGAGACCAAACGAGTTTTCTGTTCTCGATGGCTAACTAAATGAAACTGCATCAGCATCCTTTTTAAGTCCATCCATCCATTTTCTGTACCGCTTAATCCATGCAGGGTCGCGGGTGGGCTGGAGCCTATCCCAGCAAGTAT
>JAOXYM010000010.1:29193037-29211590 GCA_028567055.1 Leptatherina wallacei | reverse complement strand
GTGTGTGTGTGTGTGTGTGTGTGTGTGTGTGTGTGTGTGTGTGTGTGTGTGTGTGTGTGTGTATATATATGCATGCATTCCTAAGACAGCATTATGTAATATAGAGAACTTTTGTGGACGCTGGCTCTGCAGGGAGAAAAAAAAAAGCTACATCCGTAATGCAACAGCTTCAAATTCTTGAGTTTTGTTGGTTTCTGTACAGCAAAGAACAGGCCAAGAGTTGCAGACCAATCTGTTCTCACTCTTGTTCAGAGCCTTGGGTGAGATCTTTTATTTATGCTTGTGGCTCAGCCTGAATGTACGGCATCACTCTGAAACATTCAGGCCACCAGCGAACCGGCATTGTTAGATCAAGTTCTCCTTTTTGACTCTTCTTGTGCTTAAAATGGTGAGAACAAATATTAGAGCTGAAACAATAATGCATCAAACAGAAAATGATCTGTCCCTTTTCAACTACAAGTGCTTTTGCTAAACAGTATTTAGTACATCTTGCATATTCATTTCATGAAAATCCAGCTCATTTTTTTATTTGCAGTCTTAACAATAACAGCATTTATGTTGAACTTGATATTCTAATAATAATAATAAAAAAAACGCTATCAGAATTAAAATGTCACATTTACCACCTCGATCAGATCGAACGATTCAGGAAAAACACAACTTTGCAATCAGACTTCTGTCAAGTCTCTCTGGCTGAGGGGGAAATTAGTTTGTAGCAGAGACGAAACTCTGCCTCCTCCAGGGCAGTTAATGTGCAAAATGCTGTAAATGACTGCTATTAGACATTCAAAATGTAGCTTCCTTATAACTTAACAGTCTTCCAACTCTGCTTAGGACTTACATCTTCTGGCTCCCATTCCTTACAGGTGGAAGGAAAACTACTTTAGAGGTCCTCGTGCATTCTGCTGGTTTGAAACTGGCAGAAGTTTGTGTTTATTAAGATTGCTGTTTGATGATAGAGAACAGCAGAAACCTATTGTTACAGGGTGCAATGCCCATCTCTGTTTGTTTACTTCTCCCATTTCATTTAAAAATCTACAATAACTGCACATATAACATAGTATCTTGTACATCTCTTCGTATCGGTTGTCTTGGGAGCACAGGCTGCTGCCAGCAGTCCATTGTACAGAACATTACTATGCACACAAACATAGCCCACAACTGTTTTTCTAATTGGTTCTGTGGTCAGTTCCTTTGTGGCAGAGGTGTTTGAGCCAGAGGAAACGGTCATGTGTTGTATCCTTTTTCCTTTTCCCCTCTTCTCACACAGTGCTCATAAAAAAATTGGGTCAGTAGGAGAGCCGAGAGAGAGAGAGAGAGAGAGAGAGAAATGGAGCGATAGAGAGGAAGGGGTGTTTGTCTTTTTCACATATGATTGCAGGGAGGAATGTAAGAAATGTGCAGTTTAACCTCCCTGCAACCCTAATTATATTTACTGTATTTCCTTGAAAGGATACACTTGAGTGTCCATTTCATGCTGTACAATAAATCCGCCTTAATATGGTCAAATATCCCACGTGTGTCTGTGTTTGTGCCAAAAGCTGGTTTTGTGTAAATCAGTGAATCATTTGATTGTCAGCTTAGCAGTAATTCAAGCTGAAAACATGACATTACTGAGAAAGTAAGTCCAGCTTCTGTAAATATTTAAAGGATCTTTGGTGCAAGTGTTTATAATACAGATGCTGCACCTCTGCGTGCAGTAGAACCGCACACGTCTACAGTCTGCCTGCAGACCACATCAGACATTCAGGTGCTCTGCTCCTTATCTCTTAGCCCCTGTGAATGTGCTGTTAAATTATGAATACTTCTTCTCATTTGTCCATTCTGTTTAACTTAGAGCTGCATCTTCCCCTGTGTTTCCCCCAGGAGGTGAGCTACTGCCAGGGGATGAGTCAGATCGCTGCGATCTTGCTCATGTACCTGAACGAGGAAGATGCCTTCTGGGCTCTATCCCAGCTCCTCACCAACAGCAAGCACTCCATGCACGGTGAGACGGAGGAAGAGATGATTCATGTCTACGTTTTTTTTTTTTTTTTTTTACTGTTTTCTTCCAAAATGATGAAATAAAAATGGTCCTTGCATTGACTTGATTGATCCTTTCGAAAACTCTTACGCCATCTCCACATACTGTTACACCATGTATAGTGTAGTGATTTTTTTTCTCCTCTCTTTGCCAGGGTTATTCATCCCAGGATTCCCCAAGCTGCTGCGTTTCCAGGCTCACCATGAGCTCATCCTCTCCAAAATGCTGCCTAAGCTAAAGAAACACCTGGTGAGTTGCATTTGCATGACCAATGCTTTCCATTTAATGTAGGAGACATTGAGCTTTGTGGCCCGAAAAGGTCGGAAACATGTTGAAAATGTTACGGCTGGTCCAAGAACATTTATACAATGAGATTTGTAACTAAGCAGCTTCCCATGAGACGGTTTCTTGTTGATTCCCATCCCACAGGACAAGGAGCAGATGACAACAGGGATTTATACCACCAAATGGTTTCTCCAGTGCTTCATTGACAGAGTGAGTATTCATGTCTTTAGCTTTTTGAAGGTTTAATCTCCACATCTCGACACAGAACTACATCTTGAGTACTTTTTATTATTATTTTTAGTCCAGCATCTGCTTTGTCTTACATAACAGACCCCGTTCACCCTCACCTTGCGCTTATGGGACATCTACATATTGGAAGGAGACAAGATACTGACTGCAATGGCTTATACAATCCTCAAGTTACATAAAAGTGAGTAGAAGACTTATCAGGTTATCTTCACATGCCACACTGTGCCACATGAGCCAAGTTGCTTTTATGCCCAGATACAGCCATGCCCACTGTTGCCACACCAGTGTGGATTACATCGCACGCTTCCTCACGGTTGGCTGCATCCTAACTGGATGGCTTACATAACACAAGTGGCTCGTTGCTGTGGAGAAGAATCACAGGCTGTCTTTTCATTGGATGGGCAGACAAGCTTTGTCTCAGCATATTGGTTGATTTCTTGAAACTGACTGGACGTTTTTTTTTTATCTGGTAGCTTAATATAACACTTTTGCAGAATTGCTTTCTTTGAAAATAATAATTTCCCTCGCAATAACTTCATTTTTATCTGAATAGTTCAACTCTTATTTTGTGTTTTGTAATGTGTGTTTAACAGAGCGCCTGCTGAAGCTGCAGTTGGAGGACCTGAGGGAGTTTCTTCAGGAGCAGCTGGCTGCTTCTTTCTTCCTTCTTGATGATATGGTGGTTGAACAGTTACAGGTTTCAATGTCAGAGCTTCGCAGTAAAAAGCTGGACCAGCCTCCTCCAGGTGCAGCCATGGTTTCTTTTGTATTTCATGAGAAATGTCTGGAAATTCTTCAAGTACACAAAATGATATATTTGCTGATTTTATTTCCTTTGGAAAATGATCCAATACAACACATCAAACAGTGACAAAACCATGTCAGAGTATGCATTGAGTTTCTGTTGTGATTCCTCTGTGAGCAGTTACCTCAAACTTAACATTCCTGGTCAATTTTGATCAGTAGTTCGCAAGAATTTTAAGGAATTTTTAGCACATTTGCCTGCACAGAGCAGCTTCAGCTTTGGGATGATGCTCAGTAGCCTCACATAAGCTGCTTGCCTCCGGTCCTTACAGAACATTTCTATTAG
The DNA here is from genome assembly GCA_028567055.1 of Leptatherina wallacei. Classification (NCBI taxonomy): domain Eukaryota; kingdom Metazoa; phylum Chordata; class Actinopteri; order Atheriniformes; family Atherinidae; genus Leptatherina; species Leptatherina wallacei. The sequence continues at coordinate 29,207,943 of JAOXYM010000010.1, read as the reverse complement.
ATTAGGGTCAGGACTTTGACATGGCCACTCTAAAATATTTATTCTGTTCTTCAGTGACTCATCAGTGGAACAAGTTGTGTACATGGGACTTTTGTCTCGTTGCATTAACCATCTTTTTTCCCCCTTTTAGATCAGGGTTACTCACTCGGGTCTTACGAGCAGGTTTTCCATGTATCCCTGCTCCAACGCACCTGACTCAAAGTAATGAGTCATTGTGCAGAACTTGATTGGCTGTTAGATGCATTTAAGTTGATTCAGGTGTGTTGAAGCAGGAAAACCTGCTGGATTGCGGCTCTCGTAGGACCACAGTGAGTTACCCTGCTTCAGATACAGTTCAGTCAGATGAGCTGTCATTTTTTTTAAATTAAACTTGTTGATATAATTTAGAATTCAGCATTTTCACTGTGATGGCAAGCTGCTTTGACCAAGATGCATTAAAAAAATGCCCAAACAACAATGCAATAGAAACCATTTGGCCCAGATGGAATGAGGTTTCCTTTGTTTGCTTTTCTCCAAAACAACTTCTCATTGAAACAAACAAAAAGAGAAACATTTGCCCAACCACAAAGCATGTTTCCACTACTATTTTGGCTTTTTCATGAAAGTTTTAGCAGATTTTAGACTATTTTATTTATTATTGGCTCTCCCCTGTAGCCCTGACAAGCCTTCACCTGATGATGATGTGGCTGCAAACTTTAATGTTATTGTGCTTTTAGTTGCTTAAAAGTTGAAGGTCTGTTGGTATGCTGCTCCTGAAGAGGGTAATAATTTCTCTGTTGATTGGTCCAAACTCTTTAGGAATGGTTTGATAACTTTTTCTAGCCTGATGAGCTTCTTTTTTTCCCCTCCCCATTATTTAGCTCATTACAAATCTCTTGTTCCACATAAAACATTGTCACAAAGGTGGTGTAAAGGTCTGAGATATGTCAATAACTTTGAATACCCACTAACACTCTGATTTCACCATCAGACCAACCATTCCTAGATGCTCTTTTTAAGACTCACATGTGGAATATTTGATTATTTTCCTCAATAAATACATGAACAAGTTTTGTTTTATTTGTTTTATTGGGTTCTTAGTAAAGATCTCTTCAAAACTTGTGTGAAAATGTATGTTATGTTTTAGGTCAGTTTTAAGCAGAAATAGAAAAAGACCTTTTTAAGGGTTCTCAAGCTTTTCAAACACACTTCTGTATCTTTTTTGCTTCTCTCATCAATCCCATTTACCTTCTTTTTTTTCAGCCAAGTCAGACGAGCTGCCGAAGAAGCCTCTGGGTCAAGAGAGACCAGTTCTCCTACTTCCACTGCAGCGTGACTCTCCTCTAGAGGTGAAAATAAATCTGCAGGCCAACACTGTGCCCAACACAGAGACCCAGCAAGTCGATGGCATCACCGTGCTTCAGACACCCTCTCCTGCAGAAGCCCAGGATTCAAGAAGCTTCTCGGTCACAAACACACCTTCTTTGCCTTCACCAGACCCAGTTGTCATTCACACACAAGAAAAACCTCCTTCCCTGAGACCTTGCAGAGCACCTCCGATACCTTCAAAAGCAGACAAACCGTCGGCCGAGATGAGGTGCGTCGGGAAAGTAGAGGAGACTCTCGCAGACGTTTGCAGAGATGAGAGAAAACAGGTCAAACAGACAGAAGGAACCCAGGAGGAACCTGGGGATTGGCCTCCACCATATGAGCCTCCTCCTTTGGATGCTCTCATCATGCAGACCGAGGAGGAAATCGTGGACCTTCCAGACCTTCCGCCTCCACCTTTTTTGTACCCGGAGCAGAGTGACCGAAGCTCAATGGGAAGAGAACCTCCTTGCAAGAGGACGGGGTCCGGCTCACTGACCCCACGCCGCTCTCCTTCCCCTCGGTCCGCCTCACCATCAGTCCCTCAAATGAGACTATCCCCCAAACCGCATCCAAAACCACCGACATCCCTCGACCTCACACAGAAAAAAGCTCCTCCCTCAAAGCCCTCCCCTCACCGTGCCTTCGCAGCATCCTCGTCTTCCTCTCCGAGACTTCCTCCCTCAAAGCCAACAAAGTTCCCAGTCTCTCTCTACGTCCCAGTGTCCATGGGAGACAGACGACCTTCCAACACTTCCCAGTATGATAACCTTTCCGAGGCTGATGACGACGATCGGCTTGTGGAGAGACTTCTGGCCTCCACTCCTGAGGAAATTCCCAGCATGCAGAGCATCCCGCCCTATACTATCGATAGACACTATGACCCTGCTCTCTACCCTGTCCCCCCACCTCCTGTCTTCATCCCTCCTTCCCCTTCTCCTATCCCCCCTGCGATGTGCGCTCTCCCCAGTTTGCCTCAAGAGCCAGAATATGACGGAGAGGACAGCTGGGTGAAGGATTCCATCATTCCCCCTCCTCCGCCCAGTTTTGCCGACAGACTCTCTCCGTTCCAGTGTACCCCCGCCATCTGTCCAGACAAACGGAGCGTGGTGTCACCTGTTTACTCTAAGCCTTTCACCAGAGGCCCCAGAGACCATTCTGCATTCCCAGCACCTTTGTTGTACACCGGGTCTCCCCCAGGTCACTCCAGATCCTCAGGACAGTCCCCAGTAGGAGTGCCCTTGGTTCAGTCCAGCCCAGACTTTTGTAGGATGCCTCCTGGTGGACAGCAGCTGCCCAAATCAGTAACTTTTTAACGTGTCATTGAACTTTTTACTATTGTTCATTCTGTTTCTGCTTGATTTTGGTTTTTAAATCCTATTTAATTGGTGAAAGGCCAGTAGCTCCTCGGTTTGTCCATGTGTTTGTATGAAAAGAACCTCTTTCATATATATGTAGAGATCTCATGTGATTCTACTGGGTCCACTCACTTGTTCTTTTTTTTGTTTTTTTTGGTTTATGGGACCACACTGGGTTTAAATTTGTGTGCACAAGAATAATGTGACCTAATAACCGCTGCACTTGTCCCCATTGCTTCATCTCTAGCTAGCTTCCTGTTGTTCCAACAAAGTGTCTTAACTTTATCGTGGTGCACTGACTGCAGCAACTCTAACACAAGGGCTCTGTGGCTGACGGCTAAACATCTTCTCTGCAGCCAAAGCATTCACTTTTATGCTGAATATGGGGTCGAGTGTGAGCAGGCTCACATATATCTCCTCAGTCTGTCAAACTAAAACAAGAAACCGTCAATACAACTCGAGTTTCTTTTCAGTGCTTTTAGGTTGATACTTAAAGGATCCGAACTAAACCAGGATGAACTAATGCAGCTCATGCAAACTGTAGCAACACATTACTGGTGTAAACACTGACGCAAGTATCTTACTCATCATGCTTTGTCAGGTCAGATGATTCCTAGGCAGGTTGCAGTGGGTACTGTGGGTGTTTGTGACGTCAGAACACAGCCAATGTACTATGTATATGTACGTGCATGTGTCAAGGTTTTGGATTTAATGCAACAAATCAGCATAGACTGGTAGCGCCATCTAGTGTTCAGAGATGTTGCATATGGACGGTGAACCTTCTAAATCCAGTTGATGCTTTTTGGGGAAGTAATATGAGACTAAATGTTTCTACAATGCTTAGTGTTTGTATTCTTAAGATTAACTTTAAGCATACAAATCAGACTCTTCAAAGCCATTACAGACCAGGGAGAAAATCCCCCGAATCAAAGCTGAACGCATGTACGACCATGTTCTAGAGCCATTGTAATGACTTTGGTGTCAGTTTACTTTAATTGCTTAAAAAAAAAAACCTGTTCTTGAAAAGTGGAAGTTGAGCCATAATATACTGTATAAAGACCTACTGTATAGACGACATGTTTGTTTTGTTTCAGTTATACTATATATTGTCCAAATACCAGTATTCTTTTTTTTTTTTTTGCACCGACATGTCATTTCAAACTGATATTGAAGTTGTTTTTTTACTTTCATGCATTGCAAGCTATTGCTAAAGGAAAAAACTGCATGGACTCACAAAGAAGTACGGTCTTGGCATCTACACAAGTATGTTTGGCATGCTGGAGTATGTTTTGTTCCATCTGACCACAAACTGTCATAATTGTACATCGCTACTCCTTTTTCTGGTTCTGGTTGTCATCGGGGAGAGAGCGGGGCTTAGACCAAAGCTTTATCTGCATTTATGCAACTACTTGACTTTTATAAAGAGATTAACCTTAATTGTTTGTTGCTTTCTCTTCGCCACACAAACAAACAATCAACTCTCAATGTTTCAGTTATTTATTGCACACCCATAAAAATCATGGACTCAAACATATTATAGACATCTTAGGTAGCTTCACGTGAAGCTGTGTAAAGTCTTTGCACAAAATAAACAAAAGTAAGAGCAAAGGAGGCATTTAGAAACTTAACAGATACACAAGCTGCTCTTAGTAAGGCAATCTGACTCTGCACCAGCACCCTGTATTGCTTATAATATATACATGATTCATACTTCATCTAGATTTACTCCAGTAGAGGTTTCAGAAAGTTGCATATTTGGTTAAAGTACTCTAAATCACATTCAACTTCAGTTGTTACTGACAAAAGAAAAAGACTTCAGACATCACTCTTGTAAATGTGAAAGGTTTCATAAGGATACATTCATATCATGTGAGACAGCCCTGTTAACTTAGAAAATATAAAGCAGTCCGTATATTTCTATCACTCATTCGACACAGTTATTTAACCATACAGCTTTAGGATATTAGTGCTATAACTTCATGTCGGTGTTAACAACTTCAGCACAGGCACTGTCCCTCCTCCGCTGGCGTGTTGACCTCTAAGCAGCAACGGCTCACATCCTTCATATCTTGAGCTGGCTCATTAGGTTAGAAAGGGAGACGATGCTTTCCCGGAGTTTGGAGTCCTCTTCCTCTCCAAGAGACACTCCAGCAAGGCGTGTGGAACCGTTTGCTCCCATGATGCACGGGAGGCTGAGGAACACCTCTGCACCTATTCCACCCCAGCCCTAGGAGGAAAGATGAGTAAATAATGGTTAGAAAATAACATTCACATCTGTGCTCCTGTGTGTACGTGAAATAAAACTTGCTGTGTGGTTGGTGGTAGAGCTACCTGCGCCAGTGTGGAGACAGAGTGTGTCTTCTTCTTATCTGTCAAGACACTGTTTGTGATGTCAGCGATGGAGAGACCCACAGCCCATGATCGCTGGCCTCGATTCTTCATGAGCTCAAATGCTCTGCAGAAACAAATGTAAGCGTAAGCAAGGTCGTGGATCAGGAGGGTATTCCAGAAAGCAGGTTTAACTACGCCTATGATAAAGTCTGCGCTCGAGGCTGCTAAATCCTCTGATATCTTAACCTGCCGTGTCGATTCCAAAACCCCGGCTATGACCGCAAAGTAACTCAAAGTATAGCGCCAGATCGCAGAGCCGGACCTGGGAATGGAATAGCCTGCTTAAAACAGAAGATAAGAAATGAATGGAGACATCGGCCAAAATGTCTGTGAATGATGAGATTACACAACGAAGTGTTTCTCTTTTCAACCAAACGCATGCAGGTGGGAAGTTGCCAGACAGTAGTTGAAATAATAATTAAAAGACTGAAAACCGAACCTGTTCATTTGTTTTAATTAAGGGGTTCTAACAGAATTGATCACCCTCATAGTGAACTTCCCTGAGATCATTATGCTGCAGATAAGTTGGGCATAGCCTGAACAAAACCTACTCCCTACCTACAGGCTATGTTCACTTTGTGGAATACCCCCCCCCAGTGCATGTTCATTCATTTTTTTACTGTACCTGTCTAATAATGGTTTAGTAGAACTGCCTCCTGGGGCGATCTCTGGGATCACATTGGAGTTCAGCACAATGTTGCTCATCACAGCAACTGGAAGAGAAAAACCATTTCCAAGCTTTATCATATGCATCATTAACTGTTGGCCTTCACAAGTCTTGAGAGTAAAAAATAACATACAAGATCAGCAGGTGCTGCAACATAACTTATGATCATACACTGCCAGACAAAACAGAGACTGGGGAGAGGATTCAGCTCAAGCGCAGCCAGTGTAAAAGTTAATCCAGGCATCCACCATGACAATAACTGCTACACAAAGGCTTGATGTAAATATCCAACAGATTCTTTTTGGGCTCACCTTTGTTTTCTGAAAGCTCTCCTATGACCCATGCAGGTTTGTGAGTGTTTAGATTAATATCCAGAACATAACTAAGTCGCTCAGAGTCCAGGTTGCATCCTGCTCCGACCACTCTGGTTGGAGGCAAGCCACTCTGCCTCCAGGCAACGTGTGTCATGATGTCCACTGGAATGAAACACAGCAAACAGTTGATTTATTTATTTTTTTCAGAAAGAGAGAAAAGAGCAGAATATTCCTTAAACAGACTCTTTTTTATGTTTACCAACCTGGTTGTGACGCAATAAGCATAACAGCAGCAGGGCTGAGATGTGCCAGATTTGGGATTATTCTTCTGTACAAGTCGACGTTAGTCTGAACCACGCTTGCATACGACTGCTCGCTGCTCCATGCGTTCGCTGTCACCACGACAACCCTGGAGCCTGCAGAGGCTGATAAATCTAAAAGGAGACAGAAAATACGAATAGTTAACTCTTGCATGCACCTTAAATATGTAGGACAATAACCAAAAACTCAACATTATAATTGATTCTAGCTAGAAACGCTGCACTAGCTCAATTAATCCTAAATTAATAAATTGCTGTCTTCCCTAAAAGAGCCATCATACTGATGAGTAATCCTAAGGAAGCATCAGTGTTCTCATGTTACTACAAGACAGAGCAGAATGTGACATACCTTTGGATACTTCAACCTTTGGCAGGCTGAAAATCTCTAGATCTGTACTACCGCCTTTGGTGGAGCTCTCAGCAACGTCAATGAAAACAAGTTTATCCACTTTACACTTCATGGAAAACAAAAGGAGGGAAAAAGGGTGAGTAATTATGCATGACATGTTGTCAGAAGCAGATGAAATTAACTTACGCTACGTCATGTAAAACGGTGATTTTTACCTTCGATAAAATGCTCATCACACACGCCATTCCTAAATCTCCTCCCCCAATAACTGACACTTTGCTGGTTGTTTGTTCGGGATGCCTGACTCCACCTGAAATGGACAGAAGTTCATCTTAAAAAAGGCAAGAACTTCTTTTATTATAGGCCTTCAATAATCAAAAATACAGCTGAAGTACCTTCATTGATCTGGAGATTAGAGACAAATGCCAGGAGCTCGTGGGGGTCTTTGGTTTCCGATGCGCTCTTTGAAGAAAGTGGAGGATCCTCCTCAAACTTGGCAATCATCTCATTCAGAAGAACCACTACAGATGATTTAGGCTGTTAGAGTAGAAGAAGAAGAAGCAGTGAAACTGATGAAAACGCTACGACACATTTAAAAAAAAAAAACTAAAATCTACACAGAAGATATGACAACGCACATAATCCCAGTTGTGCAGTCCTGGCAGGTGAATCCTTCCTTTGGCATCAACATGCTTCCCTTCCCTGATGACCATGTTCGCAGTGGGTTTCAGGAGGCATATGGGAGGAGTGAAGGGGAAGGAGTCGATAAGCCACAGCAGGATGGGGAAGTTGTAGGAGCGACCTTTGGACAGAGATGCTGCTCATCACATGTGCTCACATACTCAAAATGATATTTTGTCCTGAATTTATAAAACAATTGTTTAGAGGAGATTACATGGAGCCTTACCTTCATACGTTACAGGAATGACACCATTTAATTTTAGGAGATCTTTTTGGGTGCTGTCACTGAAAGCTGAAATTCATAATTTGTGTCGTCAGTATTTCTTAAAAAGCTGTAAAAGATGATATAAAGTAAATGTCACACAGAAACTCACTGTAAGTGCCAGGGGAAGGTTTCATCCCGGGGTAGATTCGATGGATTTTCTGCAGCTCCTCAATAGCCACATCGCGAAATTTGTACTGGTATGAGAGGGGAAGACACGAGAGATTCATGAAAACACAGTGTGGGTGAAAAATGTCCTTTTTTTTCCCCCTTAGTGTATACATGATTCTTCATAATGCCGTAGCAAACACAGACATCTGGGTGAAGCATCTTTGACATCAATGACCTTTATTCAGACTTGTTCCAGGCTGGAAACATTTCCATGTCTCTCCACAAGTCCAGGACTGAAAGAGATGTTTTCCTGAAGCGACCGCTATGCTTTCACTGTGATAAAACATTTAAATCAACATCATAATGAGAGCCCAAGCCTGAAATCCTGAGCCCTTAACTCTGGATTGCTTTGAATTTTTCTGCATCCATATCTTTTCCTCTATTGTAATCAGTCAAAATTCCCACAGAATGATATCATACTACCATAATCTTAGTTTAGATGGCATCAGTGAGATGAGGATCACTGCCTTGTTTTGTTCCCTAGACCCTGCTGGAAACAATGGCCACATAGCTTTTGCATCTCACAGTCTGGAAGTCATTCGGGTACCTTTTTGCACATTTCCAGAAGCCTGCCATGTCTTTCCATGTGGACCGACTTCTGCAAGACAACCCTTGATGGAGCATTGCACTGATGTCTTTCTCTTAGTTCCTCCCTGCTTGGTTTTTTGTTTAAGAAATGTATTCAAAAGCTCCTTCATTTTAACATGATGGATTCTACTTGACGTGTTAAATGTCGAAGAATCTTCCTTGGATCATTGCCCTTATGTGATTGACACATTCCTCTCACAGGTATGGTCTAAATATGTCCAATGAATTCAATCAGCGCAGGGGGACTCACAAGGACGCAGCCAAACTCAAATGTGAAGGACATGACCATTTAAAAAGGGATTAAGTGTTTTAATATATTAAAATAACACTACAAAAACGAGTTTCTTTGTTATTGTAAACAATGAAGAGGGAAATCATTTAACTAAAACACAGTGTGGTACACTTATAGATATCTGATCATATTCAGCTGTACTATGGAACATACAAGCCTGTTTACATGACCAAACTTTTGACTGGTACTTAGCTTTCTCTACTGTTTTTGACTGTTTGATCTGTGTGTGAAGAGCAGGCATGCTGCTGCACACCGATATCATTTGTGCTCTTAGCATCCCCCCCCCAGTTTTTATATTTAAATCTAAATTACCCACCAACCAGTTGAGCATCATCAAGGCTACTGATGCAGCCAATTTCATCTAAGGGTTCAACAAATCAGCAAGTTGTATTCATCTTTGTTTCTTTGGACTGTATAGCTACATTGAAATGTTTTTAGTTCACTTTGGGAGAAATAAGGACATGACTTATTTATTAGAAAAGAAAAAAAAACACAAAGGTGAAAAACAACCCAGTCAAGTGGTCTTTTAACATTGTCTTAAAACAAAAAGTTAAATACTGGAAGTGACTCTACCGCCTTCTTTTATCACATTTATGTTTAATCTGACTTTCTCCGTGTCGTGGAAGGTCACAGAGCTGGTTCTGCCAGTTAGTTCGGGCTAACAAACTAGCTTTAAGTGCTAGCCGGCATTTCTAAATAACATGTTTTAACTTTTAATAAGTTGTTTTAAGCAGGGCGAGTTATTTGATGACTCACCTTGGAGAGGATCCGCTGTACCTTCTCTGAGCTCAGGTCCATTTATCCAAGTACAACAACTATGAAAAAATAAATAAAGGCGTTTTTTCCGCCTCGATTTTGATTTTCCTCGTCTTCCTCTTCAACTTCAGTTCTATAAACAAACTTCCGGGAGTAGCCAAAGGCAACTAAGCGAGGCTGACGTCATTACCCCACTCAGACCACTCCCATTGGTCGCCCATTTGACGGCAAGCCGCAAGGGAAGAAGTATGTACCTGAAGTTTGTCTTCAAGACTTGAACGATGTCTCGTATAGTTCATGCCAAAACATATTTCATTCTTTAAGTGAAAAAAAATGACCCGTCTGATAAGAAAGTGAGATAAACAAGACAATGAATTAAATAAAATCATTTATGCAATTATTTTTTGTCATATAATCTTAAAGATAAACACAACATATCAAGTGGTAGCGTTTTCTGCATATTTATCTGACTATACAACCCATTTGCTTGAAAAATATGCATTTTCTGTTGAAAAATAGCAAATTATCAGCACTTGACATTTTGTTACTTTTTAAAAAGAAAAAAAAAATCACACTCTTCCATATTTACAATGATCACAGCTCTACTTTTTACTGGGGCCGCTGTGAACCCAGCAATCAACGTGGAAAATAAATAACAGGGAAAAACATGAAAAATTTCCATTTTCTAATGCCTGAATGAGTTGTGTTGATTTAGTCCTTTTCCTTTTAGCCTTTTACTAATATTACTCCTCTCTGTCCAAACAGGGTAAAAATTCACAAGCAACGCTGGCCATGATGGAAACACCTTGACCAGTGTGCAGTGTCACCGGGGTTTATGTGTTAAGATGTCAGGCCCAGAGTCCCATCTTTCACCTAACACACTACTACATCATTAGCAACAGGAATGAAGCTTCGGTTATTGCTTTCTTCTCTTGACGGTTTTCCTTTTCAGCTCCTCTTGCTCTCTTCTCTCCTCCTCCAGATCTTCCTGTACAGCCATTCTCAAGCTAAAAGAGCAAAAGACAATATAGATTCAAAGATTAAATATAAAGCCCAGCTCTGGAAATAGCAAATAAATAAAAAAATGAAGAGATTTATTTTCATCTCCTTACCTCCTGGACTCCTCTTTTTGCAAATCTTTCCAGCTGCTCTCCATAAATTTAAGTGCATAGTCGCTCTCATCTTTGTATCTGAGTAAGTCAATAAATAACATGATTTAATACGGTTTGATTTACAAATCAGTGAAATTACAGGGGGACGACACTTACTTGTTTCGGTCATAACCAAAGATTTCCTTAATGTGCCTGGAGATTTCCTCTTGCTGATCACCTCCGTCGTCAATAAAATCATCCATTTCTGAGTCGTACTCGTCCTCTTGTTCCTCATATTTCCTCTTGTATGCAGATGTGATGGGCGGTAACATCGTTCCTAGAAAACACAGAAAGGATTTTGTTATACTTTTTTTTTACATGAACACATCATAAAGTCTTGCCAGAGACGATCTGAAAGCAGATTTCTGTCCTGAAGTCCAGTTGGCAAAAGCTCATTTCAGACCAGACGGTTGATGACATTGAAATGTCCATCTTTGTTGAAAGAAAGAAAGAAAAAAAAAAAGGCTGCCGCTCTGTGACCCAGTAATGATAACAAAGGCTGTCCGAGTGTTGCTGACACATTTGATTCAGTGTGACAAACAAATGCTTGCCCTTGTAATGCTGATTGTTGTTTGAGGTATTTTGAGAAATAACTTCAAATATTATATCAGCAGAGCAGCCAATGACTTTTTTTAAGTTACTTGGAATGTGTAGCTAATACATGATGGCATTCTTAGTCCTATTGTCTAAAAAACACACCTTGATAAGACATCTATTCTGATGAGCTGCAAATCTTGCTACACCTGCTCATTTCATTAGACGTTTAAATCCAAAGCACAGCACACAAAGTAATGCAAAGTGAATATTGACGATACAGTCAATATTCAGCCCCAAATAAAAAGTGGCCATTTTAATTCTCATGGCAAACAATTAACATAACTGAGCAGACAGTAAAGCCAGACATATGCTTTAATGCTGCTCTTATTAGGAGAAAGAACAGAATATACAGATAGAAGATAAGCATAAGATTTTGTGTTTTATTATGTACTCATTCAGTAGTACTACTATTAATATTTTACTTGTGTTAATACTTTAAGCATCTGTATGCATGGTGCATTATTGACAAACCCAGATCATGGCAAAATCCTAATCCATCTCCTGCTTCCTACCTGGTGGCCTGTTCATCATAGGTCTGGGCGGCATTCCCGGTCTAGGCCCCATCCCAGGTCTCTGTTGCATGCCCGGCCGAGGGGGGACTCCCGGTTTAGGCCCACCGACATTCTTGGATGAGATGGTTTCTGACACCACAGTGCATTTGGGTCTGCCAGGCCCTGAGCCAAAGCCGCCAGCTGGCCGTCCAGGTACCGGTCCTCCGCTACCAGCTCTACCTGGTCCAGCTCCTGGAGGTCGGGGTCCAGCTCCTGGAGGTCGGGATCCACCGCCTCCAGGGTGGCCCTGTATGCCACTCCCACCCGGCCTGGCCTGTGGCATACCACCGGGTCTTTTCTGGGGCACGCCTAGAGGCCTTCCTTGAGGTTGGTTGGCTGCTTTAGGAGGACCACCTGACGACAGTCTCATTGCCGAATTCCCACTTGATTTTACCGAAGAATTAAATCCAGGCCTTGGTGGTTCTCCCTTACTGGACTTCATACCTCCGACTGTAGGTCCTAGCTTTAAGGAGCTACCCTGACTGGGCCTGGTCTGTTGAGAGCTCCCATGTTGAGACCTTTGGCTTGTTGCTGCTGTACTATAAGGTCTGTTCCCTGGATTACCCGAAGGTCCTTTTTGAAATGACGATGAACTATCTTTCCTGAAGCTAAGGTCACTTGAGGCACTGGATTTGTGGCTAGACGAGGGCCTGGGGCCCCCTTGTTTGGCTAAAACCTGAGAAGATTGGGGTTTTGAAGGGACTTTATTATTGATAGCACCCGATGTGTTAAACAAACTCATATTGGAACTTTCTCTATTGCTGTGAGATGCCTTTATTTTATCCCTTTCTCTATCACTAACAGAGGACTTGGAAGAGGAAAGGCCTCTGTCACTTGTTGGTGTTGAGAGCGACTTTTTGCCTGACCCACTGGGCTTCTCTAAAGAGTTTTTTTGCGGTCTGGACTGCTTCTGTTCCTTCTCGGGTGCACTTTTCCTCACCAAACTAGCGCTAGACTGAGACTTGCCATCTCTTTCTTTAGCCGTTTTGGGGTCTCTATTTTTGTCAGTTCTCTTAGCCTTGCGCTCCATCTCCAGTTCCCGGATCTCGTCAGCCGTGCGGAGTCGTTCATCGTTTTTTACCACCTTGGGTTTTAGCTCAACTGGCTCAAACTGCTTCTTCTCTGCTAACTTTAGTAGGTCTGCAAAGTTCAGAGGAGATGGAGCAGATTTGGGTGGCCCCGTGGGTTTTTTGGAAAGTAATTTGGTACCACTATTGCTCCCGCCAGAACCTGTGGTTCTACTCGGTCTCAAAGGCTCTGGCTCCTGCTCTGGCTCCGAATCCGTCTGCTCATACTCATAATTATCTTCGTCATCTGGGTCATATGAGTTATAACTAAATCTTTCAGCATCCTTTGAATCACTTGGCTGCATATCTTGTTTTTGGCCCTTCTTTTTAGGAATATCGACCACTGGGATGCCATTGTAGCCTTTGAAATTGTCCTTAGTCCTGGAAGCCATGGCTCGTGCTTTACGGTCCGACTTTAACTCAACCCTCTTAGCTAATAGCGCCTCCTTCTCTTTCTTTATTTTTGTTTCTAAAAAGACATAAAAAGATACACGTTACACCACTTTAATGACGACAAATGTGTGCGTCTTAAAAATGTAACCCTTTACATGTATCCATCCATACCTTTCTTTTTGCCATCTATAAATTGCTTCTTCAGAAGTGCCTGGACAGCATTAGGATTTACACCTTTAGACTTTGGGTCCTTTTTGGGTGGTGCAGCTTGTAAACTGTACCTCTTTTGCTAAAAAGAAAGACAAATACATTCAAGTTTAGTTGTAAATATGGGCCATGCGCGCAGTCATTTGGCTTTATTATAAAGTTGTACACAGTGCATTCTATCAGACATGTTGATCTCAGGATTATCATTCAGAGGGCACATTTGTAAACATCTTCCCACCCAAGCATGCTGGGTTTAGCAGCTAGCTACATTATCAGGCACCTCACTGACAGATTGTCTCCACTGGAGGGGTAACATGGTTGCCCACAAATCCTCATTTGACAGATTAGCAGGAATAATATGAGTTCAAGTTAAAGTCTTTAACTCACCTGTACATTGCTGAGACCCTGGTTTTGAGAGGCAATGTCCAGGATATTGTCAAAGTCCATCATCATGGCAGCAGTTGAAGAAGGCTGTCTATATGAAGCAAACCAAGCTAAACTCAGCCAGGGCGGTCTGAGATTACCGTTTAGCTTTCAAACGTGATCTAAATCCACTTAGCTTGACAGCTCTAAACGCTCTTTTAACAAATTAAGTCCACGAGGAGGAAAAAACTATACACTTAGCATCTAATGCTACTTTTCTTCGTTACTTTAAGATAACATGCGCTAGCAGGGTTAGCTAACCTTACGTTCACAACTGTTAACGTCAGCTTACTGAGACAAGGAGAACTTGCCTTTATCATTAATAACGCATGAAACCGAGGCTAAAGCCATCAAAATACGTGTATGATTCAATACTACTTCAAGAAAATGTCACAAAAATCATCCATTATTAACACCGGGTGTTGCTAAAGGGAAGCACTTTAGAAGAACGAAAAATTAAAGGTCCAAAGAGGAATGTACGGAAGTGAGATAACTCACATAAACGTACTTCCGTTTTCGCACACCGGTAGCCGGGGGGGAGGAGGTGAGAAACGTGCCGACAGGGCGGCCATCTTGGTACAGGGCGAGTGACAGTTACAGTGAATAGGCTCCGGTTGAGGGAAGCGGTGTTACATGATATCAATTATTCCTAGTTCATTGAATTTCCAGCCGATTTCCAGGAAAACATATTATATGAACTCTTCACCCTTTTAAACACTATACGGGGCTATTTGGGGAAATTAAATGAAGTTTATCTATTAATACAAAGAGCTAACAAATAAGTTGCATTGAAAATCAGTCAGTTCAAGTATTTTCGGGTCTAAAAAATAGGTATAATTATATATAAATATATGTAAAGGTATATAATTAGGTAAAAACACATGTATAATTCACATAATGGTCATAATACAATGTGTTTGGGTCATTAAGTCTTTAAGTAAAAGTTGTACACAATGCAGTTTAGCCACGATTGCCCATTATTATGCAAGTTATGTGTGTGTGTATCTCTCTCTCTCTCTCT
>JAOXYM010000010.1:29170506-29183393 GCA_028567055.1 Leptatherina wallacei | reverse complement strand
GAGGGGGGGGGGGGGGGGGTGGGGGGGGGGGGGGGGGGGGGGCAAAAGAAGTGGCTCGTCATGTGAGGGAACAGTTATCCCATTATTCCCAATAATTCCCTCTCACAGGACACTTCATCAGCACAATCCTGCAAAATCCACCGCAGCTAATCCCTGACAGGTGGGCCGATAGTTTGCCTTTCATCTCTCAAATATTTCCCTTTCGTTCTTACTTCACACCTGTTTCACCGTCTGCAAAGGTTCATTTTACAAGGAAGTGTCTCACTGAACACACAGCTCTTTTCCTGCCGTCTACATTGATTCATGTTTGAGAATGTGTGTGTCGCCTTTGTCTCCAGTGTTGAGGAAACGTCTGTGTGTGTGTGTGTGTGTGTGTTTGTGACATATTAGAGCCAACTCAAGGCCAGAAATGCTGTCAACCAACACCGTTTATAATTGAATATTTCAATGTATTCTCACAAGCCTCTTAAACGTCTCCTCATACCCATCTTCTCTGTTATGTAATTCACACAAATTGTCAGTTAGTTGGCTTTGCTCGGGCAGATCTGTGCGGTGGGATATCTCGACTTTACCATTTCCACTTTACTACTGACTGGTGGACATGCTTCGTCTTAATATGGATGTCAGTGGAGCTATATTAAATTTAATAAGGCTATATTAAAGAAAGCAAATCAGATTTAACAGATATTAGGAGTTAAAAGTATTAATTGCTATCAAAGATAGCAAAGGAATATATGCTGTTCAATCCAGAGACACTCATATATCATATGGCTCGTTACATAAAAATCAACCAGTAATAAAGAATAAAAGCTTCATGTAATAACTTTTGGTAAGTTTATAAGATTTAGTAAAACCCTAACGCTCTAATCCAAAAGCTGTTGTTGACTTTAGAGCGAGCACAAATAATTAATTCAGCAGCTTTTTCTAAGTCTCTGATAGTTTGTATTCGACTGGAATTCAGTACTTAGAGATTATTGAGCTATAATTTGATTACATAGATTCAAATTGGATTTGCAAATAATTTATTTTCATTTATCTAATTACTGTAAAACATTAAACATTCTGCAAATAGTTTTCAGGTGGTTTTGCAATTTTCCAACAAAGAATTCAAGCAAGCGCAGCAAAAAAGAAGTAATCAGTGAGGCTTAGAAAGAATCAAAGTCATTAATAGGATAGAGCTTTGAGGATTTTAGAAAGTCCAGTAGACTAACTCGTTATCATGTGACTTCTTTCAGGAGTATTTACTGCACAGGGAAGGTTTGGAAAGTTGGCTCAGCGTGACCCGTATGCATGCTGTTTAGGCAATAAACAGGCATGAAAAAGTTTTGCTCCTTCTGGGTTAGTGACTAATAAACACACACATCAAAATGTGTGTATCATGTCAGCCACCATGACAGATCTGCAGGCGGACCGTGGTGTTGACACCCTCCAGTTTTTTTTTTTTTTAAACATCAGCACTACTTTGCTTTGACCAAGAAAGACACTCAGCCCGAGCGGCTCTTCTTGACCACTGCTTTGCCAGATAGTTCCTCACTCTGCTTTTACCCCGTCAGTGTGTACTTGTCAGCACAATATTTCTGCTTCATCAGTCAGAAGACTTTCATCACTCTGCCTGCGTGACCACTTGTCCTCTGTTCTGTGTTTTCTTTTATCCTCCCAGCATTTTTGCACTTCTCTCCCATCTTCTCATCTCATCCACCCTCAATGCAGAGCTCGGTCTTCCCTCCACAAATATATATACGCCCTTTGTGTGTCGAAAGCTGTCCACAGAGGTGTGCTGTAAGACAATGCACTTTGTCTGCTCGCTCTGTCTTAAACCAGGGTTTAGTGGAGTACAGATAGAGAAGATGGAAAACACAACTGACTCTTGTATGCAGCCTGGAGTTATACCTTGAGGGGATGGCATTATTTAGTCAAGCAGTCTTACCCAACCTGACTTGGTGGGGAATTTATGTAAGCACCTCTTTCTTTGGACCGTGCCAGAAAAAGCCCTCCTGACTTTTTTCTCCTCTCGGTTCCAATGGTTCCACATGGGAGACTTGCTTTACTCAGAAGTATTTTTTTAAGGTATTCTCTTGATCAACCCACACTCAGAAAAAAGTATATAGGTGATGGATGAGTGCTGTAGAGTATCATGCATGCCTATAAAGAGAAAATATTTTAAATTTAGTCTGTATTAATAATTCAATAATTTCCCTCAAAAGGGATAAATAAAGTATTTTTCATTATTGTTTAATTTGAGCACTTGTAACCAAAGCTGAAAGCAAACCGGACTCGTTCACCTGCCACCGCCTTCTTTAGCCTTCTTTTTTTTTTTTTTGGGAAGGAAGTTGTTGAAAGATATTGGTGGGAGGAAATTAGGTTAGCAGGTGAAATATGACACACAGGGGGGGGGGGGACTCACTTTTATCCAGCAGGTTATCTACCATCCCGTTCCCCCACAGATGGCGGGCCAGCAGGCGCATCACTTTACCTCAACATGTCAACGGCCCTGTTGTTCTTAGCTTTGTGGAAGCAGACAAAAGGGACCTGGGGGAGCTCTGGGAGGCCGGTACGGTTCGGCCTCCGCAGCGTGAAACTAGTTGGAACCAGTTGCTGTTATATCAGAGAGGGTCTGTGGTTTCACTCGGTTCCTCTATATAACGTGGCACTTTCTTTAGATTTTTTTGTCTTTCTATATCTTTTCGGTGTTTTTATTTTCCTTTCCTGTGATTTTGACTTGAAACCTTTGCTGTTTGCACGCTATGCTCATCATCAGCAGGTGACATTCAAAACATAGAGCTGTTAAGTTTGTATGTCTTTACACATGCATGAAGGATAGGTTGGAAAAACTCTCATTGTCAACATTTGACCACTATACACCCTGGTGTTTTATTACTACAGTTGATGGCCCCTCCAACATCAGTATGAGCTTAAGGGAAGGATGTAAAGTTCTCATCTTCTCTCTGTATTTAATCCCAACCTATTGTGTGCTGCACTTTTCTGTACCCAGGGTAAGGCCAGTCAGTCTCTCTTTACCCCTACTTAAAACAAAGGATTGTTATGTACTGTATCCTCTGAAGTATATGCTACATTTTCCCTTATTTTTCTTGAAGAGAAAACAAATGTTGCTGTTTGAAAAGTGACAAATCGATGTGAGAAAATCAGCATTTTTCTTAAAAAGGGATTCATTTCTTTTGAAGTGTTATCAACCTTTCTGTATGAATCCACATTAAAGTGTTATCCTTTCATTTCCTGAAAAGGAAAACCCCCCAAAATATTCCTTTATCTTTAAGTCCTGGGAAATGCCAACATTATTTCCCTCTAATAACTTGATTCTTGTTGTCAAAGGCTCATTACAATGCATCATTTGAATTGCTTTTATGAGAATGTCTTTTTTTTCCTTTAAAAAAAAATTAGAATACACTTTACCTTGTTGTCCTTGATTTTCACTTTGTGGTTTATTTCTTTCATGACCGTAGAGATGATATAGTTTCTTTGCTGTAGTGAAACTGCTATGAATGTGAATATCTATCGGAGAAATAAATGCAGTTACAATGCAACTTCAGCATTATGTCTTCTGGTCTTTCTTGCTTCCTCCAATCAAAAGGCACGGCATTCAAAATGCCAGCTGATATTTATAACTCTTTGGTGTTTTGTGTTTCAGAAAAAAGCTGCTGGTCCTCAGCAGCTAAAGTGCCATTACAACAGAAAGAGCTGGAGGACAACACGGACCTCTGTTCTAGTAACTGCTGCGCTCTATTGTCTCGCTAAAATTTGCTTTCAACAGCCTTTAACCCTTACAACGAGACTTCCTCTTGTCCTTTTTTTTCAATCCTCAAATGCAGCTTTTTCGTGTGCAGGCAAAGTTTTCACATGAAAACATGGCGTCTTTAAAAGGTCCACATCACAGTAAATGAAATACTGTATCATGTCCTAAATTGTCATGGAAAATGTTCTGAATCATGCAGGAATCTAGTCCCCAAAGGGTTTCTGTTGAATACTTCGATTGACTATTCAGGGTTTCACTCCAAACTACTTCCACTTTATTGTGCTTTTGCTGAGTGGTGAAGAGGTGGAAGGTACTGGTGACTTTGTTGGTGCTTAATTGATTTGAACTTGGCAACCTGACACTACCAATTCCCTGGTGGGTTTATAGAAATGAAGTTGTGGTAGTCAGGCACAGTTACATCCGGATAAAGAGGGATTGTTGCCTCTGTCGGTTTGGCAGCTCCTTACCGGACCACACTCGGTCTAAAGAGGCAGCAGGCCGCTCTTTTAAAGAGGCTGTCAGACATCTTTAACTTCCACCATCACCAATTCCAGTTATTCTGTTTCTACTGTCTGGATTTTAAAAAAAAACAAAACATGTTTTTGAAGACTTTTTAGTTAATAGAATCAACTAAAATATATTCAGATCACGATTAGATGTTTTATATTTGCAGTTCTTGCTATAGCCAAACGGCTATCCTGAATATTTAAACAAAGCAACCAATGACTTCTTCATTGGTTTGACAATTGAGGAGCCAAGCTGACCACCTGACCTCAATCCAGCTGAGCATGTACATCATTTACTGAGACCGAACTCAATGGAAACCATTAAAAAGAAGAAGTGAAAATGGCTGGAGAGCAATGTTTTTGTAGCATCAGCAGGCAGTGTGCCACTCATGTCCAAGCGTCAGCTGTCGTCACCAAGTATTACACAGTCTCAAATTGTACAAAAGAATAAAAAAAGGACGATGATAAATCATAACAGTTTCAAAGAAAAACATTTCCATCTTAATTATAAGGCTTAAAATTTTTTGCTAAACTTCAAACAAATCTACTTTTAGAAAATACCAGAAAGTGCCACAGACCTGATATACATCTGCAGTGCAAAACTGGGGCTGCGAAAAGAGGATGATGTCTGACAATGCAGCTGATTCAGACTTATCAAACAAAGATTTACAAACAGAAAGTCAGGACAAACAAGATTTGGAAATCCAAGATGAGAATTAAGTTTAAGATTTCTTTACAGCAAGAAACTCATTTATGACCATCTGCCTGTCTGAGTGAGTAATATTAAACAGTCCCAACACTTAATCTGCAGCTGAAACAAAAGTTGGGGCAATACTGACCTCTAGTGGTCATCTGTTGTATGACTAGATCCAAGAAAGCTAAAAACGTAATTAAAGGATTAAATTAATTGAAAGTGAGACCCAATCACACATCTGATTGCCAAACAGAAATCATAATCAGTTTCAACCGTGTTTGATTTGTCTTAACAACAATTCTGACAGACTACCTACAAGATAAACTTCTCTGTTTAATTGGCCATCAGACTGTTATCATCCTTATTTGGAAGGAAATATAAACATTTATATAATAAATCAGTGATACAAAGTACAATAAGCCATTAGTTTAATGTTCTTTTAATATTTTTAACAACACTGGCATCATTGGAGGAAGGAGGCCGGTGTTTTGTGATTTTAAGACAAATTATTTAAATAAGAGCTGCTAAAATGTTTTCAGTGGATGCTTGGTCAGGATTACAGGCAGGCTGATCAGAGTCTTTTTACCGCCTGTTTGACATTGTTTTGCTTAAATAAGCAAGGCCTTCCTAGGAAAAGACAGTATATTGACAGCAGCTTAGGTGACTACAAAACTACAAATATGTCATCATTAATAGGGCCTTTACACGTACGTAACCTCTACATGCCATTCCATGTAACCCTGCAAGCAGCATGTAGCAGCAGGAAAGTTTCACCCAAAATTTTGGGAATTAATATTCCTTTAGCAGAAGAATTACTACACAACAAACAGAAAAAGATGTACACAAGTAGCACACGAAAGCGACATAATGGGGTCAGAGAGAGGGTGGGGTGACATGCAGGTCAGGACTTTATGAAAAATAGTCAACTTACATCTTAATTCATTTTCCATATGCTTCTTTAGCTTTAGTAAAAACTATAGAATATAAAATCTGTAAATCGTTTTCCATTACTAGGAAAAGTATGAAAAATATAAGCCAGTTTCAAACATAAGCGAAAATCTAGCATCTAAATACCACTTGGATTTAAATGTTTACCTACTGATTCAGTATGACAGCGTAAGAAGCTTGCCCTCATGGGAGTTCTGCACTGACTAAAAGCAAACTCAACTATCAAACCCACACAGTGACCTGCTACGATGAGTACTGCCTCATTTTCTTCTCTTTTGGCTCTGAAGGTGTACTTGCTCTCAAGAGACTCATTGACACAGAAATGAGCCTGGAACCAGCTCCCTGTTTTACCACCTAAACCCTTCTCACATCTAAAACATGACACAGACTTACATGAGCTGTTAGTGATGCAGAGGTAATTAAATTGTGAGCATATGCTGATAAACTCATCTGGAAGGGTTCATCACAGGCTGCAGTTAGCATCTTTTTAGATTTCTATGTTTTTCATGCTAATATTTGCTAATGATACTGAAGTACTGCTAATGTACAGTTATTAGTTTCAAAGGTAAGTATTAGACAAACAGAAATTTAGAGTTGATGATGATGCGTAGTGAAAAGTTTTTATGAGGACAGCTTGAATGTGTAAACATTTCATGGCAATCCTCCTGATAATGGGTAAGGCTTTAATTCCAGTCTACAAAATGCCAACCTCATCATGCCATTTTATGAAAGGTCATAGGATAACGAAGGCCGTTAGCGGTCATTAGTTGTGCAGGATGGATATTTGCACTGCAATTCCTGGGAATTCATTAGTCCATCCAAAAGGTCTTGCTTTATTTTACCCACACATACACACGCACGTACGCACACAAGTAAAACAGAAAAGAAAAAAGAAAACATAAATATAATGATGAGGTCTTATCTTAGTGAGAAAAAAGTTAACTGGTTCATTGACTTTGTGGAGAACAAAACTGTGGCAGCTTTACAATCTATCCAGACCATTTCCAAAGCAACAGGTGTGGCGGATTATTCACAGAATCCAAAGATATATACTGTGTTAAGCAAAAGTGGTTCAAGGAAAGATAACTGATGTCCAAGGCTCAGTGGTGTTTGGGGGGGAGCAGTATCCAACCTGTGTCTGATCTTCCAGGTGAGCTACTGAAACACAAAAAGCTGAAAGTGGCTGTGACACAAACATGTTGAACCCACATTGCAGGTATGGTTGCTGTGGATGCAGTCCACAGGATGGAAGAAGGTAATACAGTCTGATGAATGACACTGTGTTTCACATCATTTGGGATGTCAACTCATATCCGATGCTCTGGACAACCTCCTGCGGGGGGAGCATGGGTGTTGAGCTTAAAAATACTTTCATGAAAACAACATTTCCTTAATGCAATGCCTCTTGGCACACTTCAGAAATGGAGCCGTCTCTCCACTGTATGCATGCTTTGGACTTATCTCAACAAACTAAAGAAAAGAGCATTCAAAAATCTCAGTTTGACCAAGCAGCCGTGCGTGTGCTGAAAGACAAAAGCTCGATACAAAAAGGGAATAAAGCTGAAAACATATGGGATGGCAACTTAAGAGGTATTAGGCAGTTAGTTTTAATGCCATGGTGGATTGGTGTATGCAGTATTTTCTGAACTGAACAACAATGCATCACTTATTCCGAGAACTGTTTAAAACACGTGAGCACAATGAATATTTACAAATGCATTCATCCTCAAGAGCAGCACTCAGCTGTAGAGGAGCCTGTAGCAGCCTGAGTGCTCAAAGAAGAGATTGATGAGGGTATCGATTTATAGTCAGTTATGTACCACTTTCCAACCTCAATTAACTTGTCTCTATCTGATTTAAACTCCAAATGGACAGGAATGATTACCATCTACAGTCAAATTGACAGAAGTGACATATTCATGCCACTGCCTTGAATGCAAATGGCTGAGAACTTTCCCTTGTCTGTCATAACCTCTGCTCTCCTCCTCCTCCTCCTCCTCTCACACATGAAGATGCAGCAACCCCTTTTCAGTAATATCACGCCCATTCTTTATCCAGCCATTGTGCACATCCATCTCTCCCTCCAGGAGGGAGCCGTCTCTCCACTGCATGCATGTGTCATTCAAATTGCTGGTGAACTTGATGCATGTCCCTGTGTTAAAGTAAAACAGATTAAAAAGGAAGGAGGGAAGTTGGACTCTGCTGGTAAACTTCATGCTGCAGAATGAAGACGTTAACACGCTTTAATCGCATACTCACTATAGAGGTATGTTCTTTTTTAGTAACACAGAAGACCTTCATGATAGAGTGTACTCATTAAAAACTATAATTAACAGCCTAAATTGACAACCTTCTGTTTCTGCAAACCCAGAAAACAGCCACATGTCTTTGGGAGACATTTAAAGGGCCTAACTTACACAAGGGGCAGCCAAACATCTTGTTAGACAGGGCTGTAATATATAAGCTTGTTGTGAGGAGGGATTTGGTTGGATTACTTTCCAATCAGTACTAGATGGAGGAATTATTATTCCATCCATAGGTCTTCTGTTGGAACACAGGGAGGATTGTTATTTATGTTATGTTAGTTGGTGTTAGGAATAAAGCTTTTTCTCCGGGGAAGGGGAGAAGGCTGAAATACTACTAAAATATCCCTTTTTGAGAAAAATAGAATACAAAAACAGACAAAAAGTTTTTGTATTAGTAAGCCTGATAAAATACCTTTCCACATGTTAAATGAATGGTGAGACTGTGGTTGAAGGTTTAATCTCTTGAGTCACTGATTATTACATCCTTAATCTTCAACGTGTAGAGTGGACCATCTTCATATATATCTATAGAATATCTTTATTTTCCTTATTATTAATCTATATTAGATATACCAGCTGCTCATGTTTACCTAAAAAAACATATTTGGGTTTGGAAATGTAAAAAATTTAAACAATTTAAAAAAATCCTATGGGATGAAATACTGATTGGATGAAAATGTAATTTTCAACAAGTATGGTGGTAGAAAAAGAACACAGTTAATCAAATTAGAGAAAAGTGGCATTTTGTCTTTTAGATATGTGGAAAAAAGTCCTTGATGCTAAATTATCTGCTGTTAAATATATACTTAAAAGTTCTTACAAAAAATTCCATTATTCTATCCGTTATTCTATATAGAAAACCTCAGCTCTGGGAAATTAGTGAATTTTCTCTCATTAACTGCTCACCTCAGGTTCTTTTATAGAAATTTCTGTAACTCTACCATTATTTTCATAAAAACGTAGTTAACTGTTTGAACCACTTTGTACCGATTCCTTTCATGGACAGATCAGATGCCCTCAGATATTCCTTAATTTTGCTGTTATAATTCTGGTGGCCATGAGACAAATACCATGATACCATCACCACCTTGTTTTAAAGATGGGATGAGTGGTTTTCAGTCTCTGAAGTGAATAACTCTCAATACATTTTTAATAAAACTCTTTACAACAGAGGACTGGCTTGTGCACACAATCTTTATCAGACTGCAGCAATATTTTGTTTTGAGACATGTGGCAATGCTACACTGACCCAAAGCAACACAGTAGCCAAGTTTGGAGATCTGACAAACGATTGTCAAGATGAGCAGAGAGCAGAAGACTGATTCCTGGGATTTACAGATTAAATCACATAAACATCTCAGTGAAATAGAAAAATTCATTGAAAAAGCTTTTGGAAGCTGCCAAAGACGTCTGGGAATCTGTGCTTTGATGGTGTATGTGTGTGTTCGTAAAAGCAAGATGACTGAGGAAGCTCCAGGTAAGACAAACGATCACTGATAGATGAGAAAAAAAGTTCAAACCTGACAAAGAATTGAAGGAATGTTTTTTAAGTAATGCAACAAATCACTACGCTGCCAAAACACAAGGTGGCACAAGAATTGGAAAGAATGCAAATGCAAAGGTAAAGGTAGCGTAAACAAGCAGTAAAAGTGACACTGAATATGTAAATGGAGTCCGTGACACACCGTTATCTGAATTATGAGCAGCCATTAGTCTCATCCTGCACACGGATGCGACGTTAAGTCTGGCCGACAGCCTCTTGTCTCAAACCTGTCACTGAGGCTCACACTAGAAATTCTCAGCATGTTCTTGACTCCCATCTGTTTGACTTCGTATTTCCCATGAGCGTGCTGGATCTGAAACAGCTCTGTGCCCTGAATCTTAAATAAAATCCTTCCATGAGCAGAGAACTCACAGGAGGTTTTTGTCATCGAAATATCCAGGAATGGGCAAACTTTGACACAGGACTGTCAGATAGGTCAGTTTTATCTTGATATTTCAATCCTTCAGTTCATGGATGCTCTCCAAGTCTCTGTTAGTTTGGGCTATGATGTCCTTATGGTGCTTTAATGGTAGAAAACCAAATGTTTAAACAATGGTTATGGGTTTTAAATAAAATATAAAATGGGATATGATATTAGGAAGTATTTCTCATCGTAAACATTGACCCTTTTCCCCCCACCCTGCTCTATTTTAAGTTGTTTTATACCTCATCACAAACCTCTTCTTCTTTATGTGTGTGGCATGTGAACAAACTCTCCGTGTGACAGGCCCACCTCCACCTCCACGTTTTTTCTTCATATCTTTCAGCTTTTTGTGACTGCCTCTGAAGTTATGGAAGCAGCACTCAGCACAGATCCTCTCATAGTCCTTTTTTGCCAGCTCCAGCCAGGATCTTTAACATCTCCTCCTCTGTAGGTGGCTTCCTCTCACCCTCTCTTCGAAACATTGCTGTAAAAGGAGAGAGATCAAGTGTGCATGTGTGTTACCATATAGCTGTGCTGTCAGCTATGCTTTTGTGCATTTATGACTGATCGTGTATGCATATGCAATATAACAGCTCAAAAGCATCTTCTTCTATCCCAGCTGCAACACTGGCACTGAGTGGCGCTCTTTAGATCTCGTCCCATAGATATTTCTGGATGCATGCAAAAAGACAGAAAGAGAAAAGAAAAAAGGATCTGGAGGTGGATGTAAAAGAGAGCTTCATCACACCTTGACAGGTTCTGGGAGTGTCATGGCTAGTATTAGACAACAAGCTTGTGTTCCTACTATTTCTTCTGCACTGGATCTGGAAACAAAGAGAATAACTTTCACCTGAGGCACTGAGTCAAAACAGCTTTGACACTGAGCTCAAAACTTCTAAATAACTATCACAACTATGAACAGATTCACACAATATACATGCAGTGTTTAAAATGGGAAGACTTACTTTCTGCAGAGACAGAGAACAGGGTTTTTCTCTGTCATCAGTGCAGCATCCTCCAGGGCCGGCTTATCGATTTTATGTGGAAGAAATTAATCATGGAATCAACAGAATAAATTAAAACGGTTTGCTTTCTGCTTACAGTGTGACCAATTCAAGGTGTCACATTGTCATTACATCATTAGGTAATTTTAAATCCTGCAGCAGTCTTTAATCCAAGCAGTAGGAGGCAGTGCCACGCCTGAAAAACCCGGATAAGATTCAGATGGAATTTAAGAGCCACTCCTTACCAGAGAAACAGATGGCAAAAAGAGATGCATATGTCAACACCCACCAGTTAATTACTTTATAATAGCTATTTAAGCTTCACTTAAGCCTCCCTTCTGGTACAGAAAAGGCACTAAAATCCACTCCAGAGTGGTTATAGATAAAAGGATCAGAGAAAGTTTTTTCTACTTTTCCTCATGATGTATGGTGTAGCATCTCAGCTGGCAGAACCAAGATGGCAGAGTCCTTTGGCTTAATGATAGACCATATACTCTGCAAGAATCTGTTATGGTCATGTTCACATTTCAGTGGAAGACAATTTTACAATAATCTGATTCTTAAAGTGTTTAGAGTTGAATACATATGGTTTCATTACGGTAACAGAGAATTGTGTATGTGATGTGTATATCTGATGGTGATGGATTTGCCTCAAATAGTTGAGCAACGCAGTGCACAAGACATTCAAAGCTGCATGCTATTTCAAGTTTTATGTAATATAAATAAAATAAAAAAGAGAGAATTATTCTATAAAATATCAGATTATCAGTTTCCATTGTGCAGTTCTAACACAATGAAAGCAAAAAATTATCTATAAAACCCTCTTAAAGGACTCAGATTATGCTCATTTACAGCTTCCTTATTTTATTTAGATAGATGCCAATTATAGTAGATTTAAGTATTTTGATATTTGTTAGACAAGGTTTTTTCCTATGCAGCATATTGCTACAGCAGATTTTATTATTCTCTGTTTAATAAACTTAGTTTTAGCTGCTGTCTCGTGAAAGAAGCAGTGAAGATTTTCTCAGTGACACGTCCCCTGACGGCAGCTAATTCGGCATGCATCTGTACTCTTGAGCTGTCTCCAGTCAGTAAAAGTCAGTAGGATGTTGACTCATGCCTTATCGTTTGCTTCATCCATTTCTCTTTTCCTTTCCCTCTCTTCCTCCGATAATGTCCTCTAGCAATACTTTAATGAATCCGCCATGGTGCCCATTAGGGCCAGTGTGTTGATATCCAGTTGCTGGTATGTGATGATGAGATATGAAAAGCAAATCTCCGCTGCATTGTCACACAGCCTCCTGTAAGCAAAAGTTGTGAAGTGCAGTTTCTCAGCCTCAGTATCCCACTGGGCAACGACAGCTCAAGGAATGAACATGATGAATGTCACTGCGCCATCACAATGAGTCAAAAACACACGTTTATTAGGTAAGAAAGAGAAATGGCTACTTTAAGTCCAAAACAATGCAGTCTGTTCTGATTTGGTGAGCTGACTGGTTGACAATTGGGCTGTATGAGCGGCTCATTTGTTGTGTGAGACACACACTACAGTTCACACTACAGATTTTTCCTGTTGCGTACAAACGTTAAAGACGCACTACAGAACTTTTCCCCACCGACGGCTATTTCAGCATCCATCCATCTTGCATCCTATTTGTACCTTGAGCTCTCTGCAGCCAGTAAAAGACAGTTTTATCTTGACTCTTGTCTC
>JAOXYM010000010.1:29155143-29169861 GCA_028567055.1 Leptatherina wallacei | reverse complement strand
GAAAGAAAGAAAAAAGTGTGAGAAAGAAAGAAAAAGAAAAAAAGAGAAAGAAAGAAAAAGAAAGAAACAAGAAAAAAAAAGTTGTATAGTGGTTTCTCAGCCTCAGCTGCAGAAATGCACATAGATGAATGTTACTGTGCCATCAAACAAGTTCGGAACTTGTTGATTGGAAAATTACGTAATTCGTATTTAAAGGTTGCAGATATATGGCAGACATCTGATGCAAACAGAAAGATTGATCAATTGTATCAATCCGGACTGAATTTGTTTGATATTGTCAAGGAGTTGGTGGGAGAGGGGTTGTGCTCTCATTGGTGAAGAGGAAGCCAATGAGAGTGCAAGAGTAAGAGTGTGGTGATGCAACAGTGCAAAACTCAGAAATGGGAAATAGCGAACATACAGCAAACCTTACTGAAGTGAAGACATGAGAGTTTACTCAGGAAACTGAAGAGACTTTGCAGCATGCAATATCATGAAAGACTTGGGGAAAAAGAAAACCCCATGGCGAAGGTGAGCAAGGCAGCATGAACAGGCTGCTTGTGTTCTTTATTATGTAATATTTATGACTTGAGAGAAACATCTGGTAAAAGATGTTGTAGCGTGACCCCCTACATTGTAGATCGGTGAAAAACTCTGGGCAAGCCGCAACTTTAAAATTCTCAAACTCAAGAGAAAAAAGTTGCGTGTGAACTCTGCAAAGATCCAACAGCAACAAAAATCTTGCTGTCGGAAAATGACATAAGCAGTCATGACGCGTGAAACAAGGTGAAGGAGGCATGTAAAAGGAAAAAGAAAAACTCCCGGGTTGATAACCACGTGTTTTATGCAGGTCAAGGGCAGTGTCTTCTGTGGGAGAAAATAACTCCCTTTGACCTTTACCTTTCACTGAGTGTATGTACATAAAGAGCAAAAAAATCTATGAGCTCTGAAGTTGTGCTTAAACCTTTTGAAAAAGCTGGTTGTTGATGTTATAGAAAAAAAGTTGCATTGATCAGCTGGCAGCCACAAATCAGGCCATCTGATTGGGAATAACTTGTTATTAACTATCTTTTTTCACTCCTTTTTAATCAAGCATGACATTAAACTAAACTTGAGGAAAAATAAAGAATATCTAAAGCACATCGGATCTGTTTTCTCTGTATTGTTTTCATGTTTTTCTTTTAAGAGCCGTGAGTTTAAAGCAATCCTGTGAATGCCAATGCTATGGCTACTTTGCAGTGACAGGCTAGCTTCCACAAGGATCTTAATCAATAATTTACAGGTAGTGCCAGGGTGAGTAAGGTTCAAACACCTGCAGTTTATGCAGATCAGGCATCAGCAGAAGCAGCAAATGCTTTCTTCCATGAATGTGAGAAGCATGAGGAAAACTCTATCACAGAATCTCTATGAGGTCTTTTGCAGGAAGAATTGCAATTTAAATCCAATCAGCACCCAAAAAATCTTAAAAGAATCGAATCAGAGGAAAGCATATTGTCCCAGCCCTACTCCATTCTGTCCTCAGTGGTCCACAGGAGTTCTGCTACTATGCTCACAACTTGACTGTTTGTACGAATGTGCCAAGCTATACTTTTCCAAGTGACAGACAATTTTCATTTTAATGGGTGTTGTTAAGTGTAGCACCCCTTGTTGTGATAAATTGCTTCCAGGGACCAGAGGGACAGAGGATCCAAACCAATTCACACAGACATACAAGTAATATCCTACAGTATGTCATGGTAGCATGAGACCACGTTCAGAGTAGTCTTAGGATGTGCTTATATTATTTTAATTTTTTCAAAGGGAAAGTGCACATTATTATACACTGTACACGTGCATGTCTTGAACAAATTTCTGCCCTAAGATAAATGGGTTTGAGTTTTTTCCAGGATATCTCTTCCTCTTACCAGCCCCAGCCACTATTTGCTCTAATTCCCCCCCTTTGAACAGTGACTGCAAGAGCCCTTTGTCTTTGTCGGTCTCAGACAAAAATCCAATTAAAAACGTAATCCACACATCTGCTGTGTACGATCATGAATTGTGTTTGAACCACTGATAAACTGTGCTCTTCTTAACTTACTTTGAATTTGGATTTCTCTCTGATGCTCAGTCCCCATTTCTTTTCCAGAGTATCTGTGTATTTTTATCTGCACATGCAAAGGTATTCAAAGGTCTGGCTCATACTTGTTCTTGTAAAAAGTTTTGTGTAACTGATTACCTCATTTTTAAAAGTTAAAGATGGAACATTTATTCAATATTACAAGCAGGGATGCCTTATTTTCATCTGTTATCATTTAGGGTCCTGAAGCAAAAGCAAATCTAAGCAAGTTACAGAGCTTTTAAAAACCAACTAAGAGTCTTTTGATTTTTTTTTCTTGTGATCCATCTTTTCTGCAAAACGCTTCCAATTCTGAGAGATTCTTGGGCTGTCTTGCTTAGTCTACTGTTTTGAGGTCAATGCAAAGATTTTCAATTATGTTTACTTCAAGGGAGTGTCAGGATTACTATTTTCCAATAGTACTGTGCTGCTTCTATCCAGTCTTATGGCAGATCATATAGTATAATATTTACAAGTGTACAGTTCAAAACACTGTTTCTACTATGTTTCTACACTATTTCTACTTCTATTAACCTTTATAAGAAATCTACACTTCTTGCTCAGGGTTACAAAACATTGGCTTTTTCCAGTCATGCCAATGAACAAGTCTTAGCTACATTAAGCTAAGTTAGGTGTGAGAATGTGGTCAATTTTGAGTGAAAACCTGGTTAATTTTGCATATTGCTCTTTTCTTGTTTCTATCTAAAATTATACAAAACACAACAACATACTTATTCTAATTAAACATTAAAATGAGGTATATTTTGCTTAAAAAGTTTGACTTTTGCTAGCTTTAAAAGCTATCAAATGTCAATGTGCATAATTGTTTTTTTTGCTAAAAACATGTCACATAAATTGTGCATAATGATGAATCAGTAAGCCAGGCAAAAGTAGAAAAATAATTGTAACCGTTTTTTGTTTTTTCAGCCTACTTTGAGCTCATAAATTTGACTTCACAGACCAAATTAGTGAACAATTAACTCCAAAATAAGCAATGGAAACAGAAGAAGTGATTATATGAGTTTAGTTTCCTGTAGCAAATACACATTTGGGGGGTTCGGAAACTAATTAGCTTGATATGCTTTGATACCTACCACAGGAAGTTGTTTTTATGCAGCCACAGAAAACTCTTTGATGGTAAAATTCTGCAGTCTAAACGAGTAGCAAGTTACTGGAAGCAAAGTGCTGAACAGGTTGCCGCTTCAGTGAAAGTGCAACACTGGAACGTCTCTTTTCCCTGCCTACCTTTCTGCCTCTTTGTTCAGAGTCCTTGATCTTTCTCTCACACAGCACACAGCATAGCAAAATGCGAGAGGATGTGTTTTTGCTCCCCTCTTGGATCTATCATTTTGTAAAAATATAAACCACCACCAAACTTATTAGATACAGCGAAAACCTTTACTTTGCCACAGATTTAGACAGAACCCCAGGGTTTTGGTTCAACTGCTTGCAGCCCTAATTTCTCCACTTACTGCTCCTCTCTGGGTGGGATCCAGTCAGGTTGGTGTCTTGGTTCTTCTCGGTGGACCACACAGTCACCTTGATGGCCTCTTGTACAGTTAAGGCTCTGATCTGTTGTAGGTTTGCTTAGCCAGGCATGATCATGCAAACATTTCCCCAAGTATAAGTCAGTTTGTCTCAGGGTCTCCTGTATGGCATATGTTAGTATTTAGGACAATCATTTTCTCTTGAGATCATGTGCTGATAAAGTTTCCAGCAGCTTCTTTTTCTCATGCAGACTTTCCTGTCTGGAAATGCAACCACTTTCTATGTCCACCCTATCCAAGAAAAAAAAACATTCAGGTGGAAGGAGGAAACTCTGGATAGGCTGTCAGTCCATCACAGAGACAAATAACCACTCACACTAACTCTTACTCCTAGAGCGAGTTTAAAATTGACCAATTGACTTTACATGCACAACATTTTGGGACCACAGTAAGAACTCAGAGTGGTTGAGAAGAAACCCACCCATGCACAGGGAGACTACGCAAACTCTACACAGAAAGGTCCCAGCTGAAGGTCGACTCAGAAGAAAAGAAAAGAGGAGAGTTTATTACTGAAATGAACAAGATGTAATACCACAGCATTTATCTGTCAGATGCAGTTCATCTAAATGATAAACTTAAGTAGATTCTGGCTTGCTTAATAGTTTCATAACATACTGATGCTGACTTTGTCCTCTATCTTATCTACTTCATTTGGAGTGATTCCAGCATTTCTACAATGAGGCAACGTTTGCTGTTCAGCACATTAGTTTCTCCCGTCTCCTCACCATACAGTTCTTTCAGCATCTTTGTGATGGAGCCTGTTAGCTCGATGGGCTGGTGTTCCCTTTTATGATTGCACACAATGTCAGAATTCAAATGTAGGCAACATCCCTTGTTTATTGGACTTGAAACAAGCTCTTCACGGCGTAAGGCATGAACGTTTTAAAACAAATAAGGAGAATTTGTCATGCATATTCCTGTAGAGGTGACATCAGGGAGCACTTACATGTGATTGTTTGGTTTGAGAGAGACAGAGATAGAAAGAAGCAGAGATATACGCAGAGCCCCGTTGGTATTACTTCCTTCTAATCCTCTTTGTGCTACACCTGGCTGGCATATTAATGATGGAGGAATGACCTAGATTTCTTTTTAAGCACATTCATATTCACAGCACAAAACATAATGAATGAGTTGGCTGAATTGTATATTTCATGGGACTGCTTATTGTGCCTTTTAACAATGAATCTGATAAATCAAGCGAAATTTCAACAGACACTTTAGTTTCAGTTGTTTGAGCTTCCTGTGTCCACATGATTAATGTAACCTGTGCTTTAAAAAAAAATAATGCTGATGGTGTCTAAGCATTTCTTAAAACAAGCATTTCCTTATTAAGAAAATTCACCAATCCACAATTGTATGAGTATATGGCTAATATAACAACATCAGCATTCCTCACTGGTTTAAATGGCAGTTTCTACATTCTGTAATTCACCACAGCAACAGCACAGACAAGATCTCTGAGGAAAGACTTGTTCCAGAAGTTGCAGATCTGCAGCAAATGATAAGGTGTGCTCGTGAGTGTGTTTTGGAGCTTTCACTTTAACCATTTGTAGAGGTGGAAACACAGTGGTGGTTGTTTGATAGGCGGCAGCTGGAGCTGTGTGTGGTTAAAGCTCCATCTGAAGCGCACATCTCAAGAGAAAACTAATTTTCAAATCTGTTAGAAGAGACAGCTGCAGATGAGTTCATATCTGTCTTTGATGTATATGTGCGGATAAAGATTAAAGTCACTTAAACTTGTGAAACTTAAGGTTTATAAAGCCGCTTTATCTTTACTTTTATCTGTTCAGATAGAATCCGTTGGTGTTTTTTTTGGGGTTTTTTTTGTCAAAGAACATCAGTTGAATTTCTGTTGAATTAAATGTATAAAAACAGTTTGTATTTCCTTCCTCTCCCTACAACGTCACCTCCTGCGATTCATGTTTCACTCATTTTATCTATTTTTATCTCCTTTCCTCCTCATACCTTCACTTCACCTCTTCCAGTGTTCCGTTTATTCCTCATTCATCTGTAAACTCTGAGGATGTTATTTCCCCAGAAGGAGGTTTAATTGCAGAGCAGGAGGAAATGCCACTCTGCACCTGTTTGGGTGGAAAGAAGCTCAGGCATAGAGGGCAGCTGGAGCTGATCCGGAGAGATGCAGGAGGCAAAACCTCTTAATCCCTGTGACATTTGAGCTCAGACCTCTCATCAAAGCCTACGAGCTGTCGTGCTGCTCAGGAAAAAGGAGGGTTGGAGGAGGGCGAGCAGGGGCGTTTGTAAGAAACTGATGAAAAGAAGGTGAAGGCTGAAGGACAGGCAAACAGACAGGAAGAAACAGACGAAGGCAAACAGGCAGTTGTTGGGTGAATGTGAAGGGAGAAATTCTGAAAAGCTGCAAGTCTGCAGCATCCTCAGTAAAAATGTCAGTTTTTCCGCTCATGCTTGTTTGCATCACATCTTTTCTGCTCAAAATGCAAGCATCACCATACTCTGAGACGATGCTCCATGCATACTGAGTCCTCAGAGATGCCTTAACCCTTGGCTATGCTGCTATCATAACTTCGACTCCACGCTCTAACACCTGTCACAGCCTACTGGGCACACAGTCCTCCCCTCAGGCATTGTCTCTTTAATACCCCACGTATCGTAACGGTCCTTCGTCCACCTCTGTCTACCCCCACCTTGTCTGTTAATCACATTCCACTGCACACCGCCTCCTCCTAGCTTCAGCATGCATGGAGGTCCTTGGAGGGCGGAAGAAAGGTGCCAAATCTTTCTGCAGGATTGGCAGAGAGAAACACAGCATGCATTTAATTTAGAAGTGGGGGAGAAAAAAACATGTTTACCCGAACATGTGAAAGTCTATCTTTTAATATAAAACCTTTCTCCAGGGGCAATTTACACATTCTCTTTGTTTTAGTCATCAATAACTGGAACAGCATGGGGTGTGTAAGACTTTGTCCAACTTTAATGTGTGTTAAAAATGTGCAGCCCCCTTACTGTGCATTGGATGCTTTCCTGGTCTTGGATATAACTGGGGGGGGGGGGCAGACAACATCAGGGCCACTGACGTGTGCTGTCTTCAGTCTGACTAAAACAAGTAAACTGATCAAAAATGAAGAAAAATAAGATCAGAACCTCAAAAGACCCATGATAACGTCCTGCAGCCAAATGTGAAAAGGAAAAAAACAAAACTGTACATAAAAGTCAGATTACGCACTTTCAAACTCAGTGTCTGATGAAATAGCATCAGATTTTCCTGCAACAGCCCAAGCACGAGGAATGCGGTAAAGTCTGGGTTTCACTATGAATGATGCTAAGGACAAGTCAATCCGTAAATACTCATTTCAATACACCCAAGATGAAAAACTAAGCATTTCATTTATGTTCAGTGTTTGCTCTGAGGATTACATAATTAATCCATGGAGCGGAGGATTATAATGTTTTGTGGTCAAACTGATTCAGAAGGCACATCTGGGATCAACTAGATTGAGGTCATATTCTTATAGACCAGGTTTTGAGTCCTTTAGATAAGCTAAGATAATGGATCACTTACCATCACTACATCTGGATGACTGGGTAGCTGAGGATATACCACATATTTGATGAGTTTATCAGCTGGAATATAAAAGCCTTTTAGAATGAACTTTTTCTTCACAAACTTATAGGAAAAGTTCCTTTTAATTTGCTCAAACATTTCCTTTCCCTCACTTTTTGCATTTTAAATCATATAAACTTACACCATTAATAACCCTGAAGTCCTCCTGTGCCATAATATCCCTTTAATGCTAGTGTCCACTACAGCGGACACCTGTTTAAAGGCTGTTTTCTAGTATTTTTCTAGTACATTGCTGAATATGGTATATTTGCAAATTATGCTCTTCAGTGGACATTAGTGAGTCATCCAATACACTGCCACTCACTAAAAAATACATAAATATCATAAAATTTCATATTTACACATACATCGTCATTGCCTCATAAACAGGAAAGAAAATGATACAGCTGTGTTTTGATAGAATAGATGTATTATAAATATGACTGAATTTTATTTTACAATCTTTTTATTGAATAGCTAAAAATAGATCAAACAAGTAAGAGCCAAATAAGATTAAAATAAAGCATCATTGTACATATCTGTAGAAATAAAATATTTTATTGCAACACTTCTTTTTAATAATTCATGCATCAGAGGGTTAAATATGAATCCTATACATTTTGCAAGTTGCTAATTAGCCCACAAATCATTGATACCCTATTTTTATTGTTTAATTGAACATTGTATAAAATCAAATTATCGAATATTGCAACCGTTTGAAAAATATGTTTGAAAAATGTATGATTACTTTGAATTTGATGCCAACACCACACGCCAGAGAGGAGAGGTTTAACACAGAGTTGCATCACCTCTTTTTTTTTTTTTTTTTTTTTTTACATCAGTCCATGAAGGTTTAGGGCTGACAGACAATTATTTTGGAAGAGAAATGTTTTCTCGTTCATGCTTGCATGCATTCATTACTGGTTTACATCCTTGTACTTTATGTACGGAGACAAATAAATAAATATAAGATAACATAAACTCTATTGTCTGTCACAGATTGCAGAAATTTCTCTTTGAAAGGCTCCAGATAAAAACACATAGAACATAAAAACCCAACATGAATACAATAAGTACAAAATACTAAAACTTACTTTAAACTGTTCAGAGGGCTAATAGCATTGGGAATCATTATTTTTGATTTATTTTTTTTTCTTGGATAGTGGGAATTTGTAGCGGTGACTTGATGGTAGAAGTTGGAAGGATCAGCTGGTGGTCTGTGAGTGGAGATTGGGGTAATGAGTAATTGTACTAGGATGCCATGTTGAAGGTTACTATGGTTTCTATGAGTGATTTGTAGACCTAAGCCACAGTGCCCTTGCTGACATTAAAAGACCAGAGCTCCATCAGCAGGTGAAAACACGACTGAGCTTTCTTGTAGATGGAGGTGACGTGTGTTGAAGCTCAGTCCTGAGTTGATTTCAGTCCCTAAGTATTTGAAAGACTCCACCTGCTCCACCAGCTGACCATTAATGAGGACCTTAACACGTGGGGACTGCTGTGAGTCCACAGTTCTGCACCCACAGCATAGCTCCTTGGGTTTTGTGTTGTTAATCACAAGGGAGCTTTTTTTTTGAAAGGTGCTAGCTAGTGTGTCAACTCTTTGATGATAGTCAGATAGTACATTTCTGTCTGTCACATGAGCCACCAAAGCCATATCATCAGCACTTAAAAAGCATCATTTATCCACTGCCACAGAAAATGTTATTAGTGTAGACAGAGAGATAAAAGACACCCTTGGGGGGAGCCGTGTCTTTAAAAACAGCTTGGTAGATTTAAAACCTTTAACCAGCACTTGCTGTGGCCTGTCCTGCAGAACGCTGTTAATCCACAGGACCAGTGTAAATAAAAAGCAATTTTACATTAACATTTACATTGTAAAATGTTGGACTACTTACCAACATAATTTCTCAATGTCCCTGTTTCTTCTTTTTTTTTTATTAATAAACCCAACTGTCGCTTAGCTTCTTAATCAAATTCAAGAAAAAAACTGTGTGAAAAAGGTTTGTTAAATATGCTGCATCAATCAGCCAAAACAGCTCTGAAAAGTCAGGGAAGACACAAAGTGCATCTCAGAGTTTTCTATTGGGATGTTGGTCATAGATCCTTTGGGTCCTCTGGGCTGTGAGATAGGTGGATGGCAAGAGTCAAATTATCATCCATGACAGTGAGTGTCAGGATGTAAGTTTTCCGTAGAGTCTTAACAAGACTGGCAGCGTTACTCACTTTACCTGTCAGCTTTCTTTTCCAAAGGCCGATCAGTAAAAACTGTCTGTCTTGGTAGTCAGCTCTTTTCTTCTCTCCTTCTTCAGTTTGAACACAAACTACTTTAGGTTATAAACATACAGCATAGCTGTCGCCCTGCGGCTGTATAGCCTGCATGTTATATCATAATTCCAAGCATGGCACTGTTAAATGTTAACCTGAACAGACGTCTTATTTGTAAATGAAATAGAAAAAAATCTTTGCGTATGCCAAACAAATTCTAAATATAGGCATTTCTTTTTATATGAGACATGTAGATGGAAAAATGCCTGATGTCACATCAGAGAAAACCGACAACTGAGGTAATGTGTAAAGAAAATATGACCACAAAGCTGTGGCTCACAAAATAGCACAAAACTCTTTGTATGCACGATGAATTTGACGCATAAAACTCAATCATTTTCGTTTGGTCTTACGAAATAAATATGAATTAAACATATTACTTGAGCAATAAAGGCAGTACAGCCTCTGCTGTCCCACTACTACAAGATGTGGTCATTGTTTTTAATGTCTGACCACAGGGCGGCAGTCAAGTTCAGGTCCTGTGGTCTGCAAGGTGCCACAACAAAGCCCACAGAGAGGGTGAATATGTAGATTGTTTATCAGAAGATGGCAGGACAGCTGAACGTGTAGGAAATATTCATTTATTAATTTTATAACTGGAAAAATGCAGAAAAAAACAAGTTTACTTTAAAAAAGAAAGTCTGTTCCGATAATCATCTTATCACCTTTAATTACCAATAGGTTATACTTTAGCCTACTTTTATCCAGAGGGGCACGTTTGCTTTGACTTGGTACAAAAATAATGCGATGTAATCCGTTTCATCTAATGAGTTCAGAATGATTTTAATATCAAAAAAGAAGAAAAAAAAGTCGTTAATGCGTGTTCCAGTGTAAGAAATGAACTATTTGGAGACAAATTCCACACAAAACACACCCAAACTCCATGATTATTTTTGCTGCACTCGCAAGTTGTGTAGTTTACGCCTTCATTACCTAGAAACGACTAATCATTGCTCATCTAATTAGCATGGGGATTTGAATTGTGGTGGAAATGAAAGCTGCACAAATTTGTGCGTGAGTTCAGTTATTGGATGATGGATCAGACTAGCAGCCTACCAAGGACCGGTGAGGGCAAACGTAGTCATCCCGCCTCCTCTCACCGCTTTGCAGAGTTATAATTGGATGCCTTGCTTGTCTCTCCCCCCCCACCCCCCTCCCTCCCACCTCCACGCAGGTTAGGTTGCCCTGCACCGTTAAGATGCTCATTTGATGGGCGTACTGAACTGTGCGTTGAGGGGGAGATACCCTTACGTGTTTCATTGTAGCACAACAAAACCATGTTCTGTCCTGCTTGTGTCACAGTCTGTAGCTGGTTTCTCCGCGACAACCCAACTGGAAATCAGCTGTTTCCCCCCCTCCCCTCTCTCTGCAGCTCGTTGACAAGAGGTTTTGACGATGCTATCGCGGCGCTTTAAATGGGTAAAAAAAAAAAAAAAAAGAAGCTCATATAGAAGCACAACACAAGGCAGTGCATCGCTGCTAGCACCACATATCAGTGTTTATTAGTTCATTTTGACTGAGGTTGTTTGATTGTTCTCTTTCTCGGACAGTGCAGGTACTTTGGGAGAATTGCACCTGCCGCGAGGAGAAACGCACCAACCGGAGCGCGTGGACATCTGTTCCCTGGACCTGGAATCGGACATTGAGATCTCTTCCTGCCTTGTTACGCCGCCATGGAAGCAATCACAGTTTCAACCTACATCTTTAATATTTACTCGTCGCTGGGCTTCAAACCCACCCGAGTATGAGGATGACAGCTGATCGCCCCTCCTCTCCCTGGACTTGGATAAAAACGCGCTCCGTCTGAATCAGCCACCATTCGCTGGAAGTCTTCCTCTCAGCTGTGTAACAATAGATGGAGCACAGAAGCCTCTGACATTTGCCTGATTGGTCCCTTAACCTTTCCCCTGATCAGGGTCCATTCACACTCCCTCAAAAGGTTTCACCGGCGTTATTTCACTGATCCCCTCCCCTTAATTAAATTTCCTCTTATTTGGAAAGATTAACTCATCCAAGCGATCCGATGGAAGCGATCCGTCCGGCCATCTCTCCACATGGAAAGTAAATTTCTCCTTTTGCTCCTCTTTGATACTTTGCGCTAAACCCCATGGCCAGCGGGGATGATCCTTGAGTAGCCGATAAAATAATCAGCGTCGCGGTGTCAGCGAGGGCTTGAGCTGCAGGGGATTTGTGTAGATTATCGCTAGAGTGCTATTTTGTACCCTCCGAGGTCACACTCCTAACAGAACTTAACAGCTTTTGATCTGTAGCCTTTTCCCTGCTGCAAAACTCCAACAAGGAAGCCGCTTTTTTAAATATCCCAAAGTAAACCAGCTCAACATCCACAAGCAATGCCTACCTCAGAGGTGTTCACATCCCCAAATCTGAGGATACGACGACTTTGACGCTGCTGTCACGCCGTAGATGTGGGGGGATGAGACGCGCCTCGGGGCTGAAGTGAACACTCCCTGTTTACACGCAGGCTGCCTGGGATGCCGTCGCTGCTGTGACGAGGAGAGCAGGTCCGTCAGCACAGCCGCGAAGAGCCACAAACGCAACTCCGCAGAGCTCGGAACGACCTCGATCCCGGGCCCGTTTTTAACCATCTACCGGGCGGCTCTCCGGAGGATGTATCAGCAGCAAGGATGCTGCGCTTCCCCGTGAAGAAGATCCGGAAGCAGTTCAAGCTCCTTCTGCTGCTGGTGCTGCTCACCTCAGCCGTGTGGTTCACCTATCTGCACATCAACCAGGGCAAGACCATCAAACTGCACTTCAACTACGGAAAAGGTAGATTTTCCTCTGAGATACCTTTTCTATTCATCTCATAACCTTCTCTTAAAGTTTTTCATTAGGAGTCTCGAATGAACTCGCACCTGGAGACATTAAGAGAGACTTTTAAAAGCCCATTTTTATGAATGCTGGGATGAAACCGCAGCAAGTAATAGGCTACATAAACCAGTGTAAGATTGCAATAAAGTCACCAACAAGTTCCTGCAGGAACTGAGCTGACATATCTGGGGGGTTGTGATGGCATAAGACTGATATAACTACTGTAAAGTTACCACAGTCAGCATTATCATATATATGACGAGGTCGGTGTTCCCATCACAGACACATAAGTTATTAGTGTAATTGATTGTTTAAAGTTTTATTACAAATCTTTCCATAAAACAACAGCCCTACAGATGTTCACTTGTTATTCTTGCATGTGTGATGAGGTGGACCAGATATTACTGCCTGAAGAAGTAACAGAGGGTGCGTGTCTCATGAATTAACTATAGTTTTCTCCTTGATGCTAAGTAAAGAATACCACGGTCCAGGGCCAGGTCAAAAAAGAAAAAGCCGTCGCCGTCAGCATTAATAATCAAAGGGCCGTTCATGAAAGTGGCCTCAGAGGTCTCAGGCATGCCCGTCAGCTTTGGAAAAAAATTAAGGGTGTGGGCAGCACACAGGAGGTAGATTTCCACCTGCTGCTCTTTTGCTTCTTATTACCAAAAGCTTGATTGCATGCCTCCTCTATGAGCAGCAGATAATGTTATGAATTACAGAAAGGACTGATGTAATGTGCTGAACCCCTCACTATGGTTTTTAACTCTGGCTGATGGTGTACTTGTATCTCCTGCAGCTGTCACTGTAAGGTGATATCCGATGATCACGATGCCCTTGAAAGAGTGAAAGAGTGTGCACTGCACCCTCACAAGTACCCGACTGACACATAGGACCTATTTTGTTGTGTTCTCAGCTTCTACTAGCAGCAGACTGCATGCTCGTATCTGATGTCCTGAATCCCATAAAGGGTTTGTGGCGGCAAAGTATACTCAGGGTGTATATTGAAGGCCGTCTTTGAGTAAAGTGATAAGGAATTTAGATGATAAGCCTTTTCTGTCTGAATTTATTGTAGTGCTGCTGTGTTGCATCCCGCTACGTGGCACAGGTGCTGATGTTTCCACATCATTTGCTGACATACTGTTTGTAAAAAATGGCCACTCTTAGTCTTCCTTTGAATTTTGCACCGTTTTACTGTTAAGATTTGACCCCTGCTGCGATGCCACCGCAGACTTCCCGGCAATCTTTTTGTTCTCTAAAAGCGCAGACGTGACACACCGGTGTTTTGGACATTACCGCTCTCCCCCAACAGCTCGTCTATGGGACTTGTCTGCTGAGGAAGGAAGTTGTTATGCTGTTCTGTGCTGGCCTGTGTTTCTAATTGACTGTCTTCCATTTAGCAGGCATCTGAGCAGGTCAACTCACTTAACCTCTTATGAATAACATGTCGTCTCTTGGAAGAAGGGTTATACTAAGTGAGATGTAGCTATTACTGAAAATGGGCCTGTGTGAAGAGTGTAAATATTCACATCAGGCTGAGCGTTTTTCTGTCACACAAAAAAATCTTTGTTGGTTCTTTGCGCTGGTGTGAGTGAGGTCAAAATAAATTAAATGTTTGGCTTGAGCCTTCCATTGTTTTGGTATGGAATGAAAATTTGCCAAGTTTCCTTTTCTATTTTCACCTATTTTGGAGCAAATTGGACTGATTTCAGCCAGATCATCTTGAGCCAGCAGATCAGGCTGTTAGATTATGTCTCACTGGCCTCTGATCAGGAGAACTGTGAGAAATATAAATATTTTGGCATAAACCGCCCAACTGAGGCTGCATCCGATGTGCAAGCATGCATTCTCATAGAGTCACAAAAAAAAGAAGATAAGGATGTGGGTGTCCAGTCTTGAAAACGGTCTTTGGTTAAACTTTGCTGAGAATCTGGATGGATCAGTGAAAGGAAAGTCATTTTGGCCTTGACCAAGCTTCAAAGTGTCAACTAGCTGATTTTAAGTGAGCTGCTGTAAGACTTTTTACTTTATTAATATATTAGAAACTATATGGTACAGGTGTGCTGTGGTTGGAACTGCTAAAGCATGTCCAACAACTCAACTCAACTCAACTTTACTTATAAGGCGCTTTAAAACAACCTCAGCTGAAACAAAGTGCTGTACAAGTTAAACACAGCGACACAAGGGAATAAAACAATTAACAGTGAAAATAATTAATAAAATAATTGCTTTATTGTTTTTAAAACAATTTAAAAACAATAAAACAATTTAAAAACAAATAAAAACAAAAACAAATAAAACCAATAATCAAACAAACCATAAAACACTAAAACAGAAGCAGAATCTCATGCCGGGTTGAAAGC
>JAOXYM010000010.1:29119064-29133329 GCA_028567055.1 Leptatherina wallacei | reverse complement strand
GTGCTAAAATAGCATATAATTGCCTAAAGCTGATTTTGACAGGCTTGGAAAAGCATGATATAGCTCCTTTAAAGTCCATGCATATGAAGGTTCTTTGGAGAGTCTCAATCTTCCGTAGAAGGCCTCAGTGTTTTTTCCAAAAGCTACTTAGACTTGAATTTGTTGAACAGCCCTGTTTGCGACCTGAAAATTTGTCATAAAACTTTAACATCCTGTGTTTGTTTTTTTCAAGTAGAATTAATTAGTTTTTTAATTTTTAAACCCCCATGAAACAATTTGTAAACCCAGTATTTTTTAATTTTTGCTGAATTTAAAATGATCTGTATTGTTCCTGGGCTGTTTTTTTAAATTTAATTTGATAAATTAATGAATTAATTTATTAGATTCTGAAGTCTGAATTAACTTTTCAGGACGGCATCTCGTCCCGTTGATCTCTTCTGTTTTCTACCAAGTACAACAGGCGTATCTGATGAATGTGTTATTAGTTATTAGCTTTTGGCTAAAATGCTGGATGGTAAAGGCTAAACTAAATTCCTGTTAATGGTAAAACATGAAATCATGTCTCAAGCCTTGTTTTTGACAATGATTTTCCCATTTTATGTACACCACTTGACAAGGGATTCATTATTGATACATTTTTAATGTAACCATGCTTGTGTTTATTGACTTTTGCCACCATTATGTAGCATATTGATGATAATGTGTCCTCGTGTTTTGCACAGGCACACAGATGTATCTGCTTTATCTTGGGTTATGCAGCACAATCCTCTTTGAAGTAGTTATTATTAATAAACACACATAAATAGACAAAACAAACAAAAAGTATGTGTTTTACACAATGTAAATAATTAAAAAGAACTTAAACACCAGTGCATATAACAGCAGCCTTCTGGGATCTCTTTACCCACTCAGATGTAAACATAGAAAGGCTGACCCTTGTACACTCCCACCTCAGTTTATGGAGATCGTCCATACTTTCATGGCTAAACAAATAGCTTGAGTGGCACCGTGAGAGTTAGAGCAGGATTAGACCGAATCTCTCAAGGCTCTCTCCAGAGCTCTTTTGTATGTGTTTGTGAATAGGAGCATGTTACCTGAAATTGTGTCTGCCTGCCAGCCATCTGTGTCTTACATGCAGCCTGCACCTCTTCTTCGTTTTCATCTATTCATTCCCAACTGCAAGCTTGATTGAAATGGTCTAAGTGATAATGTTGATTGCACCCATTGCACAAGTACAACAAGCTCTCTGTTTGCCCCCTCCCGTTTTATGTTGTCTAATTGATGCAGTTCCAAAAACCTATATAACAGACATGCCTACTCTTTTCTTTTTTATATGTTTGAGGAGTTAGACAAACGATTTGACCTTTTTCTCAGTCTTTTCTTTAGTCTCTCTTCTTTCTTTTGCCTCTTTAATCAGCCCTGCCAGTGTGCTGGGATCATCTGGCCAGTTGTTGTCTTTACAGCTGGCTGAGGAAACACAGAGGGAATCAGCAA
Organism: Leptatherina wallacei; assembly: GCA_028567055.1. Lineage (NCBI taxonomy): Eukaryota > Metazoa > Chordata > Actinopteri > Atheriniformes > Atherinidae > Leptatherina > Leptatherina wallacei. Next base: position 29,131,835 of record JAOXYM010000010.1, on the reverse strand, counting down.
ATCATCGCTTCAGTGTAATTGGCTGGCTCAGACAGTAATCATGCCCCAGGGTTGTCTGATAATAACGGTACATCTTCTCTTCTTGATTGTCTGAAGGCATTTCAATAAGATGTTATCTTTCTTTTTCTTCCTCCTGTCTTCGTTTCATTGTGAAGGACATTTAGATGGGTGGGAGCCTCACCAGAGGGTCAGTTGTGCATGAACAGAAAATTACTGAGAGAAATCACTTTGCCATTTGGTTTGATTCCAGATTTAGCAATTACCTCCAGTGCGTTTTTCATCTCAGGCATGCAGTGGGTTGTAAATGACTACACAGGTGAACCGCATGCGCACAATTGTTTCCATGTCGGCTTGTTTGCATATGTCTCTGTCTGCATCCGTGAACATCAGGCCTCTTCATCTCCAGAGAAGTTAACCTGGTTTTCTGGTGTCAAGCGCTTGCATGGTCAGGGTTCACGAGGAGGTGCTCCATTCATCCTGAGAAGTGCACATTTGACAGTATCGGCCCACCATTAGGCCCTGTGATGGATGCTTCACTGAGAGGGGAGCAGAAGGGCGAAGGCTGCTAATGATGGAGATGGACTATTTTCAAAGCTATATGGCCGGGTTTTATTTATTCACAGCAAATGGTTTAATCACAAAAGCTGTTTTGATTGAATTTTCCACAGTTGTATGTAGCAAACACAACAGTTTATGTTTTTTTTTTTGCAAACTTAAAGCAAAACATATTAGGAGGCAATTGTCTTGGGTCAATATTGATCTTCGTTTTAGTTGAAATATGTAGCACACTTTACTACTTGCATGCTTGTTTCTCTCTTTCCTACTGTATCATGATGTATGTTTGCATGCCCACAGCAGGGACCCTGCAGTGCATGCATTTGCTGTACCCCTCAGTTGTTTAGCCCTGTTTGCATGGGTGAACATGATCCCAACAGAACTCCTTATGGCTGTATGTGCTGCAGTGAGTAATATCTGTGATCTTCTTACCCAGAAGCCACTGTGTTCCTGGTAGGATTTTGGAATTAGTCATTTGCCCTGACGCAGCCCATTGCAATTTTATTTTACATTCCAAGTAATATTGTCATACCTCTCTCCATTGTTTTTCTTGTGCCCCCCCTCCCTCTTTACAGGCTGAAGTGTGAGCACTGCTGGCCTGTTGTCTTGAGCAATGACTGTCATGTGCATTTTTGCTGCTCCGTTTGCCTCATTCCTACTGGTTTTTTCTTTGACCCTCACATCCCTTTCAGTGTGTAAATGCGAGGAACATGAGGGAGCCGTGAGGGATCGTGTAAAAGCTTGAGTAGAGCTAAGATAGAAGAGCCTTTATTGGAAATTGATTTGGAGTAGCAGAATTGCAGCTTGATTGATCTATAAATGCAACACTACATCGCCCTTTGGTTTATGTTTGATTATTCTTTAGAAGTCATACAAAACACACTGGACAGCTGGGAATATGCACCCTAATTAGTATTTGGCTGGTCATTAAATAGTTAAATAGAAAAAGAGAGGAAATCCAACAGACAGCTCCTGCTGCGCTGCCATCATCAGAGACATCAAATCAGATGCCAGAACAGACGAACATCTTCATTCTCTTAAATCATATTTCCTCTCTCCTTTCTCCCACATCATAACCTTGTGTCTTTCTTTAAATCTTCAGCGAGCATGTTAATTAAGAAACAGATGCAAGTGAGGCAAAAGCTGCTGCTACATGGATTTACGATGCACCCTACAAGCATACCTGTAGTTGGTGTCTTTAGCAAACCGTCAAACTTTCTTTTTGCAGAATTTCATCCCCTTTTCATCCTGATGCTGGAAAATATAAAAGAGGCCTGTGAGGTGCATTCATACATCTTCTCTTCTGCATCCCTCGGCATGTCCTCTTACCTCTGTCTCGTAGTCTGTGTGCTCTCCATCCCTCTTCCACCCCTTTCTTTTCACCAATGGTGCTTTTCCTCCCTCATTCCTTCACTCATTCTCAAATTCTTTCCTTTTTCGGAAGCTCACAGGCTTATCTGTTCTCTGGTGAACATTCATTCGATGTTGCTGTCCTCCTCTTCTCCACACAGTCTCTTTACCCCTCATCTGCTGTCCCTCTCACCTCTTTGCTCTCCTCCTTTCTCCTTTTCTTTCCAATTTCCTCTGCTCAAATGAGATGTTGTGTACTGAGGAGAGTGTGTACATTCCTTATCACCAGCTTCTGTCTGGGTATTAGTTGGGGGGGGGATGGGCCTGTAATGAAACAGAGAGCACTGCTGTGCAAACACACACTCGCTTGGTTTTATAGGTATTTTTGTGTCAATGTATATGTGAGTGTCTAAGTGTGTGCATGCACGTTTACAGTCTGACAAGTGGCTGATTAAGGTCACCCTCTTTCTCATTTCATTGTTTTTGCCATTCTCCTCTTGTCTCTTGCTATCTTGCTCGTTCTGCCTCTTCCTACTTCTTCTTCTACCATTTGTCTGCATTCCTGCCTTTTTTTGTCTTGGTTTGTCTTGCCTACATTTGTTTTTTTTATTTAAATAAAAAACTGTACATGCACTGTTTGTTGGCATAAAGCACCTGCATGTTGTATGTACAGAACACATTGTTGTCGCTCTGCACAGTGGTCTGTGTCCTCTCTCCCCCTCTGTCCTTCATGCATAGTATATGTGGTAGTCTGTGCACCCTCTTGTTTCCTACGCTGTTGTGTTGTCTGGTATTTGATTGTCCTCTGTCTTTGCATAGCTTGTTTCAGGGAGCGTTCTCTTACAAAGCCCACTCTTAGCAGAATGGACTTTTGTCTTTGGCAGTAACGGTCTTCCATTCTTCGTTTTTTGGTATGCACTGATCACGCTTTCAGGAGCTTGTTGGAGAAGAGCTGAGCTTAATTGGATAGCAGTGAGCTCTAAAGACTGTAATGCCTATTAAAGTGAGTCAGATCACTGAATGATGGTTTGTCTTACTCATTAGTTGCCCAACCACTGATCAGCTAGATAGCAGGGGAATTTTTCCTAAGCACATTTTGTTCTGTTTATCATATGATTTTATGCAGAATTGTATGTAATGTAAAAGAAGGATGCACAAATAGGAAATGCAAACAGACATTAAGCTAATAAAGACAAATGAAATGGTAGAGATGGTACAGAGATGGTAAGCACATCACTGTGACTGAAGGAAAGAGGATAAAGAAATTCTGTCAGGTTAATACAAACTCATGGCTCAGGGGCGGTCTTGTTTTTGTCTCCTCAGTAGGTGCAGACAGTGGGAAAGTATGATTGGTGTTGCTAAGGGTAACAGATAAAAAAAAAGATATGCCTATCTGCCTCCAGCTCATGCTCAGGTCACTGTGCTTGCCCAAGGCAATGGGTTTTTCAACTTTAAATCCTCCTACAGGGTGCATGACTGGTTGCTCAGGGAGACGACTGGAAGGGTCTGCAGACTGTGACTTACCATGAGGATAGAGGAGGATGCTCCTAGACAACACTGAGCTGTTATTTAGCCTCTTATCAGTCTTTCTTTGCAATAGGTTAAAAGAAAAACTGTTACAAATGTATAATACACGAGAAACTTTGTGCACTACAAATCCATGATCAAATCTGCAAATTAAGAAAATTCAAACATGTAAAATAACTTGACAGATGCACACTTTGCAAACTGCACAAACATTGATATTTTGCATGCAGGTTTTTATCCTCAGCCTCACAAACATGAACATTTCCGTCTTCAGAAAGATTCTTTTGCATACAATTTGTTACATGCATGTGCACGCAATACCTAACGTGCACAGATCAGGTTACATTTTTGCACGGATCAGCTTGCGTGTGCATGTAGGATTTTGTGACTCCTTTCACGCATCCAAACTCTTCACAGTTCCACACACACATGGTGAGTTTAAGTCCTGGTGGAAAGCTGGATCCTCTGCATTTTAATCAGATTCAAGTTTTATTTTCTTCTATGGTTATTTCAAAGTTGAAAGGATGCTTTCTATGACAAGAAAGTTAATCACCCCCTTTACCACAAGATAGATATATAGTTTTCCCGATATTTGTGTGTATTTGAATACGCATTTGCAAAGGCTCAAAATTACTCACAAATTGTTTTACACATTTATAAATAATTTATTACAAATCTATAACCATTATGAAGCTTAATTCTCTGCATAGGTATGCATCCCAGTTAATGTATGGAAGGCATTAATAGCTGCTTCATGGCAAGAGTTCAAATGTGGGTCACGCAACACATTGCATGTCGGTCATGGGTGAATAAACCGCAACATCTCTCTTGTCTCCTTTCATCTCATCTCTTACCCATCTTGATTCCTCTCCTTCCTCCCCGACAAAAAGCAATTTAAGGGGAAATTTTATGAGAAGAGTCATATGTCTGTAATGAGTTTTCGAACATCTCTGTGTTTAATTTAAATTGGGGTTTATGAGATTACGTGACCTCTGAAGGTTTCTACACACCTTTTTCTTTTTACTGCAGCCATCCAAGGCCTTGAAAAAACTTTTTTATTGGTAGAAGAAGATGAACAGCTATATATTTTACCTTTATCACTGACTGAAGTTCAAAATTAGTGGCTGTTATTTTCCCTTAAGTGTAGCAGAAAAAAAAGCTTTTAGACAAAAGAAAAGTATGTTAGTGACGTAAACTTATGTGAGGAACATGCCCGTTTTTACATTGCATATTGCATTTAGATGCTACATGTGGCTCTGGCTGTGATCTGTGAAATTTTTGGGAGAAAAATGTATTGATTGAAGGTCCCGTCTGTTCTCAGACATTGTGAAAGTTGGACATCTGTTCGAATGAGCACATTAAAAATGTTTTTGCACTAATGTCATCTCCTCCAACAATACCTTAAAAATGAATTTCTTTCCCCATTACTTACACAGTGCACCATGCAGCATTAGTTTTATCAACAGTTTTGTGTCTGTTGACATCTATCATCTCTAAAAATATTTTCTTTTTGCTTGGTTCACATAAGGTAATATATTACATGGCTTTGGATCTTTGGAGAAATAAGTTTTAAACTTACAATAATTCACAAAAGGAATCTGAATGTTTTTGAATTCTTTCGGATCATTCCTATTTCTTATTTTTAGCAGACAGGAGTTGAAACAGCTTTGCATAACACAAAGTCTGAACAGAATTTGAGCAACTGTAATGTTTAATCTGTTCCCTAAATGCATTTTTTAAAATAGTAAATATATTGGTACCCTGATAATCCATCATCTACATTGCAGACTAGTTCGTTTGAAATGATTGTGGCATGGAAGATGCATAGTGCAAGTGAGAAGGGATTCTTTTTTTGCCCACTGTTCATGCTATGTACTTGTACAATGTGGTGTTCACTCACAGGTCCGGACTAGAGCAGAAGTTGTGGTTTTCTTTGCTGTTCACACAGTCCTTTTTGTGATATCTAAAAACCAAATACCTGATGAGGTCTAACTCCATTTAGCCAGTTTCTATGACGCATATTTTGTTGACAGAACTTAGAAACTTCAAAAGCAGTTTTGCGCGTGGGGCCACATGCACTTGCTGAATTCAAGTGAAGCACATGTAGCAGAGATATCACCGAAGAAGAACCTTTGAAATGTAAAAGGGAAGAAAGAAAGAAAAAGCTTGAAATGTCTACGTTGCACATGCAAAATAAAAGATGACGCAAGGAAAAGTTGGCTCCCACGCAGCCTGCTCTCGCACAAATATGTGAAAGGAGCCCGGCCTTGTCATAATGTAGTGGAAGCACATACTGGATTGTTTTGTTTGTGCAGGTAGATAGATAGATAGATAGATAGATAGATAGATAGATAGATAGATAGATAGATAGATAGATAGATAGATAGATAGATGAATACTTTATTGATCCAGAAGGAAATTTTAATTGTGTGTCCTTCATGGCAAAGCTGCTAATTAACTTTGGTTTTATTATGGTTTTTATTTCTGTCATTCCTCTATTTTATTTCACCACATTATGTACCATGAACATGAAATACGATGTTAACAAAGTTAGTCCAAACAGAAGGTTGGATCATGAACATGTGTCCTCCTACAACCAGTCAAATTCCTTCTTCTGTGTCTTCGGCAAGATGATAACGGACCAATAAAAGTACATTGATCACATCTTTATCAAGCGTATAGAATACACACTTTGGACTGTCTTTTTAGTCTTTTCTGTGCATTGTGTGTCTTCTCTGACCCTCTTCTTTCAGCTTCATTTTCATCAGTGATGCTGATGTATGGATTGAGTTTTGACTTCATATTTGCTGCATGACCAGCCCCTACTGTCATTGGAGGATGCGAAAAGGAACACCAATGAATAATTTACACAAAGTAGGAATATGCAAACGGATAAACAGACAGAATAAACAAAACGCAAACAATTGCAGCAGCTTGCATGAACTAATTGCTTGGCAGAGCATTTTATCCTGCATATTATAGCCCTCTGTCCTTGGTGACTGACTCACGGTTAGCATTGTGTATAGTGCAGCAGTGAATGGACTGTTGAAGTGGGAGCAGGATTGTATAATAGTTTTATACATTTGTTTGTTCAAATTTTATGTAATCATTTTTACCAAGATGAACTGCAGCACTTCCTGTTTTGGGTCGTAAAAACTTTTCAGTACTGAATACTGAAGCAATACTGAATTAGCTTCTTGGTCCTATAAAAAGATCTGTAATTGCACAGTATGGCAGTAATTGGACTATTCATTAGAGAGGTGCTGACCATGCAGTTCCCTTTGCTGTAAATATATGTGTAATGAGGTTTGCTTGGATTAATGTTTCATTTAAGCACTTGGAAAAATGTGCTAAATTTGGTAATCCATCGACTTCGCATCACCCCATCACATGGGGCTAGTTGACAGCATACAGAGGACAACAACAGTGAGTCATTACCAGTAACCGGAAGATGATGCTCTGAAGGGTTTGTCAGATATGAGGGCAAAGTGAGGGGCGACAGGATCCAACAGAGTGGCCTCATTTGCAGTTGTCACCAGGTCCCAAGTGTGACAAGCAACCCAAGACGAATTGAGGCCCAGCTGGCTCTTACATGTTGCCTGATCATAAATAGCCAGGGACCGCGGTGCAGGGTGGAGGTGGTTTGTCATCGGGCCTGGGCACAGGCTCCCTGACGAGAAAGGAATTTATCACTGTACAGTGATAAGACAAGGCTATTATTGTTTCTGACCTCCTCCTTCTCCTCTCCTATCCCCCCCCCTCTTTCCCCCCTCATATGTAACACATCACTTCTTCCTTTTTTCCTCTTGCGTGTCCCCCCTCTGTCTTGTTCCTCTCCTCTGCCCTCTTTCACCTCCTCCTGTCTTCTTTCATCTTTTGCTCTCATTTCATAACCCCTTCTCCACTGCAACACCTCCATTTTTCTAGGCACCTGTTCAGTCCTTTAAATCTGTCACCTTTCCTTCACCACCCCTCCTGTTCTGTCTCCTCTCCTCTCGGCACAAAGGTGATATCAGGAAAGTAATGACTTCTTCAAATGATGATAATAAGATACCTGGAGGAGGATAATAACCGCGCTAGGGTTCTACATGGGAACCATATTCAAGTATTAATTGCTGCTAAAGCATTAGATGGCTGAGTCGAGTGATTGAAAGGAAAGAAAAGATACAAGGTGTGTAGGGATAGTCTCTGATGTTAGGAGGGAGGAAGAAAGGGAAATGGAGAGGAGTGTGTGTGGAAGACAAAAAGAGAAAGAAATGGTGAACAGCGAGGTTACCTAGAGGTTGATCTTACACTCGTTTTGAATTACAATAAACATTTACCTTCTTCTTCTCTTTCTTTCCTGTTTTTAAAACATTTGATTTTCCTTTCCTCTGTTTTTCCTCTGCTCCCCATAGAAAAGTATCCCCTCTAAAAATGATGTCTGGCTCACACAGCTTGGTGCCATAAGACATGAAATGTGGACGTTGGTTTTTCAAGTTTATTATTTCTACTTTTCTTTTGCGGGCCTGGTGCAGATATCCCAGGGTCCTTACTCAGTGTCTCCAGGTATAGCAGCTCAACTGTCAGGAGTGTGGAAGATGGATGAATTATCAAAGAAAGGTCTCCTCCAAAGCCCTCACCTCATTTAGATTCTCTGTTTGGTTCTGACTTTTGCAAACAGCACAACAACGCGTTGCCCGGCGCAACAACCCTTGTTGCCTCCATTTCTTTGTTTACAAATGCATGCTAATGGGTGAGCGGGGGAACGAGGACGCACGTCACCCCTGTGTGCTCACTCTAATTAGTTCCCACTGTGACACATCAGCTATGACAGTTTTGGTTCTGCAGGAGCTCAACATAGCTCTTATCTCTTCTGCTGTGATTGAAGCAGCCGCCTCTGGGTGTCACTGGCAGCTGTGGGGATTAGACTAAATATTAGTGTGTGCATACATACAGCATGTTTTCAGTACAGTTGCGTACAAGGTTATGATTAGCCTGTGGAGGCTGAAAACTTAGGACACATTTGGCCTTTATTTGAGAATTTGCATTGATCCATCTTGAGTTGCATAAATTGTGAGTGGGTGTGTGTCAGGGTGAAGTCTTATTACATTAAACATTGTTATCGATCTCTCTCTGAGTGGCTGCTGTAACTTCTTCTCATCTTTTGTATCTCAACGTAATTTTTTTAAATATTTTCCGTCATTAAGAATTATGGGAATGCTTCCATTTTTCAGGCTCGTCACCATGGCAACCCAGCAAAGGGCCAAACTCGACCTCGAGACAGTTAGTGGAGTTCACTGAGGCCCTGAGCACTAAGTAGAAGGAGGAGATGGGCAAGAGCAGAAAACCATTTAGATATGAGGAGGCAGAGTTGGCTGGCAGGTTGCAGAGGGATCAGACTGATTTGGTGCACAGCCAGTGGCCTAATACCAACTACATGGGAGATTGATAGAATTATGTCTTCTTTTACGATTTTTGCAAAATGACCTGAGTTGCCAACCGGCTGCTCCTTAAAAAGATCCACCCCATTTCAGTGAAGAATAAAAATCAAATATCAGGCATGCGGTATCGGAGGAAAACAGCACATTTATCGTACATTGTGCACATTTCAGGCACCATTTACCCTCAACAAAGGCGTATTAGGCTGCCAAAAGTCAACGTAGCAAAAACCACAAGAGCAAACAGCATTTGTAGCTTAAAGGTGTAGTGTGTAACAAAATCAACAGTCAATGACAGAAAAATTTAACATCATCAAAAGCTGTTTGTATTAGTATCTAATCACTTTACTAAAATAACTGTTGTGTTTTTATTCTCTGAGAATGAACCATGTATATCTAATTGCTGTGGGTCATACACAGCAGCCACCATTTTTACTACGGAGTCTCTGAATGGACAAACATCTGAAATTTAATGCTGCACTATTGGCTTTGTTTGGCAGGTGCGAGAGCTCTATTTGAGATAAGTAGTGCCTTTTAAGGCAGTGTGTGTCAGAAGACAGTACACATTTAAACATTGTTGAAGTAGTTAGCTGTGTTCCAGTCATCGCTGCACCTGAGGCCACTGGAGCCACTCGCAGATGAAAACAAGTTTATGTCTGGAAGAATTTTGGCTACTGACAGCCGCCGTCCGTTCACAACTGTGCATGGCATCAGATGCCCATTTTTACCACTAGATGCCAGTAATTCTTACACACTGTTCCTTCAAAGCAAATAATCAGATACAATTTTGCTAACAGCCCAGATAGTTTAACACCCTTTTTTTTTATTTTAATAGTGGTCTATGTAGTCACTTCAAACATTTCCACAATATGCATACGTTCAGTCGTCGCTGTGGCGGTCACCCTGGTTGGGTTGGTTCCTGTGGTGATGCCCTCTGTGGTCACTGGTTAGCGGACTCCTTATGTGGATGGATCCCCATGTCATTTCCTCACAGTTGTGTCCAGACAGATGTTTTATCCTCTTGTTTATCTCCAGTTATGTTTTTACATCTATGTTTCAGTTAAAAGAACAGAAACTAGAAGTCAGAGTTTATGTATGTGTGCGCTGTGTGGGTGTGAGTGTGATGATATATGAGTGAAAGAGAAGATGATCAGGTGTGTGTTATTGATCTTTATACCATGGTCAGGGAGAACTTTAATGCCAACTGGCATGCGTTATTTTCGTTTATATGCACACGGAGTCTGTGTTAAATCACTGTTATATCACTCCGTTATGGGCATCACCATAGCAACGCGTTAATCAACTGGTTCAGATCAGCTGGCTTTTGACAGGTGAATGATAGAAACGCACTGTAGCATGGAATTTAAGGAGAATTTTAACATTTTTGGCCGAAACAAAACATTTGATGAATGGGATGAGGAGGAGAACAAACAAGAAGAACAATGGTTAAAAAGTACATTGAGGCAAACAGAGTTCCTATACTTACGCATATTTAGCAAGTTTTGTAAAAAAAATAAACATTTGTTATAAAATGTTTACTATGTGGGACCATGGTATAAGCAGATTTAATGCACTTTGCAGATGCATTAAAACGGCGTAATGCACGGGTCCTCGTTTAATCCTTACTTGATGTCTTATACTTGAGTGTGTGAAGGTTTGTGGTTTTATCATTTTTAGATAATTTTTTTATCATGTAAAGCACTTTGTGATGTGTTTGTATGAAAAGTGCTCTATAAATAAAGTTTGATTTGATTTGATTCTGTAAAAATGACAGGACAAAGATTGCCTTTCACTGTGCATGTAACCTGCCATGATCAGCTTCTTACTTTCATTGTGAATGCAGCAAGCTGCTCACTGATCGCTGTTGTTGCCAATTTCTAAACTCATCTGCTCTGAAATGTGAATGCTAAACTAATTCAATTCAGTAAATTTGCTTCACAACAATGCCCTCAAGTATTGGTGTGTGCGTGTGCAAGCTTTTGTATGTGCTTGTGAGTGTATGTTTGTAGCGTGACTCTGCAATAAGGTCATTCCATTTCCTCTCAGGCTGTCTATTATTCTTTGAGTGTGTGTTGGGTGTTAGGGTTCTGTTTTTGTGTTTGTTTCCAACCAGGCATTTAGTTTTTTGGTTATTTGAATTTTCCTTAGTGACTGCAGCTAGCTATTAGTGGAGTGCAAAACATCACAGGAGCTTAAAAGTGGGAGAAAGCAGGACCTTTCTGTCCCTGACCCATATTACAGCACATTATGCATCTCTTTGTAATCTTGCTTTTCACTGCCCTACACACCCACAGGCCTACAAGCACACTTTCCTCTATCACTCCATGTTTTTATCTTTCCTTCCATCAACTTGTCTGTCTTTGCTTTGCTGTGTCTTGATCTTCTCTGTTCCAGCCCCTTTGTCTCTATTTATCTCATCTCCAAAGCTTTGTTATGCCCCTCGTCTTAATGCACTCTTGTTTTTCTCAGAAGCGAAAGCGCTGAACTAAAGGCCAGGCAGTGCAGCTCTCAGAGCTGAGCCTATTCATCAGTGTCACAGCAGCCCTCCACTCAGCTTCATTACTGACTACCTAATGGCACAGATCAGTACAGTTTATTTGCTATAATTAGCTAGCTCCATTTGGCCAGCCCCAGTGAACCCTGCTACACTTGCGCTGCCCCCCTGCCATGCCACCCTGTGAGCGTGCATGCACGGTTGCTCAGCTGCTCTGTGTAAAAGAGCCATTAAGAAACTGTACTTCCTCCACTGCCTTGTTATAACCATGCCTTATGACTGATTGCAGAGTAAAAAGCTTTTTAAAAACTTTATAAGCTCCCTGCTCCTAAAAAAGTCTTAAATTGAGAATGCAATGCAGATAAAGAGTGATGGAGATAAAGAGGGACTAAATGAGTGACTAAATCAATCAGTGAATGGCTGATTGAGTAATGATGATTGAATGGGTGGACATGTAAGCATGTGCATAGGACATTTCCCTTGTGGTTACACCCCTTCTTCAAGTCTATTTTAAAGTTTCTCTCCTACTCAAGTTCCTCTTACATCCCTCACCAGCATGCCAGCCTCTCCCTTGACTTTCATTTTCATCCTTGTACCCTCATGCATTCTCCTCTTTTACAGCCCATTCCCTTCTCACTTACTCCCCCCCCCCCCCCCCCCCTTTCTCCCTGTCTTGCATTCCTAAAATCTGCAGCCTCTTGTTTCTTCTTCCCATGCAATTTTAATCCTCCACTCCAGTGGGGAGGTTGCAGAGGCAAGGGGGTGTGTATTCAGTGTTCCCGCACGATGACGCTGCAAGCTCTAGGAGAATACAGCCGACGTCACTCAGATGGAGTCACAGTGTACTTACTGAGCAGACAACATCAACCTGTCAATAATTTACACAACACACACAACGCAACAATGTCACTGCACACCTCTTCTGTCGCACTCCTGTAAATCTTTTTTTCTAAGTTACTGTCCAAACATGCTTTGTCCATGTTTGTGTTTGCTATTTTTCCTCGTAAACTGATGTGCGTAGCCATTATTTCTTCATATCCTCATAAGGGGGTAAGCCGGCACAGGAAAACAAAGGAAAATCTAATTATTATGACAAATTGCAAGTAGAGCTAAAAGAACGATTCACAGAGAACCCCTCAAGAGAGTAGACACAACATACTGTGTAAGCATAGAAACATTGAGGGAGGTATAGGTGTTGCAGATGCAGAAGTTGTTGTTTCAGCATTTGAGAAGCAGCTTGTCTCCTGGGATTTTAGTGCAATGGGGAAAAGAAAAACATACCGTTAGCTGCAGTTAAGCAGGCAAAACCACCTTGACTGTGAAGGGAGGTCAGGGGCAGGTGGCTGAACTTGTTTAAAGGAGACATATTATGCAAAAATCACTTTTATAAGTCCTTGGAATAGTCTCTTACAATGTTCTAAGTCA
>JAOXYM010000010.1:29099884-29118964 GCA_028567055.1 Leptatherina wallacei | reverse complement strand
GGTGCCAAGATTTAAATGATATATCAGAGAATTGTTTAAGATTGGGAATAAAGTGCATAATATGTCTCCTTTAAGCTATCAGGCAGGTAGGTATGCCTGTTCCATACTACAGTGATCTGCAGAAGGGCATTCGCTTTATTAAACCTTACGTCAGTAACAGCAGTAGACCGTACTGGTTTACAAACGGGCTGATGTAGTCAAAACACTGTAAAACATCAGTTAAAATACTTTGCATTTCTCCTTTTACTTTTAAAAATCAATTTAGTTGAGATAATCCGACAGCAGAGTTAGAATTTAAAGTAAACTGTGGGAAGTCATCCATGAGTTCTGCCTGATGTTAAAATAAACAAACCAGTGTTAACTGTGTGGGCCTTTTTCCTTTTTTTTTCTTCTTTTGTACAAATTAGGTCCCTTGAGACCCGTTGTTGTGCTTCATTTAAATGCCAGTAGCTACTAATGAATTATTGCTGACCAGTAACCCCTTGTTCACATGAGTAACTCACACATAGTAAGGCCAAAAAAAAAATTAAAATCTTGTTATAACTGGGAAAAAAAGGTTTGGATGACATGAAGGTGACCTCTGCCTGCTCTTCTGGCCTGCTTGTCTCAAACCCAATTAAGCGAGTTTGGGATGTGAGGCTAGAATAAAGCTGAAAAATCTTCGGGTGCTGTAAATAAAAGCATTTCAAACATGTCAAGTTCATCGCTTCAGAAATGAGCAGGTTTGCTGTTCTGGACAGTTTTATGTGAATATTTAATTTGGGATTGTTAAACATTTTTTCGACTTGTTTTTATCGACTGAAAGGCAGACTACGCCCCTCTGAATCATCTGTTTTGTCCTTGAGTGTGAGTGTGTGACGATGTTACTTTGCAGAAATATTCCTTTTTTTCTCATTTCACTGTGTTAGGAGCTGCTTGATTGCCCTGCGGCCTCTGGCCTGTTGGTATGTAGACACCAGCCCTTGGCAGCTCTCAGGTTGTTAAGACTCTAAAAATGTTGCAGTTGTTTCAAATAACTTTCCTCCTCCAGCTCTTTGTGTGGCCGAGTCTGACCCACACACACACCTTCAGGCCCACTCTGTCCAGCAGCAACTTTGACATAAAATCTGGTGATATTGGGATATGTGGAGGTTTTGCAACAATGTGGGCATGTATGTGCCTTGGAACTGTTGTAAGATGATAAGGGAGGGAAAAAGGTTGTATTATTCAGATTAATTGTAAATTTCATTTTCAATGTAAGCTGATTCACCAGATGGTTTCTTATACAAAACCATGTGGGAAGTTGTTGGAAAGAGGAGGCAGGGGATCGGTTTAACTCCCTTTTCATCATCATCATCTTTTTCATGCTGTTGGTAAATCAAACTGTTATTGAAGCTTATCAGAGGAAATACAAGAATTGTTCAATGAAGAAATACTCCTCAGTTCTTTGTAGACACTTAAAAGCCCAACCGTTCCTGCTAGTAGAGGATGCTGAGTCCTACACATCCAAGCCTTGTCCACAGATAGCTTGAGATGTGGCAAAATGTTACATGATCTTATAAATCAAGAATTCAGTTGCCTGTCAAGCTAACTTTGAAAGATGGTCACAAGAATGATTTATTTTTTTGTATTATACAAGAATAATCCATTTTTGACCTGTTTTTGGGCATTGAAATCTGTTACTGTAAATCATTTCGGTATTTCTTTAATACCCAACGTGCTGTTGCCACCATCTGCTAAAGTTTTAAGCCTTTATGAACAGATGGAACATTTTTTGTTGTGCCTTGCCCTTCAAGCCAGGAGCAACAAACACATCACGCCAACTTTTTCAAAACACTGTTGTTTTTAAATGTATTGATGAAGCAGTGTAAAAATGTGAAAATGTAATCATTCTAAATGAGCCATATGAGACGTTTTTGAGGCAACACCAGCAAATGAATTGCTGTAAAGGGAATTGACATTGTGTAACCATTGTGTGCTGATATGTAGGATTATTGCATAGCACAGATCCTGAGGGCCTCCAGAGAACAAGTTATTATTAGTCAATTTGTCATGACTAGGCTTTGTCATATGTGCTTATACTGAATTGTCATACTTAACCAGTTTTCTTTCTTTATATCCTCCGTAAGACTCAATTTTCTTCCCTTTTCTCTTGTAATTGCCCTTCTTTGCTGCACTCGCTTCTCTGATTCTGTGATTAGCATTCTGCTGTATCACCATTCTGTCTATCAGTTAACATAGAGCAGAGCACCGCCTTGCAGTAAACCCAGTGTTGTTGTCAGTCCTGTTCAAAGATAAAACAAGATGCAGACAATCCTTGTAAGCAAGCATATGCATATATTACGTGTATATGTGCTGAAACACAGCGAAGTACACGGGAGTACATATGAAATGGCACACGCACGCACACACAGCTCTGATGAGAGCTCTGACAGCTGCAGTTGGCTGAAAGCTATGGAGTTTAGAATATCATTAGTTTTAAAAGGGCAGCCAGGCAAGGTGAACTTATTACTCACTGCTCAAAAACAGTGGAAGTATAGGGAGAAAGTTTCACCTAAATCTTCTCTCTGTCTACAGACTTCACCCATAAACCTTTTCTATTTATCGTGGTTTTTAATATACTCTACTGATCTTATCTGCAGATTGATCGCAAAAGCAGTCTATCTGTGTCCTCTGGAGGTTGAATATTTTGTTCTCCATCATCTTATCTGCACAATAAACATTGCTACTGTTTTCGAACTGGGAGACATGAACTGATAAGGCAGAACATAAGAAAGGCAGCTCCTTAATGATTAGTATTCCGCTTGGTTTCCTCCTGGTGGCAGAGCTTATAGCCAATTGGCTTCCATTAACCTGCTAGTCGGCTTTTCATTACTTCATTAGAGGTAGCACGGAGGCTTAAGGAAGTTCCGTCTCAGTCGAGGCACTGACTCCTATATCGCTTCAATGTGGTCCACTTGGTGCTGTCCTTCTGCAAATTCTGTCCTTTGAATCCTGTTTAATTAGATTTTATCAACCAGAGAATTAAAGCACCTCAGGAGACAAACCCAAAGTGGAATGAGCCACATGTCTGCAGATCGGTCGCAAAAGCAAATGCAAAAACACACACAAGCTACAACTGCCTGAAGTTCTCATTCTCTTCTCCTTAATGGTCCACTGAAGGCTTTATTAGGATAATATAACAGTAACAATAAAAACATTTTCCATTTCTGGAACATTTATCAGTATAAAGAGAAACTTTGCAGAAGAACCTCTAACGATTTCAGCGTTAGTATGTTATTGATGGCAGCAGATAATCATTTCCACATTTCACATGACTTGATGAGGCAATTTTTCTGCAGCTACAGGGTGCCGAGACACATTTTGTGCTCAAGCACTGTTTATTTTTTCAGGAAAGGAGTTCATTCAAAAGGTATTCTCCTCACACTTTACATTGCCTCGCTACATAGAGTCGAAGAAGAAAATGAATTATGTGAAAGTGAATAGTCTTGAAATTTGCCTCCTTGTGTTGGTCGTCTGCTTTCTGTTTCCATCAGTCATTTTCTTTCCAGCTCCAATGCTGGTAATCTTTTCTTTACTTATCATACGTAGCAAGCAAAGCTCAGATGATAATGAGTGTATATTTGGTCACCTGTTCTGAGGAGCTATTTTTTTATCAGGTATTTTTGCTCATAAGCAGCAGTGTATTACAATTAGCCTAAATTTGTCTGTGTTTTCTGTATCGTGAAATATTGGAGGCCACGTTTGTGTGACCTTTATGGCATCCTAGCAATGCGATGTGGGACAGTTGGAACGGCCTCGTTTTAATCTTCAAGAAGTGCCGATATGAAGTTGTGGTGTTCCTTATGCTCATGCATATTGAAGGAAATTACTTACATAAATGATGCAAAGCAGAAAATGGCCTCAGCTGGGTCCCTGGTGATTTGCCTTCTCCATAACAGACACAGATAAATGGTTAAGTCAAGATGTGCTGCCAGTTGACTCTTGCAGTGTTCGTCCATAAAAAGAACAAAAATAAACAACATAAAGATGTGAAGTTACTTTTCATTTTCCACTCGGATGATTTTAGTTCATTTGCTATGTTTCACTTTCAGTATTCAGAGTTGAAGTGTATGATCACAACTTGGAAATTTAGACTTCTTGCCTTTTTGACAGCAAAACGACTCAAAAGTCAGATAAAGTTTAGCACGGCTGCTCTTTGGTGTTTGTTCTTTGATCAGGTAGAACAGTGATAAACCTCTTTGGCCTTTCTTGCTGCCCACATCACGTTTGAGTGCAGGTTGACAGCTTTCCACAGCTCAGCTGCTGTGGGGAGTTGTTTAGTTTGAAATGGAAAATAGTTCCTTTTTGAAAAATTCCATCACTTCCATTAGCTGCAAATTTTTTTTCCCTTTACACAATAAAGCAGAGATAGGATGAGAGAGAATTCATTGTGATCACAGAATTTTCTCGAGTCTTTCATTTATTCTGCAAAAGGAGACGATTTCTCAGATGAAAGCGTGTTTTCATCAGTTGTCTAAAGCCTGCGAAAGTTCAAAGCGAATAAAAGTGGACATGCAAGATAATATCCAAGCAAATGATAATAGCGAATCATCTGTACAGACTGTATTTACTGGGTACATGCAGGACCTGCAAAACAGCTTGTTTGATGAAAGGGGGGGGCAAAAAAAAAGTGTGTTTGTTTTTGGATTGGATTGATGGCACAATATGAAAACTGTCTCTTGTTTTTGTACATGAGGGTGAGGGTTCAGCATCCACAACCACGGAGTTTCTCCTTCAATATCCATCAATCTTCTCGCAGCTCAGCCCCTCCACCCCTCAACCACCCGTGTCCAATTCAGCTCTCTCAGACCTGTTGTTAAGGGGACATATTGGAAAACTATTAGCTCTCATTATGCTTTATAGGCACCCCTTCTCTCCATCCTGTCATTTAATCACATTTTACCCTCCTGTGTTTGTGAGTGCTTGCACATCTTTGTGTGTGTGAATGCCTGCATGCGTGTACACGGCACCCACCACGGACAGACAGACAGTAATGAACCAGTTTTACTGTAATGCATTGAGGTTTAGGAGACCGCAAAGTCAGCCTCACCCCCCCACCCCACCCCCCACCCCTCATACACTCAGTCACACTCACTTTTTATGGGGAAGTCAATAGCACTGGCGCCACCTTTTATGGCAGTCCATCCAAGCTGCAGCAGTGTTGTGCATTCATGAACCATGTCAGCCAAAATGGGATAGAGTACAGTGCAATACAAATAAAAAGATATTGGAGTGAATTGGGTATGGATTCTCCTGTTTTTTTATTTTTCAAAATGGGCGGTGGAAACCTTTCCAGGAACTGTTATGAGTATCCATTTGGTTTGTGTAACTTCAAATAACCAGGCTTTTATAAAGTGCTGAGTGTCCTGTGACTGCTTGCTATTGAATTGTGCTCCAGTTTGGTTATGGATAGGTGTGTGTGGATAGGTGTGTGTGGATATGTGTGTGTGGATAGGTGTGTGTGGATATGTGTGTGTGGATAGGTATGTGTGGATAGGTGTGTGTGGATATGTGTGTGTTTTGTTGGCTGCACAGAAAAATGGCCATTTTTATCCGTGCACGCAAAATTTCAATGGCAAGTTTTTTTTTTTTTTGCACACACGTAGGGGAGACGTTTTTAGTTTTTGGGTTGTTCATTCCCGGTCGAGGCAGCTGTCATCATTCTGGCATGACAGAATATTAGCTACGGAGCAACAAAAGCTATTCTCTCTGTCTCCATTTGTCGATAACTTTCTTTTTTTCTGCTTTTCATTTTCTCTCCCATCTCCTTTCATTTTCCCTTTGGACAGTTTTTTTTCCCCCTTTCTCTTGTCTCCTTTCACATTTCCTATTACCCCCCCCTCCCCCCCCCCCCCCCCCCCCTCCCCTCCACTTAATCTCCTTTTTCTCTGGAAGCCCGAGTTGGAAGAAAAATGAGCGATAGCTTGAAATTAGTGTCAACTCCAATGATGATGGAAATGGAGATATTCAAAAATCTAATCATGATATTGGTGATGATAATGATAGAGATTAGAGTAACAATGATGCTATTAATGATGATGATTTAAAAGGCGATGAGGATGATGAAGGCAGAGACAATGATGATCATGTTGGTGCTTGCTCACTTTCTGAGCTCTGTCCCTGTTTTTTACTGTGCTCCAGATGGAGAGAGACAGACGGAGGGGACGGACGCCAGCCGAAAGAGGGACGCTCGCTCCTCAGCTGGACACCACAAGAGTGAGGACACCAGTGACAGCAGGGAGGACGAGGCAGCAGTGAGTTTTTATTTCCTGTCTCACCAGCCAAGACAATCAGTGCGATGTCCCTACCTAAACACACACTCCCCACTCCACCCACGTCTTTCTGACTAAACAGCAAAAAGGTTTATTGCTTGTTTATGTAGAGGAGCTCATCTGGCTTAAACAATCCTAATTCTCATCTGAGTTAAAGCTCTGTTCTGTTCTCTCTGTGCCCACTGATTAGTGCATCATCCTGCCAGTGTCCTCCTGTTAAGTAAAGAGATTATGCCATTATGATGAATCATCTTAAAATATGTGAAAGTATTCACAGCTGCTGCAGAAGGGCATCTACCATCAGATTTTATTGTTTGGAAACTTATTTTTACTGAATCACATCTAAGAGCTTAGCCTTGTGACCCCACCCACTGCAGTGAATTTTAATAACCTTTCCAGTTCTGGGAGGCCACAGCTCAAATCGCATTGTGAATATGTTATGCAATCCAACCTCCTCTTCTTGCCTGAGATGGGAAATTAGACTGGATGATATTCAACAGTAGAATATGAGAAAGATTATCAGTGCATGGTGCGCGTACTAGTAAACCGCAGAGAAAACCTAAACTTTCTTTTGTTATCTACTTTATTTCTTATTTAGCATTAAACAGGGGGATTTCTGACACTGATATATGATATTAAGATCTTTTCCCAGTTTTCAGACTCAAGTATGTGCTGAGATGAAAGGCTCATTTTCCCACCAGGAAAGGATTATTAGGAAATTCCGACCCAGTTCTCCAAATCGACCCAATGTTTTACATGCAGATGTTAAAAGTTTAATAATAAGAACGTCTGTTCAGATGGATTACAAAAAGATGTTTTGTGCTTGAAGCGGTAGGTCCTAACCTTCTGTTAGGAAATATTGATCCTCTTCATATAACAGTTTTTCTTGGTTATCTGGTCTCAAAGTGGTTTTATTGATTTCAATTTGTAGGTGAAATTAAAGACTAATTGAAAGACATGTCCCAGGTTGTTATGCACACATTTGAGATATTTCATGTATCATGAAAACTTTCTGATTGTGTGTGTCTAATTTTTTTTGCATTAATTGCAGGTAGCAGGTTTTTTTTATGTTTTAGAAAACCTAATAATTTAGTACCCGTCCAAGTTTCACCTTTCATCATCTGGCCTTGAGGCTGGCAATTTATACTCGATGCCCTTTTCTTCAACGTCCGTTGACCTGCTCGCTTGCCACTCATGTTGACAGGCAGTCTCCCACAAACTTGTGTCTTGCCTGAGGCTCAAGTATCTGTGAAACTACTTGTGTTACAGGTAGAATCAGGCTGTGAAGGCAGGCAGTCTGCAGTAATTAAATGTTCAGTGCATATTTGGCTTTGCTAAATGTTTAATGTCAGGCATGCTCTTTAAGGGCAAGGGATGTAGATAGATGCAGCTTAATTAAATGATGGTGTTTTTGATATTTAAAAATGTACATGCTAATTAGTAAAAAATCATTACGATACCTTTGGCGAGAAAAGAACCCCTGGGAAGCTGCTGTACTTCAAATGAAATCAAAGGAATTTGAAACTTACAAGTCTTCAGGTTGTTGTTGTTTTTTTTTAAAGATATCATAAGATTATTAATATTTTCATTCTGACCACTTTTTCTTTGAAGTACAAAATAACACTTAAAAGAAAGTGTTGCATCAACAACCTGAAGACTTGTAAGTCCAACCAAAGTACAAAATAACACTTTGTTTGGAAAAAAACGCACAATGTTGCATCACATCACATCAGTCCTTCTGATTTCTAACCAATATGTGTAGCAACAGATAGAAATAATTAAAAAAATAATGATGATGATGACAAAATTGATAATTATAATATTAAGATGCCTTTAAATTGTATGTAGAATTTTAAAGATAATTTATCATCCAAACATTCACTAAAAAAACTGGCTAATGATGGCAGCAAAAGCTGGCTAATAACACAGCCCCGCACCTTGGCACGGCCTGCCATGTGCCTTCATTTGATTGGCTGACAAGCAATATTCAAACAAGGAAGCCAATCAAATACAAAATTGATTCAGAAAATATCTCAAGAAATGGATTTTCCTCACTGAAGTGAAAACTAACGTTAACATGGGCTTTTATTTAAGGATCATTTGCAGCTAAGTGACGACCGTTTACGTGATAATAATAAACTACAAGAATACTTCAAACAAAGAGAGATAATAGAAATTCCAAAGCATGGTCTTTTTCAGGAAGTAAAATGCAAAATTCCTCCTGAATCTTGTACAGGTCCTCCTGGAGATACTGGTTCATTTGTCCAGTTATTCTCCTATAATTTCTGGATTAAGTTTAGTTTAGTTTTATTGTGCATATTCACAGTTGAAATCATCTCAAAGCACTTAAAAAAATGCAGTCCAATTCAATCCAGTTCTCTGTAGCCCATTTATAATCCACCTAAATCACAAAATAATCCATAAATAATCCACATTAATCTAATTCATAATAATCATTACCATATAATGCTAATTCAGAAAATATTGCCGGGCAACGGTAAACAACAGATCACATTTAAATTGAACTTTGATTCAATACCGGACCCGTACCTTCTCTAATAATATGGGTTGCCGGATCCATCTTGACTGGTTGGGGCTTGAGAAGACAGGAAAGAGTGTCTAAGTGCCATAACACAGGACCAGGGGTACCTGCTGTGAAAGAATTGGGACAAATCCAAGTTTATGTCACATTTTATACTCTTCTGTGCATAATGGGATGTTCCCCAGCAGCCTCATCGTATAGCATTATAACCAGAACAATGGCTAATGGTCAGTCAAGCTAGCCCGGATCTAAGTTTGCATAAAATTAATTAAGCCCAATCTTATAGTTAGAGAGGGTGTTTGCTTCATGAACCAAAAGTAGGAGCTAGTTCCACAAGACCGGGGTCTGATAACTGAAGACCCTGTGTCTGAGGCTACTTCCTAGTTTTTAAGAATCACAGTTAAATCCGTCGTGTGAGAGCGAAGTGCTCTGTTGGGAAAATATGGAGCAATGAAATGTTTAAGCTACAATAGAGCTTGGTCATTAGGAACTTTTTATCTGAGCAGATAAATGTTAAATTCTCTTCTGGATTTAACAAGGAGTCAGCGAAACGGAACTGAAGGCTGATGAATATGATCTTTCTCGCTAATTCGTGTCAAATCATTCACTGCCGCATTTTTGGATCAGCTGGAGGCTTTTCAGAGAAATATTTGGGGACAGCCCAGTAGGAGTTGCAGTAGTCCAATGTCGAGGCAGCAAATGCATGGACTAGTTCTTCTGCATCACTCTGAGAGGATGATCCTTGGTTTGGCAGTATTATGGAGGTGAAAGAAGGCAATCTTAGAAATATGTTTTATATGTGAGTCTAAAGACAGATCTTGATAAAAACTAACTCCAAGGTTCCTCACTCTAGTTTTGGAATACAAGGTAATACCATACAAAGTAATTACATAGCCAAACAGTCTTCTTGAGGTTGACTTACTTTTTCCCTTCCTCTGTATGTCTCTGACAGATCAGACATGAAGTTAGAAAATGTGGAATGTAGCGTCACCTGAATATACAGCGACACAACATACAAGCAGTGGTTGCAGGAGCACTATAGAGAGTTCAAGTTAAATCCCAAATTGTTCCGATATCTCTGTGCAGCTGTCGACTAGCTGAGGGGGACCGAGTGAGAGAAGAAGATGATGTATCTTATTTCATAAAATGCAGTCGTCTTTAAAATTGATTTAAACGAAAGCTTTAGGAAATGTGCTTGAGGAGATAAGAGTCATGAGGGGAAGCCGGCAGGGTTTTTTTTTTTTTTTTTTTGAATAGCCTTCCTCCAAACTCTAAACCTGCCTGATGGTGTTAGGGCCTCTCTTCTGTAAAACTCAAATGAAATCTTCTCTTAAGAATGAGCCAGAGTCGTGCCCCGAGGCTCAAATATTCGTCTGCACTGTAAGCACTTTGCAGAAGTCACTAAAATGTGTCAGAAAGTTTATAGCTTCCTCTTTATGAATTTTAATAGCCCTGCTTTGTCATACGCTTCCTAACTGACAGCCGATAGATTTGGTTTGTTTCAAATAATGATCACTTAAATGAACTGTGCTCATACTTGCACAGTAAACATGCATTAAATCATCACAATTACAATATAAACAATAGAACTACCCTTCTGCAGGATGTACTTATTTAGATTTATGCACTGTATAGTATATGACTGGGCGCCATTTATGGTTATCTATAACATTGCTTTATTTCGTTCTCTCAGTTCAAGTGTGCGTGTGTGTGTTTGTGTGTGTGCAATGTTAACACTGCATACTCATAAGACAGACCTGCATCTCGCTTTATCTATAATTTATACACCCATTTAAAGGCTCTTTGTTCCAGCAATTCTTGACCTTAGCGATGGTGTGTGCTCACTTCCATTTGTTTAATGTCTCTTTACACTTTCCTTTTCATTCAACACTGACATCCAAAGCTCTAAAATTGACTCCTTCAGTTGCAGTGAGGCTATGCCAGTGAGAACTAACAAAATGTCAGTGCCAAAGGGTAACGCTAAAGTCTGTGTTTCTGGGCCTGATAGTCCAGGATAAATCCAACCCTGGACTGTATGTGTGTGGAAAACAAAGACTGAGAGATTTTACTGCGTCACATGAGGTGTGAGTTGGGTCAGGTGGACAGAAGGCTTTCAGTTTTTTTGTTTACCTCCTTTTTCTTAAGCCCTGCAAATGTTTTGTGCTGCACAAAAGACTTACTAAAGCTGCCATTTCAGAAATCTCAGACAATAAAGGCAAAATGGGCTGGAAGGAAAAAAAGAACAAACACAAAATCCCTCAAGTTGCTCAGTCAAGATAATAGAAAGCCCAGAAATGGAATGACCCTATTGTTATCACACAACAAGTCAGGTTCTGGCAGCAGGGACTTACAAAGATCCTTTCTTTCATGTGCCAAAGGAGATGAATATTCTCGTGCATCTCACTCTGTCCAAATGAATTAAATGAAGGTAGTTATGACCTGCAACATTATGGTGTGAATGAAGCTGAAGAAAGTGTGCTTGTTCCTGATAAAAGCCCTGCATTTTATCCTGTACCTCCCTTTTTCTTTTTCTTTTCTGCCAGATGGGTAGAGGCAGGGGAAAAGATAGAATTGTACAAAAAAGGAAAAAAAGACAGACAAAAGGGAAGACGTTTAGTTGATAGAAGGATACAAAATATAATCAGAGGTAATGGCAGCTGAGAAAACGAGAAGAAGACCCTGAGTGTAGGAGGCAATTCTGCTCCTTTTTACATCTGCACCTTTCCTTTCCTTCGCAAATGGCTAAAATTGCAGCTTAAATAGTTGACAGTTTGTCACGGTGTGCATTTGGAGAGAGGTGTTTATTTTCTGTGTGTGAAAGACACGGAATATCTTTCTGCCCACCTGTGTTCTCTCTAAGCTGAAATCTGCCATAGTTTTATGCTGTCACAAAGCGTGTGTATGCTGTTGGGTATTTGTGTGCGTGCCACCTCCATCGGACCCTCCAGGTGGTTTCCACCTTTTTCACACGGGCTGACAGCTTGGCATTTAGATTATTTAATGCAGGGTGTGTTTTTGTCCCTGTGCCATTTGCCGCATACATATTCCCTCGTTTATGTGCATGCGAGCGTGCATGCTTGTGTGCGCCTGTTTGTTAATATGGATGAGAAACGCATTCTTTGCTCTGCCTTTCCTGTCACTTGCAGATTGCTTTCATGGGTCTAACCCTTCATCTCACGTACCTGATGACAGGGTGCAATGGTGAAGGCATAAAGGAAAGTTGAAGATGAAAAGGCTATCGAAAAGAAAAAAACAAAAACAAAAGAAACAGACTTGATAAGATGAAGAGCAGCAACAGTCAAAGGAAATTTTGTATGGAAATCTGTAAGATACAGAATACAATAGTAGTGAATGCCTATAATTACATTTTAACCCTTTAAATCCCAACTGATGAAAAAAATGGGGAGAAAAGTCCATTTAAAATCGGAAGTCTTTATTTGGCTTTAATAAAATATGGGCAAAAAAGAAAACTTTTTTTTTGTATATTTGCCATTTATTACCATATGATGTGTCAAAATTGTTGTAGCGTAGTCTTCTGCTTCCTGGTATCCATTAGGGGGCAGAAGACAAGTGTCAGCTTGTGTACAACAGGATTTTGAGCAAAGTTTTTACCAAAAAGTGATGCTAAATGTCTCAGAAACTGTATGTATCAAATATGATATGTTCAGCATTATAGGGTTAATGTTCACAAATTATCTCAATATGATAATGTACCTGCTAAAGATGTCTGCTGTCGAGTAAGCTTGACGGCCAACTCAATTTTTTCCAGAGGATATAAGTTCAGAGATCGTTAAAGTCTTTGTAAACCAACACGACTGAAAAATGTAAATACAGCTATTAAATGATTGTGATAATTTAAAGTAGACTTGGCATGATCAATTCCTGTCATTTAATTCTTAATGTTGGGATCTATCAGAAAGAGGAAGCACTTTCTTCTCGGGGAAAGCTTCACCTGACTGTGAGAGGATTTAACAGAATTTTCTTCTGATTGGTTGAATTACTGGAGGCTTGCGGAGGATGCTGGGGAGGGGATGATAGAGACTGAATGAGTACAACTGCTGTTGCTGGTCAGGAAGCCCAACCCCACGTTGGATGAAAACCTCTGAAATGGTCATGACGGATGCTGTCATTGCCTGGAGAATATGACCGTACAAAGAGCTCTGCAAGTGTTTGAGATGACTTGGTAATTAGAATTCCTTCTGCATAAAAATACTAAAGCTGTACCTATTTCAACACCTCAAATGAGCCAGAAAGCATATAATACATATAAAGAGCCCTTCAAAGGATCAATATTTCCTATGTTAAACTTAAATAAAGCAAGAAGCAGCTATTTCCTCTGTGATGTTCGAATGATTTTCTTATTGGAACTTCCTCTCTGTGAATGCTACAAATGAATTTCCTGTGTTCTGGGTTGCAGCAACATATCCATCTGCAGAAGCATGTTGGTACATGAGTCACTGACGTTTAAAGTTTAAAAGGTTTGAAAAAATTCTCATCGTTCTTAGTCTAAATATGCACATATAGCTTATGTTTTGCTAAATGACAATGTCGACATTAAACACCTCGCTATGCGACGACCTAGATATTTGACACCCTTCACATCACAATGTCCATGTTCAGCGCCGTTGACTCTGCAACAAATACTTACAGGGAAGTAGGAGGACAGAGGCATCAGTCTGAGGACTGTCATGCAAGACATCTGAGTTGATACCCTTCCCACACGACTTTTTCCTCCATTGTTTTTCTTCTCTTTTCTAGATCACTCTCTCTCACACAAATGGTTAGTGTTTGTTGAATATAGATGTTTTGGAGTAGAAGTAAGATAATTGGTTAAGGCCAATTCTGTTTGTAATTGAGGGTAACAGGAACAGTCTGCATGTTAATTCTTAAAATCATACTCTCAAAAGGGACTTTTGGCTCAACAATATTTTGGGGATGTAAACGAATACGTTTTTTGATGCGACTGGGCTGGGGTTATACATTGGACCTTAATGTTTAACTCTCTTCAACTTGTCAGTCTGACGGTGCTCTCGCAGTAGCTGTAAAATAAGAAATGCTCTACTAAATGAGTGTGGTGTAATGTACTGGCTGTGTAAAAGATCTCATGGACAAGCTAAACACTGCTGGATAGCAATGTGGCTAAAATAAATGGCATGATGTTGGGAGAAAAAAAAACAAAGGATTCCAGCAAACCGCTTCCATGAACTAAGGTGGTGGTAGTAGTATCATGCTTTGCATCTATCATCATGGAGTCATGGACAGCTCAGCTCCCTGACATTGATGGAGCAATGAATCTGACTTACATATTGCATAATATTTTTGAGTGATTTTAGCTGTTTTTTGAAAATCAGGTGGTGTTTTAGGTCATTTTTATTCTCTGAGAGGTTCACAAGCTTTCAGATATCTCTGTAAATAAAATATCACCTTTACCAGCTTTAACATAAAGCTACAGTAAATAAGTTTTTATTTTATACCCATCACGTTTAAATAAATACTCGTAATTGTAGGTGTTGTTTTTATTTAGTTTTTTTTTTCCCGCTTCTGCGTTCGGTGGGACTGAGGGATTTTTATAGTCATTGGTAAAGACAGACTACAGGAGGAAAATCATGTAGGGGAGCTGAATCATACACTGGGAATCATTGTGTGATAAAGCCTTGGAAATGGAGCATGTAAAGAGTACCAAAACACGAGCTGATCACTTTATGAGTTTCAAATGTTCAGTTAAAGTTTGATCTTCAGGAGTTAACCCTCAGAAGTCAGATTGCACGTTTTCAAAGCACCGTAACTTAAAAACTAAAGCACATGGAGCTCTGTTGGTAAATTCATTGCAAAGTGGAGATTAGGATAACCTCTATGAGTTTTTGTTTGACTTAGATGGACTGAGTAAAGCTGGAGATATGATCATTTGAATTTGACTGTATAAAAATTATATTGCGTGTTAAAGTGGGATGTGATGGGATGATCAAGCTCATTCTATTTTCTCATCATTAATTAATTTAGCGTTTGATGTTATTTATACATAGAAATGGTCTAATAAGCTGTTAGTTCCAGGTTCTAGTAGGAATTATTATCATTAGAACAATGAAAAGCTGCAGATAAAGCCAAAATAAAACTAATTCAACTGATTGTTCATTTATTTACTGAGTAAGTGTTGGTTTAGCTATAGGCAATGATAGTTCAGGGTTCAGTATGTGCAATAAGGTCCTTTTACTCACCTTTAAATAAACTCTGAACCAGTCTAACCCTGGATTGGAACTTTAAAAAAAAAATTGGCCTGCTGTCCATTTGCATTTGACACCCCTACGCTGTTCTAGAAAGTTCTGCTGAGCAAAAACCTCCCTGATGACACATAAGACAAATGCAGCGTCTGATTAAACCAGTATGATGTGATTAAACAATCATGATTTAAAGACTATTTAAAAATCATCTTTTATATGTATTATTTTTAATATTGATTCACAGCAAAATATTTGAAAAACTATTGTGTTATGTTGATACTGCTATTAAAAAGCACTTTAAAGCATCTGAAGATATGAAATACAATCATTTCTATTCATTATTGAATTTTGCACAAATAAATGCAATTCACAGTGCTTAAAAATTTGTAATCGTTGCCTAGCACTAGTTGCCCAATTGTAATATCTATTTCTTTTTAATATCTTTAAATGCCTGATCATCACTGCATTTGTTTGTGTCAGAATTTGAACATTTATCATGATGGCGCTAAACAATTAAACCTCTCAAATCTACCAAATAAACTCTTAATATATGGCAGGATAATACCCCCATACACTCAAATCTCACTCTGACCTGAGCCGAAAAGCTGAGAGCCCTGATAATATGATATGTGAAATTGACATCATCTCACGATTCAATTTGATTCTAATTCTTGGGGTGACGATGCAATTCTGTATCGACCCTCGATTTAAACCAATCTCGATTCACAGAAAATACTCTTTTTAGTAACAAAGGGTAATTCTGGGATTAACTACATTCCTCTATTAGCTAGAAGGAGGTTTTCAAGAATAATCAAGTGATTCAAAAATCCAAAATACACAGAAGCAATCTTTTGATGATGAGGTGAAATTATTTTTGCTTACCTTGCAAAATTTAACATTTCTTTGTCACTTAACAATAGTTTTGAAAGTACTCTGTCAAACACTTTTAAAGTCTTAAAATAGCGATTCTGAGAAATTTTGGATCGATTCAGAATCTTCATAAATAA
Organism: Leptatherina wallacei; assembly: GCA_028567055.1. Taxonomy (NCBI): domain Eukaryota; kingdom Metazoa; phylum Chordata; class Actinopteri; order Atheriniformes; family Atherinidae; genus Leptatherina; species Leptatherina wallacei. Next base: position 29,102,904 of record JAOXYM010000010.1, on the reverse strand, counting down.
GAATCTCGATTCTGATTTTTTTCTGCACCCTTAATAGTTAGCCAAGGTAACGGCTGCACAGAAGGTCATGGATATGATGGACATGAGGAGGAAGATGAGAGTGTTGAAATACTTCGGAAGGCTGCACCATTGTCTTTCACCTGACAGATTTTTAATCATAGTGGCAATTTTACTGCAGCCTATAAACCTCAGCAGCCAGGCCTCATTGTTAACCTCCAATTGCTTTCAGGGCTGTAAATATGGCTGCCGTACATTGCTCCGGCCTTGCTGATAGTTTATGGTGGGGGAGGGAGGGATGTGTTGATGGCTGCAGGAGACTTCCCTGAGAATGATGAGGTGCAAGGAGCATGGACCGACTTGTAAATAAACATATGTTTGCTCATCTAGCACACTAAACTGCCCCAGATAAGCTTGGCCCTGATGATGGAGTGCTTTTTGAGCTAGCTGGTTATCAGTCTAGTGTCACTGCATAATTGCTCAGCTTTACATTTAGTTTTTAACAACATATGACAATTTTTTTTCTATTGGTAGCCTTTCATTTAGCATTTCAAATGTTTTCAAGGATTAACGGATGCTTAACGGGTGATTCATAGTGATTCAGTGACCATGACTCTGATATTTGGTTGGAAGAGTTCTCCCCTGTCAACCATTTGGATTTGCAGCTAGTCAAGTGGAAGTGGATCTCCCATGAGATATTTGGTGCATCAGCTTGAGCGCCCTCCGGCAATGTGTCTGTGTTCATGTGGTCTTTGTTTGCTGCCTCTTTTCCCAGTGACTTGTCATCTCTGTTGCAAAGACTTTTATTAATTTATTTATTTTAATGAAGTACTGCGTTATCAACTGGGTGCTTAGAGTCTCCGGAGTGAGGCAAGGAATTGCTACAGGTTCTAAATGAGAGATGGAGGCATTATAGAGCCGTTAAGGAGAACTTCTTTCACGATGTAGGCAACCGAGCTATTAAACATGGACTAGTTGATAAGTGGGTCAGTTCCTCCTGGATGTACTTGAGCAGCAGAGTAGCACTAGAAGGTTAACGGAAAGAAACACAGTTGGCTGTAAAGGTATGAGAGTAACGAATGAACACAATTAATAACAGCTTAACACAACTCAAACAAGTCTAGAGCACAAGGTCTGAGATGGACAAAAAGTCTACTGAGATGTAGATATGAAGCAGACATATTGTGCTGATATATGTGAGAAGAATAAAAAGGAACAGTAAAACATAGTGAACTTGTTGGGACAGCAGTCCCCACCGTAATAGCCACATTCATATAATGTTTTGCTGTCATTGTGCACTGATAACAACAAAAGCATTACATTGAAAGAATTTGGATCTGGCAAGATTTTGAGCCTGTTTACAGAAGGTCTGATTGATCATTTCTGTAATGAATGAAAATTTGATTTAAGGTGATTTTATTGTCTTCACTGTATGTACTCTATAATCAAAGGACTAGAAGTGTATATGAATAAATCTGGTGGTGCATTTTAATAGGCTTTTAGGTAGTGCCTCCAATGCCGCAGTGCATATCCCCCTTGATAATTACTGTATCCCCATTGAGTTTACATTATGTAGCTTCAAATAACTTGTTTTAGCTATAAGCCTTTAATAACTTTCTGCAACCCTACCAACACTGAACTCTTTCTTGTAATTTTTCAAGCTTGCGGGTGTTGACAGCTCTGTTATAGAAGGCTCTTTGAGGATTCAGTCCACAATTGTTTTTCCTCTTGGTGTTTCAGTGCTTTCACTCATTGTCACTATCACCTCTCAGGCATTTGTCAGCCTGGTGTTGGTTCACAGAGGCTGGAGAGCCAAGCTGTGGGCCTGCAATAAACTTCAAGGCAGGGCTGCAGAAGGAAGGTTTGCTTCATACTCAGCTACCCATGACCAGATGCCAACAAAGTGGAAGCTTGTTTCTCAGGATCAACAGCTCTGTGTGCCTGTGCTGCACAAACAGACATGCTTCAGGAATAATCTCTGAATGGACAGCTAAGTACGGCACCCACATCCTCTGAGAAAAATTTACTGCTCTTCCTTTTTGCGCCTTTAAAGCATTTAGCGTCATTTCCATCCTCTATATGACAGATAGTGAGAAGGAGAATTATAGTGTGGGATCAGCCTCAATCCTTTTAGTCACTCAGATGAAGATTCCTGCTCTTTATATACTTGCTCTGGTTTCTTCTGGCTGGCTTTGCTCCAGCAGTGGTCATTCCTAAGCTCTTACGGGTTGACTGTTACTGTTTATGCTTAGTTTCATGCTGGGTCCATGCTGAGTGGAGGTCATTACTGAAGGACTTGAGATATCACACTAGTCTGTAGCTAGACCACAGCTCTTTCTAATCTCCCATCTCTCTCCCTCTCCCTCTTATGTGTGGTACAGGTCAGTTAGTTTGAGTTTGCTGGTTCAATTTTGAATGAAATAAGCAGGGAAAAAATAGATGAATTGTTCCTGGAAGTTTTGCTCAAACTGTAATGTTAATCCTCCAGTCCTGGTTTCTATTATATTGATATAAAAAAGGAGAATCAAATAAAGATCCAAGATTGTAGGATCTGAAGGCAAATGTCTAATCTCATCTGCCATTTAAGTCTGATCACTGCATATAATGCCTTTGAGTCAAAGAAATAGATTTTTTCCTCTATTCAATTTAGAACATGAAAAGGTTAGAAGTGCATTGATTTTGACACTCAATTCCAGTTACACAAAAATTAAAAGATGCATTGAAATCTGGTTGCGTCATTATCAGCTTTAGGATACTTTAAAACAAGCCGATGGTCCTCGGATGTTGAATGCATGCAGCCCCTGCGGGAAATTGTTTTGAGTGCTTCTGAATCTTGAAGAGGTGTACACTCTAATAATGCGTCTGTGCGTCTGCCAGATGAAACAAGCAAATGTTGCTCCTGCTGCTGCTTGATAAAGGGAAACATAAATTGTGCACACCTCCATTTTTTCCTGTTGCGTAAAGACACAAAGAACCGATTACCAAGAGAAAAGAGGGGGGGGGGGGGGGGGGGGGGGAAAAAA
>JAOXYM010000010.1:29086640-29099874 GCA_028567055.1 Leptatherina wallacei | reverse complement strand
ACTTGTATAGGAGGAAACTGCACAACAAAACCAAAGCCTTATTTCTCGGCGTAATCTTTCCTACCAGATCTGCCGCCGCAGGTGAGTTTACCTGGGGAGAAACGGATGAGGAAGACTTGACACTGTTGCCCCTTATGCATAGATTGATGAATGGAGTGATGATAGTAATTGAAATGAAAATCATTGTGTGGGCATGTTGTGGGGATTGATTTGCATTCCTATGGGAACATTTCCCACTTTCATCAGTATTCTGTTTGCTCGACACAAAGTGCCACTTCTCAGAAGGGTTGAAAGAGATTTTCTGTTTTACTTTAGTTTTCACTATTTCTATAGGTGCAAGCTTTCAAGTCTCTCTCTATCTTTTTTTTTCTTTTTCTAACAAATAGACTCTACTCTTTCATCTCAGAGCGGCCTCAAAACATTAAGCGGTATTATGGAGAGCTGTGTAACTCATTGATGTGCCGTGAAGCATCAAACTGCAGAATATGTAAAACTCTCTGTCATATCACTTTCTGCCCTCCACTCGTTATTCTAGTGTGTGTTTCCAGTCTATGCTGCGTCGTCTCCTGTTGTGAACCAGACCGTGGGTCTTACACCTCATTGATCTTAGCCTGTCCCCATGCTGTCCAAGAAGAAGCCAGACACTTGGAGCCACTTGATTGATCTCTCAAGATCTTTGACTGATTCGCTATCATTGGTCACTCATCTCGGTCTCTTTTTCACCTCAGTGTCTTTCTTTGCCCTGTCAGCACTTCCTCGCCACCTGTCTCCACTTCTCCAGTCCCTCTCCCATAAAAGAGAATATAAACAGTAGTTTATATGATAATGTTTATGCATCGGTTTAGCATTTATGACCTATGTGCAAACACTTCATTATAATGGATGCTTAAGTAAATATATAATGCCTTTTGTCAGCAACAATAACAGTTGATGAATGATTTATAAGAATTACACACTGAGAATCACCTATCTGCCAAAAAGTCTGTATAGTGTGTTGCACAGCAGTTATTTGAACCCCTTTTAACTCTTAAAATTGCAGGTTTCCCACATAATTATGCGGTGGGATGAAACAACTATAAAAATGGGACAATTCATGTTTACATTAATTAAAAACTTAAAGTTGTGTGCTTAAAAATGCTGCTCGGTAGTGGGCAGAAAGGTCAGATATGGGCCATTTATGCCTTCAATGTGAATTTAGCCTTTGCCTCCATTAACAGATTTTAGTTTTTTGTTGTTTTGAACTGTTTTTACACCAGTTATGGATGGCTTCACAGCAGGAGCGGCTATCAAATACAGCAATAAACTTAAAATATTCATGTGTGTGCTCGCAGGGCAGATCCTGTTATAATGAAGTGTTACTGTTTACATTTCTCATTATTATACCTAGTTTAAAATTTATCACTTTTCTCTCCCGGGGGCTTAGTTAATGAAGATGTATTTCTTTACTCGCCTTTCCTAAACATTCATCTGTTATTCATTTTGAGGGAAGGGCAAATTACACCATTTTTAAAGCTTTATGAATACTGTGTCTTCTCATACATTATCCCACTTGCCCAAATTAAAAGGTTTATGGTAAGGAGCAGGCTTTAAAGTGTTTTTTTCACAGAATGTAAAGAGAAAGGGTTAGGGGTTGGAGTGGAGTACAGATGCATTGTGCTACTGTGTACTGACGACTGCACTGATCAAGCTGAAATAGAACTTCATGTCGATATCACTAGAGAGATATTTTGAGGAAATAAAAAAGGTGTGTAACTTCATTAAAACACCTTTCCAATTGGAAAGCACAGGGCTGGGTCAAAAATACTTTTTCTTGTATTTCAGCCAGTTACTGACAGGAAAGAATGGATTTGATTAAATATCAGGGACCTTTTGAAGCAAACAACCTTCTGTAAAACAGCTAGAGATGAAAAATGAAATTCAGGATCCGTCTTGCCGCCTGTCTCTTCTCTGAACTCTTTCCAGACAGTAAAACTCAGTCCAATGATGACTCTTGTGTCATCCGTTGCTCTATCAATTTCTCTCTTTCTTATTCTCTATTCTTCCAATCATGTCCTCTTCTGTTTCTTTGCTGAATCAGCCACGTTTAAAATGGCCAGTGTGTTGATTTCCAGTTGTTGACACGTGACGCTATGCCATAATGCAAAATCCAGCTGTCATGTGATGGCCTGGGCTGGAAAAAGTAGTTGTTGAAGTGCAGTTTGTCAGCCCTGGGACAGAAATGTGCATAATGAATATCAATGTGCCACCAGAACAAGTCAGAAACAGAGTTTTAAGGTCAGAAACGAGTGTAGGGATTCTTTAAGATGCACAACTTGTAAGTATTGCCTTGGCCCTCACAATCACCTGACCTTAACATCATTAAGTCTGTAGGTACAACTTTTAAAAAACCTAGAAAAAAAACACGAAAACACAGAACTGGAGGAATGTATAAAGCCTGACTGATCATGATGCAGAAACCTTCTTTCTGGCCTCTTTCCATACACTCATCTTATAAATATGTATCATCTTGTCCAGAGGTGTTGGGGTCTGGATCCCATTCAGTTAGGGGTGTTGACTTTAATTGTTGCTATGATGCATCGCGATGCATACGTGGACGATTCTACATCGGTGCTGCGACAAAATCATAATCGTTTATAAGTGATGTAATATATAGTAATGATGTTTCTTGATTTTCAGGCGGTGGAATAATAAAGTTCTCAAGTAAAAAACAACAATGTCATCCTTTATATGTTTATGATTTTTGTTATAGTCAGGACATTAATTTCTGAAATAACTATAAATAAAAAGGGAGTTCGTAGTTATGTGACTGCTTGAAACCATTGATGAAAAAAGTAGCAATGAAGTAATAAAGAAAATTGAGTATGCAACACATAGTGATGCATCTTGATGGATCATGGAATCGAATCAAATCAAATTGCGAGACCAGTGAAGATGCACAGCCCTAATACTGGTTGACATTTAGCAGGAAGTAGACCCTGAACAGTTCTCTAGTCCATCACAGAGCTAATGCAGACAGCTGCATTTTGTCCAAGTGCAGAACCCTACTGTTGTGAGACAACAGTGTTAACCATTGCTTCTAAATGTAAATGGTAAAAGATGTGGGGGAAAAAAGTTAAATGAATAAATGAGCTGCATCCTTAACTTAATACCTTTTGGAAATCAGACCTTTTACTGTCAACACTGTTCACAGTAACAGCATTAACTCCCCAGTATCACAACTGATAAAACCTTTTGTCTGCAGGTTTAAATTGCCATAACTTGTCCATCCTTGTATGTGTTGTTCGAAGCAATCTCTCCTTCCTGCATATCTGTTTATTTCCTCATTAAATCTGCACATCACCCATTTCATTCAGCTTTGTTAGCATGTCCGTCTCCAAAATCCTTTCCTGGCTAAACATTATCTCTCCCATCATCATTATCCGACTCATATCTACTCATTGAGAAAAGCTGCACGTTCTGCTTTAAAATATCACTTTACATTGATCCATTATAATGCTAGCAAATGCAATTATAATGCTATAATATCTGCTCATTATTAGATGCACAGTCACAGATCACACTGCTTTGATTACCAGAAAACCGTCTGAGCATGACCTTTAGAAGCCATTTGCCAGGTATTTAATGATCAGGGTTCATTTAAGAGCTTTTCCTGTCATGTGACATATCAGATCATATATAATACTTTATGTGCTATGATAAGTTACATTAAGATTAAACATGGATTGTGAAATGGCTGAGATAATGGAAAGAAGGTAATTATTCTTCTCATCCTGGGTTAATAGCCTAAACAGGCCATCCAAGCAGTCTATAAATCTAGCGCTTCTGCTGGACAGTTGGGCTCTTTTGTTATTGTCAGGACATCAATTCCTTTGAATGTCCTCCTGGATTTATTCTGTCATTAACAACCACTGCCCGTATTTTTCTCACTTGAGCGAGTAGAAGTTCACAGGTATATCGACACAAGAGTCAATGCCGCTGGCTGGGAAGCTCGGATATGGATCCAGAGTGGCCGGTTTGGACTCTTGTGAGATGACAGATGGAGGGAGCAAACCAATTTTTAATGGCTTTTTCAATTTTCACTGGAGCAGACAGGAGCAACAGTGTGTTAATTGTAACCAGCGAATCAATGGCGTAGTTTGAATGAGTGTCTCCCTTATTCTAGTGCACGCTTGTTCATACTACAGAACCACTTTACTTCCTGCCATCAATAGAAGAAGTAAAGACTTGTATCATAAAGAAATATGTTAAAACTCTATTTGAGGTCATGTTCAAAGGCATCACATTGGAGGGAGACCTGGATTTGCACTTTAAGAGTATTTCGATGTATTTGGCTCATGTGGAGCTATAGTGTCTTTAAAGAGAAAATCCTTTGAGGGTTCATAAAGCGGTGTACTAATGCCCGCTTTTTCATTTAAAAACAATGTTTTTCCCTTTCTATGGACTCTGGATGAGGTATCAGTAACAAGTAAAGTGACTACTAATACAACAAGTACAGCTAAAAACCAAGGTTTAATTACATAGATAGGACCATTTAATCTTCAGCCTGCTGCTAACACTGATTAACCTGACTGACTTAATGGGGCAGAAAACAGAGAGCAGAGACACTTTTCAGAATGTCTTCACATAGTTAAGCCTCCAAATTTTTACCAGATGGCTAACAACTGGCGAATGTTCAAAGTTAACCACAGCCTACAGGGGTTTGGCATTTCCCAAGTATCTTACATTTATTTTGCACTTTTTTGTGCTCTGTATAAAAACATGCAGCTAAAAAAAAATAAAAATGCAATTTTTGCTTTCTTTTCACATTTAATTGTGCCTGCATTTCTTCTTACTCTGCAAAACAAGTCCCCTACATTACTTTCGTCTCCAAACCTGTCTTCATTAGGACTTGTATGCAAACACACAGATGCCACTGTATTGACAGACCATGAACAAACCTTATCAGACTGTTCTGCTTATTTCTATATTAACGCATCCTCCTTTCAGCTCACTCTCTGTTTTAATGCTTGGAGCAACACAATGGAATGCAGGAAATTGCACTTAATGCAAATGTAAGCACTTGATTGGCAGATGAGGTTTATCTGAGGGTTTTCATGTCATTTGCAGAAGAAGTGGGAGATCAGTTCATGAAAATGAACAAACCAAACAGATGGTAATTAAAAGCTACAACCAGCAAAGGTCAACAGAAGTCCACTTGTGTCAGATTTACTTCTTTTTTTTTTTTTTGCCTCACAGGCCTCATGATGGAGTCAGCGTTTCTAGTGCAAAACATGAACAAGAGAGAAAGCTTTTTGAAGTGTTTTTTGATTGAATCATTTTATGTGCCTATTGCATGAAATGTAGCATGAAAAACTGAAAACACTGAATGCATTTGGTCTGTCGTGTGGAGAAAAACGGTAATTTGGCTGCAGGAAATCTGTCTGAATTTCTGTCTTACACCCACAGCCATGAAGGAGTGACTGTATAATATACATGTTAAATTACCCATAACACAAAACCCAAAGTTTTACACTGATTTTAAGGCAGAAAGAAAAAGAAATCTGATGTGGATGTGATGGACAGAGAGAATGAGGAATTTGACATAGATGGGATGGACACTGACTGAAAAAGAGGTGATGTGACAGATGTACAGAGTGAGATTGAAAGATTTGACCCTGAGCAACCACTGTGACATAGACAATCATCGTCTGTCTGCATCAAAGAAGCCTTTGCAATAATTCAATAAAAGTTCAAGCAATGCAATTTTTTTTTTTTTTTGGTCTACACCAACCAAGTTGAGTTTCCCTGCTGCCGAGGATCGACAGCAGGAAACAGAGCTAAGACAACATGCGGCCCATATTAATCATGCAGTCACCACCTCCCTCTTCTTGTGCATGAGTGAGTGGTATTATAGGTGTCGGTATGTGTTGGTACAGTACTGCTTTTGCCGCGTCTGATCTGACAAGACGCTTGCAGGTAGATGAAATTGCAACCCACATACATGGTTGATATTGATGGGAGCTCCAGAACAAAACGTGGGTGTGTTGCAAAAAAAGAGGCAGATGCAGTGTCCTGGAATGCGCTATAAATTACCTTCTCACTTCTCTTCATGTGTCTGCAGTTTGGTCATGTGGGCAGATGGATGGATGCCTGGATAAATGGATAGAATGCATACGGGGAGGATGTAGGGGGGGGGGGTACAGGGTCTGAGATGCACAAGCGCAGCCTGAGGACAAATAAGCAACTTGGGACTGTGGGTGTATATGGGCGAGGGGGAAGCAGTGACGTTCCATGATGAAGATTCATTGTTCTCTTCTCGCCGCTATCCATCTTTACCAGCGTGCATGGACAACATTGGTTACCCATGCCACCAAGCTGGTTGTGAGTTTGTCTTGTGGGTGTTGAGATAGAGCAGATGTCAGAGAGGCACAATGATGAAAAGTGAAAGTGAGGCAGGAAGAATAATCAAAAAGTCAAAGTACTGCTAAGGTGAAACCAGAAAACATAATCGTGTGTGTGTGGTGTGTTTTCTAGGTAGGGGCGAAATTCACAGCTCACGCAACACGTGCTCTCTGTGAAACCTGACAAAAGGAGCTTTTACTGGATAAAAGAACATAGTGCCAATCTACTTACCTGGGCCAACCAGACTTTCATTATTAGAAACAACGGCTTATTTCAGTTTTTTTCTTTCTTTCTTTTTTTTTAGCTTAGCTCTATTTTGAATTGTAGCCCAGAAGAAGAATCTCACTCCTGTGGAATGTAACGTTCCTATTCGATGTATTGTCTCTGTCAGGTGAAGTGTAGAATTTTCTGAATATAATTGAATAATTGTGACCTAATTTTCAGCAGCTTGTAGAATGACTTGGCAACATGAAAGAGCCACAGGGCCAAAGGGTGGCAGCCCATAGCTGTGAAGTTACTCCAGGGCTACAGTGTGCTGACAGCAAGATTAAACATGAAGCGGCAGGAGCAATTTTAATTACACTTTCTCTGTCTTGTTGTCTTGGTGACAAATGGGAATGGAGGAATTAGCAGAAGATGGTAAATGGACTGTACTTGTATAGTGCTTTTCTAGCCATATGTTGACCACTCAACGCGCTTTGACACTACATGGCACATTCACCCATTCACAGCACTTCTATTGTTACATGGGGTTCAGTGTCTTCCTCCTGAGCTGCAGCCGCCAGATGATGATGCACGAAAGTGAAGGAACGCAAGACTTTTTAAAATGATTTTATTTTATTCTATTTCATTTAATTTCATTTGATCTTGTTTCATTTGATTTCATTTCCTTTTCGACCTGATCAATAGGAGGATGTATAATCTCCAGATACGGGGTGGACAGGGTTGAAGAGACATTATTTTTGACATATTTTATTAAAAGCAGCTTGTGTTTACTGTTTCATTTGGAGTTGAACAGACAAGACCAAAATGGGAGAGAGGCTTTAAGAGAAAAGGTTAAAAGATTATTTCAGATGTCAAGCAGGTTTTTAAATGATGTCGTCTCTATGGTGAAAGAAGCCTGTCATCAGAAACATGTACAAATGCATGTTATATGTATGAGATCTATTTAATGGATGCAGAGCGTCTGTATAAAGCTTAGCTTTCTTTGACGTAACTAATTCTGAAATATTCTTCTCTGGTGGCAAGATTAAAAAAAAGAAAAGAAAAGAGAGGATTGGGAAAGAATGAAAAGGTAAGAAAATACCAAACACAAACAGCATTAAGTCACCCCCTGTTGCTACAGGCTTTGTGTTTATGTTATTTATTTATTGTGGATTGAGAAGGGGAAAAAAAGGGATTCGATTTGGCCACCAGTTTTTCTCATTTCTTTTTTTTACCCACATTTTCCAGTTTTTCAAATTAAAAAGTACAAGACCAAAGCAAAGTTTTCCCTCTAACCTTTTTGCCTCTTTCACGATATATATTTTTCTGATTTCTTTAAATCTAAACCTTCATCTCTTTTTGCCCTAAAGCATATAGTACATTTTCACAAAACCTTGAAATTGGGGGCAAAGCAAACGTAGGAGCATTTAAAGTGTTTATATTATAAGTGGCTCTCCATATACAGTATGTAGTTGGGGGATAAGTTGGCTTTTTACTCGGCTTCCATTGAACTTTTCTGCACTTGGGGAAGAAGTTAAACAACATTAACACCATAAAGGAATCAAGAAAGAGTTGAAAATATGCCCATGGAAGTAAGATAGAGAGAAGAGACTACATAAGGAGGAGAGGGAGTGAGGGAGTGCTGGTCAGCAGAAATGTCGGTAGCGGAAATAAGGCAGGTAGTGAGGCAGCTACAAATCACTGATACTGCATGTGAAATGTGCTGCAACCTCTTATTATACAGTCAGTATGTCTTGTCAGTTCAAAGTTCTAGATTTGCTTGTATAGCATGTACTTACATGCAGAAATGTGTTTAATTTTTGCATGAACTGAGCATTCACTGCTCCCTTAGTCTTACATCATTAAAATGTTTCATTCTTCTTAAAATTCAATTTGGAGTCAGAACTGCTTTTCATTTTCATTTTCTGGGGGAATTTTATTACTTCAGCTGCCTCAGAGTTCAGAAAATTGGTTTTCTAGCTTGTTGCTCACTAGAGGGGAGAGAATAAAGCAATGAGCGGTAGTTGATAAGAGCTGAAAGTGCAGCACAGCGACTGCGGCATCTTACTGTTGTGCCACAGGCTGAAACAGCGGCACAGCTAACATTAGGTAACCTATAGACCTGTCTAACAGCATATTGATCTGTCAAATGCAGCTATATGGCTCCTTTTTATTCAGATGCCGTTGGGGCTTTTCAGTCACGTGACCCCCATCATTGTGTGTGCCGGCTCACTCCTGTGGGGCACCTCTGTGATGTTTGTATTAATGGTTACATCTGTTCTTGTTGTGATAGAAATACTGTAGCTTTTGTTAAAACAGAGAGGCTGATATTTAAACCATATAGTTTTTCCCTCTTGTGTCTAAAGTCTGTCGTTACGTCATGAATTTCAATAAAGAAAATAAAAAAACATTTTCTATTTATTGAAGACATTTAGTGTCTTTGTTATTGTGCCAATCTCTGTGTATTAGTAATAGACTCTTGACTCACTTTTTACTTGGAGCTTATTTTTTGACAGCGATTGAATTGCTGTTTGTCATCCACGATCAGCGTCCTTGGAGTACTCAGAGAAGGAATTAGACGTTCAGACATCCTGTAAAATCATCATAAAATAATAAAATCTATGTACTGAGTTCCAGTTCAAGTATTTTATTGTCCGTAATGGGAAACTTTGTTTAGAGACAGGTCCTCAAGTCATTACAATATGAAACAATAAAATCCACTCGCATACACCAAACATGACTGTCCAATAATATCCCCAATACAAACCACTCAGGAAATAAATAACACTTAAATGGAATTTAAAAAGAAAAACAATACCCAAATACTTAAAAATACTCAAAATAAAAAACATTTAAAAAGAATGAAACACTTCACAAAATTATAAAAGGAAAGATCACCTGTAGCTGTTTGAAAATGATTTTGCACATGGAACAAAGACGTTTTTTAGTCTGTTACTTCTTAATCTTGTGGTTTTGTATCTCCAGCCTGAGGGAAGTAGTTTAAAGTCTTTATGCAGAGGGTGGTTCCAGTTTCCCACAATGCCTCTGGCTATCCTTACCTGCTGTTCATACACAGCAGGTAGTGAGGACTGTGGGAGGCCACCTGCACCACCCTGCTTAACTAGAATCTTCTGTTCCAACACTTCCAAACCAGGAAATAAAGGCAAATGTTAAAAATGTTTCTGTCCACATTAAAAACCTGTAACTTCCTTTAGGAAATACACGTTCTTCTTAGTTTCTGCCTCCACATTAGCATCACACATCAGTACGTAATCGAAAACCATACAAAGTATTTGCACTGTTCCACCTGCTCTATGTCTTTGCCATTAATTTTGGTCTGTGATGGAGAGTGAAGGCACTTCCTGAAATCAATAACAATGTCTTTAGTTTTTTTTTTTACTATTTAGGTGAGCTTCATTGCACAATTTGACAAAGTCCTCCACCACTAGCCCATGGTTGTCCTCATTACCGTGCAGCAGACTCAAAATAACCGTATCATCTGCAAACTTTAGGATGTGCCTCATCCATGAGGAGAGCCATTCGAGGAGAACCGACATTCTGACATTGTGCCGTTCGCTCTCACCCTCTGAGGCCTGAAGACCTGCTGCTGGTTGCTGCAAGCCCATTCAGTAAAACTGATTGAATTCCTCTCCATAGCCGCATTTTAGTTTTTTTTCCTCTGTTTGACTTACCTTCCAGTCACAAATAATGAAGATGTGACCACCACCTCAATTTCTTACAGTTAGCTTATTGATTCCAACAAGCTCCCCTGAGGCCAACCTCTATCATAATGAAGGACGTTAGTGTGTCCATGAATGTGTACTCAGACAAGCAGACACACGCTGATACAGACACCAGCACTGTTTTAGTTGTAATTTAAGACCTTCAGTTCCACTTGCCAGTGTCTTAATGACTAAGAGCAGAAAAGGCTCATATTGGAGCATTTTTATTAGTGTTGTTTGAAGCACATGGAAATTGATGGCTTTAAAAAAAAAGAAAACGTAATCAATGAAACATTTGATTGTCACTAAAATAATGGAGAATTACTGAGCTTTTAGGATTTTTTCCAGAAAAAAAGAGCAGTTATTATGGAGAAATGATTAAATATCCAAACTATTTTTCCTAAATCTATTTTCTAAAAAACAAAAATTATTTTTATAATTAATTTCCAGTACTTATTTGAAAAATAAAGATATGGGGTAACAAAAATAATAATCTGTGTAGTCATTATGTTGAGGGGAGGTAACAGTTAGTTTACTTCCTCTTTGGGCAGAAATGTTGCTCACAGTTTTACAGCTTGAATAAAATGCTGTGCATTGATCTGGTGGTGATTTTTATTAGCTATTGTACCTTGATCGGTTCTGGCAAATATTTGGAAACATAATTAATGAACAAAACAGATGAGCTCATCAAAGATATAACAAGGATTTTTCTTTTGTTCCAGTTTAACTTGTCTACTGAAAAGTTCTTTAATTTATTCGCTTGCACTGACAGTGCTGTAGCATCACTCTTTGTTATATTTGAAGCAATTATTTTGAATGATGTGGGGATCATATGAAATCCGTTCAGAGACATCAATAATTTTTTTTACTGAAAGCCTTTGAGTACTTCTTTAGATTTCGACTTGGATTGAAAGAAAATAGCAGAACCAGGTGTCAGGGGTTTAAATAAGACGGAGCCCACCTGCTACCTCCTGAGGAAGGTCTAATAATTGGCTCCTAATAAGGAGCTGAGGATTCAAATATCACGGATTTGAATGTGGGATAAATGTAGGAATGTAGTAACATTACCAAGGAACTTGTACAACTGTGTTTTTCTGTGTCATTTCTTTGGTGATATTGTGTTACCTCCATTATAAGAAATACATGTTATTCTAACACATGAGCACACCTGATTGTGTTAGTGGTCTATCTAGTAATGTGCATCATTTGGGAAGGGCTTAGAGCATTTTTAAATGTGTGTTGTTTTTTTAAAATGGTTCTTGTAGATAAGCGTTTTAGGAGCATTTTCCAATACTTCCTGTTATTAAACTTTTTATGGGTCCTTGGGTTATTCATAGTTCACATCAGCATTTAAAAGTTTCCTATTACTAATGAGGTTTGTGTTTAGTATGGATGGAGAGTTACCTCGTGTTGCATCCTGGACTTTGGGTCAGTTTAAAATAAGAGGGAGTATTTTAGCATGTTTATGCTTTCTTGCTTGCATGCTGCTCAGAATTATGGAATTCTCAACATACCTGGAAATGCTCAGAGGAAGCAATGAAGAGAGAAAAATTAGCTTCAGTGAATACATTTTTAGACCCTGGGTACATCAGGAAATTGCCCTGCACAACGCTTGTCAGATTAGTTCTGTGCCTTGCACAGAGAGCGCATCACACAAGCAGAACTTTAACCCGTCTGACGCAGACTTTGATGCACAATTTTTAAACGCGAAGATGTGTCATATAAGTACAGCTTCAAACAAATACACAAAAAGCACATACATGACAGAAAACATCTGCAACATTAGATTTTATTGCAGGGATCCATCATCTGTGTTTTTCTTTCATCCCATCTGGACGTGCTGCAACAAATTCCTAATTAGATTGCCCAATTAAGACCTGAGAAGACATCAATATGTCCAGAAGTCAAAGCCCTGGCAGCACATCACTTGCCACTCAGCCGCTGAAACCTTAACAAGTTTAACGTGACATTTTACTAAAACAAATTAACATGAGGCTGCGCTCCAGAAAAAAAGAACTAATGAGAGAGGCAAGGTCTCTGGGTGATCTCCCACTGATGCTCTGATATGTATGCATAGATGCAAATGAAATAATTTCAGTAATGACCATAATAGTCTACAAAGACCAGTTCAAATTTGCACGGGGTCACAAACAAGAAGCGCTGTTGATTTTCATGACTGAAAAAACAGCTGCAGCTTCTTGTGATTTGAGAAAGATAATCAGGAAAGAGGACCGTGCCGATGGCTGGTGAGGTATCTATTAAAGGTAAAATACCTTCATTAGTCCCTCAACTGGGAAATATCAGTTGTTTATATGTCATCTTCTTTCGTTTTTATTTTTTTTTTACATTTTATTTTTTTAAAGTGCTTTGAAATGAAAATGAAATGAAAAATACTTTATTTATCCCTTTTGAGGGAAATTATTGTGACTTTGCACAACCATTGAGAAAAAAGATAAGATATCAAATGTTACATAATTATTAATATAGTTTGTAATACACTATGCAATCATTTGTTCTGGTAATCAGCATGTTTTCATAGCATATACTCTGACGAACACATCATGCTTTCTTTCTTTCATTCTGGCTTTTTTATATATATCGTTTATGGGCTTTTTTTTAAACTTATGTGCTTCACAAAACAATACAATTTAGCAAATTATAAGTCAAGTTATTTTTTAATTTTCCAAAATGATGCAAAAAAGTTCAACGACCACAGATTTTAAATCACATTGCAAGATATTTAACACTCTACTTCCAAAAAGTTGTGCTTTGACCAATTTCATAAATCGGCTACACCACCAACCACAAACTTCACAATGTCCAGTCAGGTCTTAGTAAATCTGGACTTTTTATTCTTAACCCCATCATCCTCACATACCTGACCTCATTCATCCTCATATACCTGACCTCATTCATCCTCACATACC
>JAOXYM010000010.1:29057000-29080817 GCA_028567055.1 Leptatherina wallacei | reverse complement strand
CTATCTATCTATCTATCTATCTATCTATCTATCTATCTATCTATCTATCTATCTATCTATCTATCTATCTATCTTGCAGGATCTCACTGCAGGCTTTTCATAAAATCACCTTGGTCTTGTAGTGCTACTTTCCCGTGATATTGGTCCAAGGACTTGCATAAACATGCTTTTAAATCCCTACAAGACTCTTGAGACAGGATTTCAGTATGTTTCTGCTTTAGTTTTCCCTGTTAAGGTCAATCAGTTGTCCTCTAAGGAGAATAAAGAAATAGAAACAAGCCATATAATCCACGGTCATGTTTAAAATAAGTGCATATGCCATGGAAACTGTTAGCTTTTGATTATGGTGATAAAGGTGATATACTGTTTCCAAACAGCGCAGGGGAAATGAGCTTTTTTGATTATACTCAAGAAAAATATCAATAATAGAAATATATTTCTCTGTGGACAAAATAAGGATAAACCTGGTCTGAGAAGCTGTTATTGTCTTCTTCAGCAGAGAGGGAGAAAAACCGCTATAGGCATTAACATATAGTGCTACTTTCCAAAAGGAAAGGTAGTAGAATATAGTAATACATAAATGCACTTATTTGCAAGTCATATAGATGTAGTTAGTCACAGTGAAATGACAATATATCAGCTATGGAAAGTGGGGATTTTAGTTGTGGGCCATAGAATTCACAGAAATCTCTATGTGGGTGACAAGGCCAAACAGCTCCTCAGACAGCTCTGCATCAAAAACAGACACAGCTCAAGCCAGGACATCAGTGCCTGGACTGGAGATCAGTTCCGAACAGTTCAGAAAGCCGTCATCAGCTAACACAGTTTGTTCCTGCATTCACAGATGCAAATGAAATCTGCCATTCAGAGAAGACGCATTATAAACAAGATCCAGAAATGCTGCAACATTTTCTGGTGGCTTATTTAAGATGGACTAAGGTGAAGTGGAAAAAAAATTCTTATTGGAAATCACGGACATCGTTCCTTCTGGGCAAAATGGAAGAGAACGGCCGTCCGGCTGGTAGAAGTCAGCTTCCTTGATGATATTATGGGACATTTGGTGCACATGACAAGAGCAACTTGCAGCTCCAGTAATACTATAGATGCACTGTGATTATAGCGGCTGCAAAAATATTGTCCGAGTTATCATTTATCTTTCACTTAAAATCAAATAAATGCACTTACTTGGATTTCTATGTGAGCTTTACTCTTACATCGTTTGTTTTTCTGAGTTAAAAGTTGAACCACATATCTATAAATTGAGGAATATTCCTTCTTATCTCATGATTTTGGTGTCACCACAGGATAAAGCGTCTGATGTAAGTCTCTTAGACTGGGACTGGAAAGCTTCCCTGTGGGCATCTGAACTTGCCTTGTCCCTTTTAAGCGTTGTTTATTTCAACAAAACAAGTCAGTGTTTTTTTTCCTGCTGTGTAACTTTGCAGGCGAGACATGCTATCTGGTGTACGCTGAGAACTGTGAACTGAAAACCCATCTTTTCACTTGCAGTCGCACCACATACAAGATCTATGGCGCTGGTGAGTGTTTAATACTTCAGAGCTTTGTGGCGCTCTGAAATCAAACAGAATGTGGTGTGTTTGGTCTGTTCAGCAAGGAGAGGTGGGAAAGGGATTCTGGCAGTTGATTCAGACAGTCACAGTGTGCCAGAGGGAGTTCTGAGGACTACGCCATGCATTATCAAACCTCACTCAGCCATAGTTTTTCTGCTTTGCTACACTATTGGTCACATTTTCTCTCTTTTTAATTGGTTACTTTTCATTTGTCCTGTGTTACATTTGTCGTTCTTCTACATTTGCTCTTACCATCTCTTTTCATTTTGCTCTATCTTGTATTACTGCTTTGACAGAGATGGATAGAACAACATAGCAGATTGTTTAAAGATCTTGTGTTAAAGCCGTGCCCTCTTATCAGACGGATGGGAAATGTTCAGCCAGTGATGATTATTCCAAAAAATACCTGATGCACAACATGATGTATCTGAATGCTTTGTAGTTTTTGAAACAACTTAAAGTATAAAAGTAAAAGTAATGTACGGGGAAAAAATACTATTAAGGACAAAAGCTTTGGCCATGCCACAGGGACCTATAGTTTACTACCCCACCTCCACCTGAAAAACAGTATTCTAAAGGCCATAATGTAATTTTATATTTAAATGGTAATGTTGAAAAATATAGTTGTTTGCTTTAGTCTCTGCCTCAGACATCTTTGTACTAGGCTGGACTGGGACGTGATTTCTGTCCAGCTCTGGCCCTCGAGGGCCACAGTCTTGCGAGTTTTTAATGTGTCCCTGCTCCAACACATCTGATTCAAATGAATGAGTCATTGTGCAGAACTTCATGCGCTGTTGGATCCATTTAATTTGAGTCAGGCGTGTTGGAGCAGGGAAAACATTGAAAATAGGACAGTGGCCCTCAAGGACCAACTTTTAACACCTCTGCAATAGGGTGTCAGAATGATAAATGTTTATACTTCTCACCCAACCACAATCAAATTCACTCTATCCGGATGGCACAATTTATCTGGATAGGTTTTTGTGTGTGGATTTTTTTTTTCTTTGGAACAATGACAAGCCGAAATGAAATAGGAGTAATGGGGCTATTTTTTAAAGTGGAAGAAGTGGAAGTAAAAAGTCCACTGAAAAATAATTACTCCAGTAAAGTATAGATACCCCAAAATTTTACTCGTGTAAGATAACAAAGTATTTGTACTTCAGATGATGTCACTTGTGTTATGAATGAACGAGTATTTGCAACTTCATTTGATTTTAATCTTTACAGGAAGTTTTAAGTGTATTTCCAGTCATCAGCTTGTGTAACTTCTTATCTTTTGTCTTTTTTCTGCTGTATCCCATTGTACAGACTCGCTTTTTTATTATTTCAAACTCAGATTTTAAACAGAAACAGTGAACATTTAATACACAAAATCAAAGCTTTCAAGATTCAAAAAGGGATTAGGATGAAGTTAGATACTTGTAGTCCTTCTGTCATTAATAACTTAAATATTGACACTTTCACAGCATTTCATCAGGATATATAAGCACATTACATTTTATATTGTTTTTATATTTGGTGTGTGAAGGCTGCTTTAATTATCTTTTATCAATAAATTGTTTTTAATATGTAAAGCTCTTTGAGTTGCCCTAGCATGAAATATGCTTTATAAATAAAATTTGATTTGATTTGATTTGATTACAAACCATAATACACAATGGTAATAATACCCTCTCGTAATAAATCGTAGTATACAATATACAGAAGCTAACATTGCACAAGATGACACTAAAAGACAGTGGAGACTCCCACACCGAACCACATTAATTAGATGAACACTGCCCCGTTACTTACCCTCTTTTTCTCTCTGACACCTCTCTGTGTACGTGCTGGTGCCCTGTGCTTAATAAAACAGATTAATTAGGCTCATTGGCATTCTAGGACACTGCTTCCAGCTGTTTCCCCGGGCAAGGTTATCCATTTTAACTGTGAACATAGGGAGTCTGGAAGGAAACAACTTGGAGGCTAGCACCCCCACCACAGTGATGTTTGACTGCCGGAATGAATGGATTTCAGTAACAGTCTCACTTACTGGACGGCAAACCCATCCCTCAATCATTTTCCGATGAACTACTTCGCCACGTGTGTTAACACCTGAAACAATGTTGTTTGGGTAATTGCTCCTGTCCCTCATTTTTATGTCTCTTACACACTGCTGACAAAGCAGATAAATGTTCACTGTGCAGAAGATAATTTGTCTTTCTATTTGAGTTAGTCAAAAAGGTAAATTGCACTGTAAACACATGATAAATAGGCGATCTCTTGCCCTGGTGCAATGTTTAATATATAATGCCATCTGACAGGCCCCAGTTAGCATCAACTTTCATTATCAGTAAAACATGATAACACAGTCCCAGGCCCTGTGGCAGAGAAATTGAGATTTGCTTATAAAGTAGAAATAGTAACGCTGAAGTATTGAATCTGGCAAAATGTTGCGAGTATTTGTCGTGCACTGTAAGCAATGACAACATCTTGTTGAAGTGGTAGGTCAATACACATTACTGAGGAAAAAGAGATCCAGCTGATGAAGGATGTAGTGCAACCCCAGGTCAATGAGGTAACTGTACCTTTTAGAACTGCATCGATAAGCACACGTTGAGCTGGGTCAAGCTGAGTCAGCATTTTGGATTAAAAAAAAAAGTGGTAAGTAGAAAATTAGAGGTTGAGTTTGTTCTCTCAGGGTAACTTATTATTTTTTCGAACTTTGTTTAAATTGAAATCTGCCACCACGGAGTAAAAAGCCTTTGTGGATAACGTGTAATCATCATTTCTAACTGTCACTGTGAAAGCTGAATAGCTGGCAAGACAAAGCTGGCCTTGAAGACTTACAGTCTCATATAAGCAGCACAAGGTTTCTACTGCAGTAAAAGACACTGAGACAATTCTTTTCTTGAACAAAAGAAACACTGCCTCAAATATACTTTAATCAGTAATGCAAAGCGTCCATGAGGAAACAAAATTGAAATAGAAACAAAATGTACTAAAGATCTTTTAATTTATTTTAGGTAAGAGAAATATGTCAAAATTAGAAATAATATGAAATTGATCAAATTTAAAGCCGCACTACTGAGCTTTGGCAGATTTCCACACTTCTTTCACACACTTCTTTGGCATCCGTTTTGCATCCTGTCTCTTCTCGGAGCTCTCTCTAGCCAGTAAAACTCCATCCAGAGTTGACTTTGGTCTCATTTCTGTCACCTTCTCCCTTTCTTTTCCACTTTTCCTCTGATAAATTCCTCTTGTATTTCAGCTAGTTTGTTGATATCCAGTTGCTGTCAAGTGGCGCGATGCTGTAAAGCAAAATGCAGCTGTCACATGAGGCCCCAGGCTGGGAAAAAGAAGTTGTGAAATGTGGTTTTCCAGCCTCGGATCACTGCAGGGCAACGATAACTCCAGGATTGTATATTATAAATGTCACTGTGCCATCAAAACAAGTCAGAAGCAAAGAAGGGAGGTCAGAAACTCATGTAGTGTTGCTTTAAAGATGATAATTGAGTAGTCTCGCTCTATTATGCAAAAAATGTTCCAGAATTTTTAAATTCAAACAGAATTGAGATGTTTTTTTTTAAAGCCTGAATAACAAAGAACTGTTGATTCTCTTTATAATCTCAAGAGGCCTCGCTCATGTAGAAAGCTATAAAGCTGTTGAAATATTTGGAAGCATTGTGTTACTTTTCTATAAATGTGTAAAAAAAAAAAAATTGAATTTAGCTACAGATGTTGAGATTTAGATCCAGTATTCAAACACTTCATGATTCATCTCAGCTTTTGTTTTGTTCTGACCATTGAATCCTGTCTTCTGCTTTTTTATTTTTTCATTATTCTGCTCTCTTTGTTCCATTTGAGACTCTAGCTGATGCAATATGAATGTTTTGTCCTTTGTGGAGTTGATCTGTGTACAAGTATTTGTGTGTGTGTGTGCGTTACAAAGACAGATTTGTGAGCCTTTTGGTGCGTACAGACATCAGGCACTTTACCCTCCTCCAGTGGCAGTCAGGAGGGGAGCCTGTTGTCACATTTTTTCATCATTACCTCCAAGGCTCCCCTTCATCTCTCTCCCTTGGAAGTTAAAAAAGTCATCAAAGGCTTGGCATCCGGCTGCTTTATGCCTCTTCTCTCCAAAAATGTCTCCCTTTTCTCCCTTGAATCTTCAACAAAAACTGTTGCCTTTCCCGCAAAAGTCCCTCAGTTTCAGAAGTGCTGGAAATCTCTGCATCTTGTGTCAGTGGAGGTGTGCTTGTGCTTCTTTTGACATCTCTGCTAAATGGAGAATGCTCTGCAACTCGTTTAACAGCTCTGTGACTTCGTTCTTCCCCCGGGAGTCCAGCAGCATTATATCTCCTCACCCAAGAACTTGCCCTCCTCTCTGCTCCGTCCTGCCTGTCGCATCACTGCATTATCATGAACGCGCTACTTTACACAGCACAGAGAAGGAAGCCCGTCAGTGCTCTGGCTGGAGCATCGGGCTAAATCCTGGATCAGGGGGAGAGTTCAGGCTCCTTGGGGAGAAGGTCTTGGCTGGATTGTTGAGAGAATGTTGGACATCGGGGCTTTGGCAAATCAAATGCTGGATTAGGAGCAAAGGATGAATAGGAAATTCCACAGGGTGTTAATAGTAGCCTTCTGGGGATTTAATCCTGTTTTCTTGGCTCGCGCTTTCATGATATGTATGTGTGCATATGCATGGAAACGCCAGCTGTGTTTTTGTATATGCTGCTTATATTAAATTAGAAAAGACTTGGTTGTAGTTAATGATGTTACATCTTTATCTCCCACATTAGTTATCTTGTTATGGTAAAGAGTTGAATGAACTTGATGATGAGCAGATAGATTCATGCCTGCATGCAAAGATGGATGGATTACCCTTTAAGTCACTCTGATATATAATTAGTATTCATTTGTCTTTCCGTTTCATCAATATGTCCTTTGTCACTCTTTGATTATGGACTGAAAGAGGATTAACTGTCTTGTTTCTCCTTTATTTTCCACAAGGATGATGAGCCAATCACTGGAGGGGCTGATGGCAGAGACCACACCCACGTCTGGAAGTTTCTCAACCAGCAACACAAGAAATTACCATGGAAACCAGAGGTAATGCAAATTATTTTCTCTCATTTCCATCATTGCTGCTAAGTTGTCCATATTTCTCCTCAATCATCATGCAGTTTCTTTGCCATTTGAGTTACTAAGTTAGCTAAATCTGGCCAGGGCCCCTCATATGAACAGCAAACTTTAATCAGAAGAAAAGTAATATCATTCAGCAGACCTTTCATGTCTTCTTTCAAAAGCAGCTGATACTTGAGGACAAATGGAGATGCAGCCATTTTTCTGGTGCTATCGGTGAATGAAAGAAATGTCCCTTGTGGTTATTATGAGAGATGATTGTAAGAGGAGGAGGACATTTAATCAAAAACCATCAGTAGGTTATATTTAAAGGCACCTAGGACTGAAGATTAGAAGCCGAAGTGGTTCATGCATACTTTTCAGCTCACTTGCTGATGTAGTCTACACAGCCGCTGTAACAAAGGGAGCAGCAGACAGGGCAATTAAGCAGCGGATTAGTGATAAGGGAAACAGCTCTAGATTTGTCACATGTTCAGCAGAGGTTAATTAAAGGTTTTTGCATGTATGTGTGTCTGCGAACCTAATCTGGAAAATATGATTTATTGCATGTCATGTGTAATTCTGGCCAAATGGTAGAGGATGCACACAGTTCATGTGATCATGCATGAGAAATTTGACTATTGTCTTTGGTTTTCAAGTGAATCAGTTTAAAGGAAGTGATCCAGAACCTTTTTTTTTAAAACAGGCAGGATTCTTCATCATCCGGTGTTTTGTACTCCGATTTCTCATAAAGCATTATGCGTGTAATCTTTTTGCACGAGGCAGCATTACAAGGTGGCTGAACACAGCATGAGTCTGATAATGTTTCAACACCTGCGGTTTTATTTTAGCAGACTCCTGAGTGAGCTGGTCTGCGTTTATGTTGCCTTTAAGAAATGCAAAACATTCTGTGCTAAATCATCCACCTATTCATACACCATGAAAGACTGAAATCAATTTGAAAACCGTCTTTCTTATCCATTACATCATCTTTCTTTATTTTTTATCGCGGTTCGTAATCGCAGACTATGGCAAAGATAAACTTTGAGAGTTTTCACATGAATACAGTATCTTGTTTTTAGAACTTATAATGATCCGGAAACATCTGTTAACTGAATGTTGAGAGGCCTACATCTGTGTATGGACCATGCTTGTTGGATCATTTAGGAAGAAGTCAGACTGATTTTGAAGCAGCCAGTCCAGGACAACAGCCAAAACAGCTATCTGAGTCTGGACCATGTTGGCTACAGTAATTAGACAAATGCAACTGGATTCAAAGCTGGATCACAGCAAGCCCCTTTTACTATGAGCATTCAGATCTTCCTTTGTTTGGTTTTTCTATCATTTTGTATGTAAATTCTGTGGAAATCACACAAAGCTTTTTGATTTAAAGAAAATACATGATTTCACAGGCAAAACACTGTTTTCATATTAATGGGGGGGATTGGAAGAAAGAAAAAAAACCTTTGAAGGGAAATGAATGTTGCAGCATCCACACCCAAGCATCAAAGCTCACTTGTAGAAGTCAACATGGCTTTTCGTTGACTGATTTCCAGTTTGCTTTTAAAGCAACATACCATTTAGTTTCTGTGAATTTATTTCTTTTTAAATCCCGCTATGAAATATTTCATTCAGATCTTCCTGAGAAATCCTCTTTTATCTCATACTTCTGCTAAGTCTAAGCCAAGCTTGTCATAAGGCATATAGCGCAGCAGCTCTTCCTCTGCTTTTACTAGCTATCTGTCCTAATTACCAGCATTAACTTGTTTTCTTGGTGCACAGCCAGGATGATAGAGGTCTGAAGGGCGACTGAGCTGGCGCTGCCAGACATGTAGACTCAGACTGGCTGAAGTCGAGTAGTGACATATGCCAGCTGTCATAGAGTGGCAGAGGTTACGCAGACATTCTCAATAAAGCTAAGTTGTTTTGCACAGGCAAAATGCCTCTTCCACTGCTTTCACACAGACAGAGGAAGTTGGTTACAGCTGCTTGTCTTGAATAAATAGTGCAGACTTAATTACAATCCCCAGCCAGTGATCTCATCCAGAGGTGACAGAGGATTAGCACACGCATGCAGCTGTATGTAGTCTGTCTGTCAAGGACACCAGCATGCCACGGACAATGACACGAGATCAAAGAGGGACCTGCTGGCACACTTTTTAAGAGGCAAGCAGTAGCCAGGCACTAGGGGGTGGGAACAATCATTTGCAGTAAAGCTGATGTGGATCCAGACAGGAGTTGAGCATGGTAAACTATATTAAAATGCAGATTTATATTGTTTATTCTCATTTCACAAAGAGAGGACAGGTAGAGGATTACAGACACCTGGCCAAAATATCTAGTCTTCTGTATCTTCTATGTGTATCATTTTGCTGCTGTAAATTTGGACAGCCTGTTATTTACCTCTCAGGAGGGAAGTCAGGAAGACAATGCGGTACAACACAGACACATGAGTCACCCAGGAGCAGTCATGCAGTGACAACCCTGGTGGGGGATTTAGATCTTTGTCTCGTCTCTGATCCCCTCCTCGTGTCACAAAAATGTGCGGTGAGGATGCGGAAGAGAAAACCTGACATATCTGCTCTTCAGTTAGTCTGTTAAAAATCTTCAATGGACAAAATAGGAAGCAGGAATGAATATCCTCCAGGTCTCAGTCTACCGTTAGAGTTGGGTAAGTGATTGACAGCTTGTTGCGGGAGATGAAAAAGACTCCTCGGCGCTCTTCAGCTGAATCCGCTGCAGCCATTTCAACCCCCTCTCATGTTGCATCTTTGGCATTGCAGAAGATATGATGTGATGTGATTTGTGGGACAGATGGCAGATTATACAAATCCTCATTACAGTAACTGATAAGGCTGGAATCTAGATCATAGGAACCTTGTCTTCCAGTTTTTGCTGCTCTTTTGGTGTGAAATGAGTTCTCATGGTCCATTTAATATCTGGAGTTTTTCATGCCTCTCAAAAGCTCATTTTTCCTTCTTTATCCACTTATCTGACTTTCTTTTCCATTCTAAATTATGCCTGACAAGTAATAGATGAAGGATGCCCTCTTTACCTACAGATGTATCTCATAAACTAGTAGATGTTCACTCTGAACACAACAGATCAGTTGGGGCGCAGAACAGTGTTATTGCAATAGTGATTATGCTGACTCTCAAATACGGGGGAGTGCGCAATGTGGTATTGTATATACCCCAGTGGGCCTTTGCCAAGAGCATCATGCCTCACTTTTCTTATCCAATTGGGATTAACAGTGTCAGCTGGTGCGATAGCTCGTCAGTGGGTGCACTGAGCAGCCATTTGTTAGTGCTTTCCTGCCAGCAGGTTCGCAGAAGGCTGCACCAGATTTTGAGAAAGGCAGATAACCTCCTGCAGGAGAGGGAATGAGAAAAGGGAAAAAAAAAAAAAGATCTGATTTTCACTCTGGTTGAAGGTGCGATCAGATGGATGAGATAAAGTGGATGCCGGAAATACTGGATGATGGGCACATACATGTAACTGTGTGGAATAATGTACAACTCTTTAATTTCATGTCTTTCTCAGAACGTTTTGCTGCTCACCTATTCAATCACTTTCTTGCCTTTTCAGTTTTGTTAATATTTACCAAATAGCCTTTATTGCTGCTGAGCTAAATGGTGCTCGCTCCTGTGAAACAGTCTCCATGTAGCATGTCGGGGTCTGGGTCTGACTGGCCACTCTAACAGGCAGATTGTCTCCATTTGAGTTCAATCTGTTTTGAACCCAATTTCATCTTGTAGGATGGTTGTCTGTCTTTATCATCCAACTTTTGCTTAGCTTCAGCTGACAGAAACTCCATCCTATGAGACCCCATGATAACTTCCAATGATATCAACCTTTCTAGACCCAGAGGCATCATTTGACAAATTATTTTCCCAAAAGCATTGCTGAGTGTCAACATATGCAAATAATAGGCTCATGAATAGAGACATTAACCAGCGATAAAGTCGCTGAGCCTTGAGCTTTTACTCTAGGCTTCTGTTTTGCATCATTGAACATATTTTATGAGCCATCCTAGCTGTGTGTTCACATCTGGAGAGAAGAGCCACAGTAATACATTTAATGTAAAGACAGTTTGTCTAGTTGTGTAATAAAACTGGTTCTGTATGTTGCTAATCTCAAAATATCTACTATTTTATTGAAATTAAATTAAGGAAATAAAAAACTATCAATTTATTATTGTATTTTATTTATTACTTTATCATAAAACTGTATAATAAGTTTCTTTATCAGTATCTACACACGTTATTTCTTGAATATAAATGGTCCTAAGAAAAGTCTTCGTCAGATTCATCACCTGTTCTTAAATTGTATTCTTTTCATGGGGTTATCCATAACCTCCTGAAGTGCCAGTTTATTCAGATTAACAGAAGGAACTGCCCTGTCATTCCCATAAAAGTAGATGAGACTGCATGGGCATTTGCATATACAGTGATCATATTCACAGCTTCAAGAAAAATTGATAGTGTGGTCAAGAATAAAAATCCAGACTTTTTGTAATTGTAATGTAAATAAAATTAAAGAAAAGAAAAGAAATAAAGCAGGATATTCACTGAAACCTGGATTTCTTGCATGAGAATAACTGTAACCCATAAATTATCAGTAAAAATAATAGCAAGATGGCCAAAGGATATAAACAGAGAAAAAAAAACTGATAGAATTTAGATGAGATCATCTATCAACTCTAATGTTTTTGCTCTGGGTGTATCCTCGGTTGTCCTGCTGTCGCTGGAATGTATAGCTGCTAAAAAATTGCGCATCAACAAGCCGTGCATTGAGCCGACAATCTGAAGAACTGTCTTCAAAGCTTCAAGTGGACCTCCTGGGAAGCGAGAGACCACATTCAGAAGATGGCTCTGGGAGATGACTTGCACATTTATTGGGTAGCATTGCTTGTGGTTGAGAAATGGAAACAGAGAATGCCTGAATGCACATGTGCATGTAGTCTGTTGCAGCAATTATAGTGACGTATCTGCGCGTTCTCCAAACCACATTTGCAAAAATATGTCCACCCTGAAATGAGTGCTTTTAAGAATGCCATGATTAGTTGTGGAAGTTAGAACATTTTTTAAAACTTACTAGTGAGTTTGCAGAAGGGGTAAATAAGGATGATAACTGTAACTTTACAATCTTATTTTAAAAGTTGCTAATAATACATAAATGTAGATCATTTCTAAATGATTCCATTACTTGGTACTGTATGAGGCACTTGCAGGCCAAACCGTTCTAGGACTCTGTGAGGGTTATGTAGACTGGGGGACACTGAGGATGTTGTCTCTGGTTGCTTTTGCACCAGAGACAAAAAAAACAATCTGTTATTTCTTCATGGTATAAAGGCACCATGAAATTTCACCCAGTCTACTTCTCTGTTTTATTTAACTTTTCAAAAGGGTAACATGAGGAACTGTTGTCTACATTTTTACAGCCCAACACAAATCTTCTTGGAAAATCTGCTGTAGAAACAGACAGGAAATGTGCAGGCAGCTTCAGAAATTCTGAGCAGGGGATTGGTCAGAAGCAGTCCGTGAGGAGGACATTCTTATTGGTCATTGTCCCACCTGAAACCTGCTCTTATCTACCAGTGTAGGGCTCAGACTGGTCCAAACTGCTGTGTTTTGGCCACAAACACTTTGCTTGAAGAGTCTTATTTGTGTTGAAAGGTTGATGTTGCAGAGATGTTTACAAGTGGTCATATGGATCTATAACAACTAAGTCACCGAAGGCCCTACTGGTCCTTGCTGGGAAAGTATTAAGCTTGGTAGAGCTCTAAATTGTGATCATTACTGATGTGCGATTCCACTGATTTTCTTTCCGATCTGATACCAAGTAAAATTCAAGCCAGTAGTGGCGATACGGATCTCATTCCGATACCTTGTACAAAAACTAAACGTGTTTCGAAAATCACTTTCAAAACAGCCTAGACTAAGGGGAAAGGAATTGATAGTTACGTTTTTATACAATACTTGGTGACTCAAACTCAAATTACCAGTAAAATGATGCATCAATACAAAATATAAATGCCGCAATAATTGCATTTGGTTGTCAGCACCTACACATTAAAACATTCAGTTAACCATCAGTCTAAGAAAAAAGATTGATGTTATCTATCCATCCTATCTATTCAATATGTTCCAGCCGTTTTATTTTTTAAAATGGCTGTTTTACTGAATATTTAATGACACCCAGCCCCTACAAGCATCCTTACCGACTAAATCTAGGCCTGTTGAATTGATGTGAGGGGATCTCGGGGGCACATATCACTCCAAGCTGAACTCACACAGATACTTCTTGCAGCATTTACTTAATTTATAACCATTTTCAATACTGTACTTGACAAAACAGGATGTCTTTGTCTTAAGAATGAAGAGAACTAATTTGAACATCAACATAAAAGCCTAAACCCAACAGACAGATGAAAACCACTTTTTCCAAAATTCAACATCAGTGCTACACAGCTCCACATTTTCTCCCTCTATACCTGAACATTAGTTCGTACCTGCCTGCAGCATCAAAAGACTCCGCGAGTTACGTTTGTCTCACCTTGCAGC
The DNA here is from genome assembly GCA_028567055.1 of Leptatherina wallacei. Classification (NCBI taxonomy): domain Eukaryota; kingdom Metazoa; phylum Chordata; class Actinopteri; order Atheriniformes; family Atherinidae; genus Leptatherina; species Leptatherina wallacei. The sequence continues at coordinate 29,067,577 of JAOXYM010000010.1, read as the reverse complement.
ACCTGTCCCTCTCATCTCCTCCTCTTCCTCATCATAATTTCATTATATTTTGTTATGATTGACTCTTAAATGTTTAAGGAGGTTTGTGGTGTTGCTGTCTATGTTTTCCACACATCATACAGCGCCGCTGCTGTTCAGCTCCACGTGTAACTGCTACATACTGACTGATTGATCGGCACGCTGCTGCATGCTACACTGTGCCTTATTTCACATATGACTATGAAAGGTGGAAGAAAAAGTAGTTCCTACCAACTGGGTATAATTTAGACCAGATACTGATATTATAGTTACTTTCCACTGTATTCCAGTTGTGATAAACTACATGTCTAGCCCATAATACTTAAATATCGATATTCTAACGTGAAAATCGATTCTAGAACATCAAAAGCGGCTATCAGAGGTATCGATATTTCACTATCAATCTGCAGATCATAATGATCATATTCAGTTCCTTTGCTGCAGACACAAAAAAGAGGGGGAGAGAGCTACAGGGAGCTTGAATGGGATGCACATACTGTACAGCTTTGATATACTCGAAATATTACACCCACCTACAAAATACTGCCAAAAAAAGCGATAGAGACAGTAGACCAGCTCTCTGCAGCTGCATCATCAAAAGTGAACAGAACAAGTTATCTCTGACTAAACACTCAACAGACACAGCGGATTGTGACTGGCAGAGAGAATTTCATTTCTACAGGGTGCAAGTAAAAGAAACCTGTCAATTTGTCTGAAACACAAACAAAGAAAAATAAATGGAACTGCAAAGGCAACATCATGGCATAAACTGGTAATGGGAACATCACCGTCCCCTAACAAGGAATTAGGAGGGAGACCAAAGAAATGAGACAGCAAAGTATGGTGACGGCTGACAGCTGAGCTCTTTAAAGTAAAAGACAGAAAGGAGAAAACTGGCACGGGTTGGCAACACATAGAAATGTTAGCATGGAGACAGAGATATGGAGGTCAGAGGGAAGACATGGCGACACAGGCTCTAGTGAGACGGGCCATTGGAGAGAAAGTGGAAGCAACAAGCAAGAGTCAAATAACTAAACTGAGGCAAGGACAGTTTAGCAAACTCAGGTACGCAGATTGGCGAGTTTCTGTTTCAGAGGATGGAGAAAAAGTTCCTTTTGTCTGACTCCATCCTTTTCCGGCCAGGGCATGGGACAAAGCTCTCACATGGCTGTCACCCACAAAATAAAGCCAATTAAACACAAGTGCCCCCCAGCAGAATGCTGACTTCACAGCCTGAGGATTCTCCAGGACTGCACTGGGAAATGTGTGTATGAATAATTAGAGACTTTTAAAGCTGCCCGCTTATTGCTGTTTGACAAGAGGAGGGGTGAGGAGGGGGCCAGGCCAAAAAAAAAGGTTTGCTTTTAAAACCCACAGGAAATCTATTAAAAGCTTTACATAAGGCATATTTACACAGGGGCTTGTCCCGTCTGCTAAATCCCTCTAGCCTTGCCATGCCTCCCCTCCATCTCTTTGCCATCCCATTTTAAACATCAGGCATACGCATTCATCTTTTTGCCCCCCTGCTTTTCTCTGATTTGATTCTGCCTACATTGCAAATCCCTGTCTGTTTTAAATTTCAGCTAGTCTTTCCACTGGAGAGCATATAAACAAAGAGAAAATCAAATATGTGAACCAAAGTCAGGAAGTCATGCTGATTTCCAATGACATGTTTTGAAAACAAAGGTATCTCATGGTTAATTCATGGGCTGTAATTGCTTTTCTGCTGTCAGCGTACAGGGCAGTTAGTTGACCGTGCAGAGCAGAGAGAGAAATGAGAAGGGCCACTTCATGTCAGGCCATCTGTTAGAATGCCTGTGTGATACTTAAAGGAGCATGACACCCCCTGTCAACGTCTTTCTCCTTAAAATATAAACATAGATGCAGAAGATGGGTAAAAAGGTGTTTGCCCTCAGCTGTGTGGTGTCTCAACTCTTTAGTCCCTCTGATTAGACAACAACAGGAAACTGTATGTTTGTGTTTTCTGGTGTTTCAAGGTCGGTCTGGGGCTCCTGACTGCTTGATTTGACAGCTTATCCTGCACATGTTTACTGTATAGCTCGGGGCTACTCTGCACACAACAATCATGCAAGTTCTTTCAATTGATTTGGGGCCAAAGTTGTGAATCCAGCTTTTTGCTTTGATCCAACCGAGATCCTCACTGGGCCGTTTCATATTCGTTTTTGGGAGAGCCTGCTTCCTATTCGAGCCCGTGTGATGTTCTAGATATCTGTGGCAGTATCAAAGTGGCAGCCTGCTGAGACTGTTGTGGCGCATTAGAGGATGCCATATGTGTGGACAGTATGCAGGAGTGAGTTGGCACTGTTTGCTGTATGAAAAGTTAGAGTTTGTAAGTTGTTTAATTGCTTTGACGGCTTCCTGAGGCTTGATATCAAGCAGCACAGACAGAAGAGGAAGTTTGAGCAAATGTATTGAAAGCTGTTGAAATTTAGTGTGCATCTTTTCTTACTTCAAATGCAGTGCAAATTGACACATGAGCAGAGAGGCATCACTTCCTGTAGATGAGACGACTTGTGTTAGTGTGTGTGTGTGTGTGTGTCTGCACGTGAAGAACCCCAAGGCAGACTAGTTCCACCATCTGTCCCTGCTGTGTCCCATGATTTCCCCGTGTAATTCCGACAAATGTCAGACTATGGGCTTGGGATGAGCTTTGACAAACTCCTCCAAACGTTCTCAGTTCACGCCCCCCCCTCCCCCTCCTGCCCGATGAGCTCTGTCGCCTTCTCCTGTTATTGAGGACAGCGCGAACACTCGAAACTTCACGCTGCATCTTTCACCCAGAACAAATATTTTTCAGACTGGTGGAAGCTTCATATATTCCTGCACAGAAACGTGTCCATTTCAGCTGTTATAGACGACTCCTGCAGCCGCTTTACTGTCATGCATCTCCAGTTCAATATGCACTAACCTTTGTGTTCTCTCTGTGTGTCTTGGCAGTATAAGGGCCAGGCCAACCTTCATGTGTTTGAAGACTGGTGCGGCTCCTCTATAGCCCAGCTCAGAAAGAACCTGCACTTCCCTCTCTATCCTCATGTAAGTATTAGATACAAAGGTTTATTGTCATGTGTACAGTAAAGAAACAGGTTTCCCTCTACAATGAAAATCTTAATTTTCCGTCTACACCAAATACCACAAGAACTTAAAATGACTATAAAAATGTACAAATGTAAATGCAATAAATCTCCCATAAAAACGAGCCATACGAATGATTAATACGGCAGATTATTATGCACATACTCATCCACTGTTTATGAAATCACATGTTATAAAATTCAGTGATATGGTATATTACAAAATAATGCAAATAATGTACAGAGCTAAATCAAAATTACTTCCAGCCACCATACAAAGGTTTTTTTTTCTTTTCAAGAGCCAAAGTATGATTTCAGAGTTGTTTGCAAAAGGTGGTTTCTAAGGCAATTTTTGAGGGCTACAAGAGTTCATAATTTGTGAAAGATTTCATGTTATTTATCTTGTGAAACTGCTTTATCATTCTTCCACTTTTTTACTTTTTGTTGTAAAAATATATATGTTGCTGGGTAGCTCAAATAGGACAGGCTTAAATATAAGCGTTATGCTTCAGCCTGTACCTTTTCAGTCAGTATATAAAATATTTGTTTGTTCTTAACACATTTGTTGTTTATTATTTGACTGAATAAACTAAATTAAACAGGTTCCCCTCTACAATGAAGATCTTAATTTTCCATCTACACTGAATACCAAGAGAACTCAAAATGACTATAAAGGTATAAGAATACAAATTGAAACTCATTTAAATTACAAAAGCAAAAAAAAAAAAAGTATTAAAAATCAATAATGGCATGCAAGAGAAAAATATATATGTGCAACATCTGGGTTGTGCAAACTTTTAAAGGTAAATGGCAAACAGCGTGTGCAAAACTCCCTGAATTAAGTGAGATTTTAAATGCATAAAGTGCATTAAGTGTCAGAGATAATCAATAAAGTGTATATATTTCTGTGCATATACACTTCTCACAAAAAGTTAGGGATATTCAATTTTTAGGTGAAATTTAAATGCAGAGTCGCTACTACACTGATATCATATCATGAATATGGGACATTTCAGTAGAATAATGCAATGATAATTCCTTCTTTCAAAACACTTTATTCAAAACAACAAAAGCTAATATCAGTGGTGGGTAAACCCCAACATAAAATGTCAATGTGTCAATAACTTGCTGTGTATTAAGTGTTGTCTTTGGAGTCAAAATGTGAACAGTCTGATGAAGAGGACAGGTTACATACAGGTTGTCATGGAAGCAGAACAGGGATGATGGTTTGAATAAAGCGTCAAGTATAAAACTGTCATCTGAGGGAGGAAGATGTTTTGGGGGAAATAAAATGTAGAATGTTTTTTTTTTAGGAAAACTGAATGAAAAACTGCAATAATGAAATGTAGCTAAATACTTTTACTAAAGCACTGCAGTAATTATGTAAGGTAATTATACTCGTTTACATTTCTACTTCACTGTATTTATCTGACAGCATCAGATTTTGACATAAAATCTATGTTCATTAATAAGTATTGAGCAGTGCTTTGTTTAAAATGATGGTTCACATAGACGTAGAGCTGAAATGATCAAATCCTCAAAGTCAGTTTTCATTTAAGAATATCAGTGGTTCACACATGCACACATTTCAATGTGTGACTTTGGAAAGAGAAAATGGGTGGAGGGTTGTTTGAGTTCAGATATGATTTTCTGAAATTGTGAATAATTTAATTGGAAAAATTATAAAAAAAAAACAGTAATTGAAAATGAAAATCATGACTTGGAGCCTGGTGTGTTACAGTTGGGCTCCATTCATTTTCTATTGACAGCTGAACTATGTAAATCAAAGGCAGTTTTTCTTCACTCTTAAATGTAGCTTACTTACAATAAAAATATCTTAATTTTACAAATAAGGAGTATTTCAGCTGTTTTGTTGAATACCTTCAATGCTGCTGGAAATTCCTCACATTGCACTGGATCGTCTGAGCTGTGAATAAAAACATGTTAGAAAAGAAACATTTTTAGCATACCGAAATATCAAACTGATAATTCAGCAGTAAATATTGGGATGCTGAACTTTTACATCGTCCACAAGCCGTTGAAAACACCATTTCTTGCTGGCTTCTTAATGGAAGTCATCAGGATTTCCACTATGCACCCAATTACATGCAATACATTCTGCTAAAATACTGAGACTACATGGAGGGGAGTTCTTTCTCCATCACTTTTATTTCATTGAAACATCAACATTTATCTCCACAGTTTGCAAACTCGGACAAAAATAAAACTTTGTCATTCATTTCGAACCTTATAAGAGTAAAAGCTTTAAGGCTGTTGTTGTTTCGGCCGCAATAAGTGTCACATATGAATGATGAATGTTCCCTTTTTTCTATTTTACTGTAGACAAGAACCACAGTGAAGAAGCTGGCAGTGGCTCCGAAATGGAAGAACTATGGCCTGAGAATATTTGGCTTCCTTCATCCTTACAGAGATGGTAACTTACTCATTTTATTACCGAGTCCCTGATCTGATGCGGAGGGCCTTGCAGCAAGTGTCCTTTATCAGAGAAGACAATTTCCGCAGTCTTCTTAATCCAAACCCCTCGGAGCCACTAATGTAGTGGATATTCACATTTTTATTAAGGCTGAATGCCAGAATCTCAAAGCTAAATCTAATTGTGGTCCCCTCGTGGTCCTACCCTGAAACCCTGTTGCTATGGGAACTGAAAACCCTTAATGCCCAAGTGCCCTTACACAAATGACTGAATTGAAGTTATTAATTAGATTACTGCTCATTTTAGACTCTCATATAGCTTTCACTGGGTGGTGTGGCTCCTTCCAGCTGATGGTTTGAAGGTCATTTCATCCAGAGTGGCACAATGTGAGTTCCAACAAGTGCCCTTCACCTTTATCACATATCCTTTAGATCCTTCCAGATACAAGTACAGATATGACTGAGTAGATTTTAATATGTAACATTCAGTTGGCTGAATTTCATTATTTAATGTTTACAAACGTTGTCATGGTGATTTTCATGCATGGACTGTAGCTTTCAAATATTCCAGAGATGTTCTTTTAGAAGCTGCAGCACTGAAATGGCAACATTTCCAGAGAGCAAGTACAAATTCATTGTCCAACAACATAGAGGGAAAAAAAATGTTTTTGGTCCCAGAACAGCTCAATCAGCTTTGAGGAGGGTCACTCTGGGTTAAGTCTGCACATGATGAATGGAGGGGGGGGGGGGACTGATAATAAAGGAGCTCAGATTCTAATATTCAACACAACTAAGGAGTAACAAGTTTTAATGAACGACGCGGAGTCTAGAACACCACGACGCACAGCAGAAAACCGTGTAACGCACGGGTCCGAGTTGTTTAATCCGCTGATACCATGGTCCCACATTGTAAACATTTTAAAACAAATGTTTATCTTTTTTTTTTAAAGCATGCTACATATGCTTAAGTATAGGAACTATTTTATGTTGGCCTGGATGTACTTTTTATGCAACCGTTGTCAAGACAATTCAGGTTACAGCACGTTTCTCCGTAACGGAGTGATATAACAGTGATTTAACTTGTGGAACTGCATGTGTGTATGAAGGCTAATAATGCACGGTAGTTGGCTTTAGAATTCTCACTGACCATGGCATAAAGCTAAATAAAAAGCAGAGTCTCCCTTTGATTCTGTGGAGGCAGTAATACTCGTGTGATTTGTACATTTCTGTAAAACCACAACAACAGTGGCAGTTTTTATGTTTTTATGTTCCACATTTTATGTTCCAAGCAACAGACTTCATTTTCGAAGTGAATGATAGAGTGCTTGAATTTGACAATTGTGCTTTACTGTATTCCGCATGTATGTATATGTATGTGTATGTATATTTGAATATCATAAGTCAGCTATGACCATATGGGGAAAGACCGCAGTGGGCAACAACTGCAGATGAAAATATAGATGAGATATTTATGGAATTAAGTGCACTAAATCTCATTATAATAAGTGCTTATGGCGAAATTAGTCCATGATTAATACAGTTTAAATAGGAGGAGAGAAACGGCTGTCCTTACAAAGATCACATGGGTGTGGGAGAGTTTGTACAAATGGATAGCAGATTGATATCAAGCCAGAATTCTTATCTTCCTCCCCTGGCGTGATTTGTTTTAGAGTGGGTTAGATAATTGTCTTCTAACTTTCCTTAGCAGACGAGACAAAGAAAAGCTCAGGGATGTGGCAAAAGGTTAAAGTGAGCAGAGATCCGAGCTAAGAGCAAACTGGTTTTATATTGGTCCAAATATGATGTCTGAGCAACAAAACCGCCGTCTTACTCACCACCCCAAACACTCCGTTCTTAAACTCAAATACAACAGGCAATATCTGCTGAGTTTGCTGCTTCCTTTTTCTCTGTTTTCTTTTTTGTTTGCTCTCTCAGCTTTAGATCTGTGTTCATCTGTTCTTTTCCATTCACACAGCCGTTGCATGGGGATTGGAAGTTGCCGTGAAACATTCATATCACTGTAACCAAATGTGTCATCTCTGCCTACTGCCAGAGGCAGTCTAGGAATCAGATTTTTGGTGCATTTTCTTAACTTAATAAAATATATTTTAAGGTCAGATCCAGTTTGATTATACTCTATACTTATCTGTGATCATGCATATCTTCGTCCACTAACACACACTTTGATCATATTCTTTCCCCTCCAGGTGATTTCCAGTTCTCGGTATCGTCTGATGATAACTCTGAGTTCTGGCTGAGTCCTGATGAGAGTCCTCTCAACGCCAGACTGCTGGTTTATGTAGGACAGGTAAGTACTCAGCTATGCTGCAGTCTTGTGTAATATCATAACCACAGAGAGGGTCACTCCACTTAAAATATACATGGTCCAAGCATTGTGTTTGGTCTGATATTCTGGGCAGATGCTCAAATAAAGATTTTCAAGTCTTTTACTGCTGTCCCTGGTTAGCATTGCTTAGCAACAAGCTTGTACTGATGGGAGAACTAGAACCCCACCCCCTACCCCCCACCCCCCACCCCAGAGCCTAAACAGTTCCAAACTTGTCAATGTCATGGCTTAAATAGCAAAACATTATGTAAAGTGTATACCTCTGCAAAAGCAGACGAAGCCTAATTCCAATAATTAGAGACTTTATTATTTGTTACGATATTCCGGTGGAAGCTGACTCATAGCTCAGAATCATCTCTAATGGGTTCTCAGGCATCTAGGTAACAATGACTGATTGGACACGGGGACCTATTTTTTGAAGAATGTAGATATTTATGGGGTCGTATCAGTACAGGGTCCTGACCAGGCAGCAACATAAGTCTTTCTTTCTCCCATAGCTCAAGAGGAGGGACAAGGAGCATTCTGACCTTGTCTGTCTTTAGTAATCCCACGTTCACCTCATGCCACTGCACCAACACCGAGGCTATCACTCACCCCCAAAACGCAGCTCGGTAAACAGGAGGCTTAAATCTTCTTGTAGAACATCTTGTGAAAAATCTTTTTCTTTTCCCATCTATCCTTGAAGTAATCTCTGCTCACAATTGAATAAAAGTCAAGTTGTTCCGCTACCGCCTCCATAAAGTTTTTTCTCATGGAGACCCTCTGAAAGATTTAAGGAAAGGATTCACGAGGCTGCATAATGTTCAAGCTACACCAAGCAAGTGCACGTTGAGAGCAAAGGTTCTGGATATAGGGCTATCTGTATTCCAACAGGATGTGAGATGTCAGCAGGTTCCATGGGAGCTGAGATTAATTAGCTGGCATCAGATATTGATGTGACATTTAGCAGTGGAGAAATATCATCTAGGTAATGGCTGCGAAGCAGTGGTGTGGCCAGGAATCATTCATTTTCCCACTTGGTTGACAGACAGGCATCACTGCCATCCCTGTCCTCGGGGACACGTCAGGCTTCGTGGATGTAAATCTAAACGTCCACTCCTTTTCCTAGCATGTGACCCATATGTTTGCAAGTTTGCATCAACATATTTTCTTTTTTGCGACTTCTGAAAGTTAGTGTTTCATGTAAAGTATGTAAACTTCTGTCCTTGCACGTCAACAATTTTAAACCCTAAGCAGGAATTGAAGGGATTACTCATCTGAAAAGCAGGCTTAATGCCAAACTTGCTTTTAAGACTTTGAGCTCTAAAGAGGTCTAAAACCCTTCCCTCTAACTTTTTAATGCAGTTTTAATTTTCCCAATAACTTCATGCTGCTATAAAACAAATTTAATAATGATAAGCCATTTTATCATTTTTATAAGCAGACTGAATAGATAAAAATGAGGAGGCTGGGCATTATGCTACAGCCATCTGTCTGTGGCGTCTCTGCACAAAAAACAAATGAAACAAGAACAAACTCTAACTTGACTTGGAGATGGACAAGAATATGAGAAGAATTTGTTAGATTTAATAAAAAATATACTTTTTTTTGTCAATCAATGGATCAATTTTGAGCCCTTGCTGTAATGTTTGTGTAAAAGCCTTTTTAGCATAAGGTTATGTTGGGAATACATGATCTCATGAGTAAAACTTAAATAGATTTTTTTTTTTTTTCAAAAAACACGATCCTCATACTGACGGATAGGCTGTTATATTCCTGCTCTATTCAATGGCTGACTCACTGCTCAGATAGCGAATGCATTGTCAAGGATTGTTTCTGTATTTGTGTTGTCACAGCAGTGTCATCCTCGGTAGTGAGCTTGCTATAAATGGAATGTGCAGCTATGAGACATTTAACTGTGACTCGGCGGAGAGGGAGGGAGCTGAAGCATTTCCGTGGAGTTTCCATGGAGACCTCAGTCAGCATTCTGTGGAGAGCTTATGTATGGTCTAGCGAGAATGACTGAAATGTCCCATGAGAGCACCCGCAATAAAAAAAAACAATGTCTGTGGAGGTGCATTTATGTCATGAGTTGGAATCTTCCCTGTGCAGATGATTTGAAATACAAAATGCATATTTGGACAGAAAGCAAAAAGGCGAAATAGATCTTGAGTCATAGTCTTTTCGGTTGATTACACCTTGCTCTGGTCAGTTCTTTTGGAGCAGAATTGTGCACATCAGAATATTTCCCTTGTTCCTGCAGGGACATGATCTGTGCATATATGAATGAACTTAATGCGACTGAAGATCAGCCGATGTCCCGCTTTGCCATTAATCATATGTTTTTTGCCCCCAGCTAATCTGTAATGAGATTTTTCATTGATCAGAACGTGCATGCAGCTCCCACGTAGTTTCACCCAGAACCAGACCACGGCTTGATGGGTATTGAATTATCCTTATGAGTGGGGAAAAAGAGGAGCGGCCTTTATACAGCAGCAATGCCACTTCACATTAAGATGCTTTCTGGTTTGAACGTTGTTGTTTTTTTGTTTTGATTTTTTTTCACCCCCTCCCCCTTCCCTTCCAAAGACATGCATGTTAGGTTAACTGATAACTAAACAGGTCACTGGATTTCTGGCACTCTTCTCTGTTTTCTGTGTAATGGACTTATATCCTGTCTAGAGTGAATCCGCCCCCCCGAACCCTGA
>JAOXYM010000010.1:29036283-29052127 GCA_028567055.1 Leptatherina wallacei | reverse complement strand
CCCCCCCCCCCCCCCCCCCCCCCCCCCTGTGATTCTTACCACTTTCTACAGAGGCAGTATAGAGCATACTGACCAGCTTCCTCTCTGTATGGACAGGAGCCTGCAGCACCTCTTACTGGAAGTCTCTGCAGAGACTTGGAGGGGAAAAGGGAAAAAGTTACTGGGATTTCACTGCCTCCCATTCAGGTCATTACAAGGAAACACTGGCTGACCAGGGCCCAGGACATCAGTAGTGACCTCTCACACCCTCACCGTGGACTGTTCTTGCTCCTTGCCTCTGGGAAGAAGTTCTGCAGCTCAAAAATAGCTTTTTCCCAACATGTAATAAGACTGTTGAACTCCGAATAAAAGCCACTTGCTTCCTACACACAGATTCACTCAGGACTGATCCACAAGATGACCATTAACATATCAACAGGACTGACATTTTTTGTACATACTTGTAGAATAAACATTTTGCATTTTGAATTTATTATTCATTCAATTATATTAAATTTTTTACTGTTTTTAAATAAAGTTGTCTTTTAACCCATGCTTATCTCAAGTCAGAGCAACAAAGTTTGGTTCTGACAAGCACTGTATCACTTTGAATCTGGATGACAATAAAGTCTAAGTCTTACTGTCTTATTAACTGCTGCAGTCGAGTTTGTGGAGTTGTTTTACCATCAGCAGAGTTGGTCAAATGAGGCAATGCATTCATTAGGCAGTCATCATCATACACTGACTCCACTTTTACGTAATCCATGTTTTTGCTTGGATCTTGCACAACAAAAACCTCATCATGGGTAAACCCTCCAGAATCCCAGACAGAGGAAAAACCAGCATGGTCTAACTTTAGCAAATACACAACACTGACTCACTCCACCAAGAAAACCTGCATCTTTACCTCTGAGCAATGCTATTCCACGGAAATTATTCCTGACTGCACAGACCATATTTTTCCCTTTTGTAACTTTGTTTTCCTTCAGTTTCTTCCAGTGAGATGTAATTCATGAAGCAGATTTAAAAAGTATGTTTCATTGTAGTTTCCTCGCCATGACTGTAATCAGATACTTAAATGTGAGTGCAAAAAGCACTTTCATTATTAATTCAAACTTATTGAATTAGCCTCTTCACTTTATACATGTTTTCTACTGGTGACTCGACTCCTGCCGTCCCACCTCCTTCTATGCTGGGGGGGGGGGGGGGGATGTTTGAAGATACTTTCACTGTGGAAATGTACTAGAGCAGAAGCATGCTGTGGGCCTCCGAATGAAAGCACAGTAGTGCGCATTGTATCCTCCCCTTCTCAAGCCAACTGCTTCACAGAGAGTCTCAGATGCCTAAGCACTGCCAGGGCCCTGGTTGCTTTTGGACAGACATCGCTGCCTGTTCTTGCCATAGTCGCTCTCTTCTCATGCCAGCAAACCTATTGAACTAAATGTGTCTTTGTATAATTGCCATTTCTGTATGTGTGTATGTACATTGTAGGTGCATCACTGTGTGTGCGCGTCTGTCCGTGAATACTCTCTGGTATCCAGCTTGAGGATCAGCAGCTATTTACATGCTGAAAGACTGTTGTGATCCGTCACCACCACAGGGCCACGACGTCTTCTGAAGAGCTTCAAACCAGGAAGTGTGTCCAGCTCAGACAATTGAAGGCATGCCCACTGTGATCTTAGCTGTATTCTTTCATTATGGATCAGCAACAGCATGGGCACTAATTAGTTGTGTTGGCTTGCTGAGGAAATGAATGGGCTCTGATTTGACCACAGGGCCAGTGCAGGATTCCCAGTGGCTCAGATGAGCTTGCTTCTTAGAGGCAGCATTGGCAGGGAATTCCTCTGCCTCATTTTCTGTCTGTTTATAGTCATTAGTTCTCATCTATTTACTCTCTTCACCCATCACAACCTGCCTGCTGATTGACTCTCCTTGATGCTCCGGGCATATTATCTTGTTTTTCCAATTACTTTTCATTTGTATTGCTGTCATAACCGAGTGAACCCCCAGGATCTCAGAGCATCTTTTTCAATTAAATAGCTAAATTGATATGCGTTGACCTGCTGTGATGCTAAAAATATTTAGATACTTCTACTACAAAAGAGTTTCTGATCAATGCCTGATAATCATAGAGCTGGCGTTTTTGTGTTACACTTAAGTTCTAATAATAATTAGCAAATTGTTTTTTTTTGCCCCATTTTTTTCTCCCCTCTTGTGGTTTTTCTCTCACACACCGTCTCTGACCCGTGTCTCTTGTTATGTGTGTTGCAGCTGGGTACAGAGTGGACCGCTCCAGGCGAGTTCAGCAAGTTCAGGTCCCAGTCCTCCAAATCTGTGCAGTAAGTACCTGCGACAACAGCTCACATATCTTAACAGTGAATTTATTTCACTCCAGAAAGCTAAAATACAGATCTTCTCTGGAGCATCCCAAAGGATAGGTCTTCTGCTTTCTTTTCTAGCGGTCTATAGCACTCATGCTCTGCATTTGTTCACAGTCTACAGTTTCTTTCATAATAACTAAGTCAGGTCCTTCAGAAGGCTTCTACTACCTGCATACATGAGGAAATGGATGGCCCAAGTGTTCAAGTAACTTAATGGATCACATGCATTGTTCAAAACATCTGGGAAGTTGTCCTTCAAAACTATTTGAAAAAGGAAAGCCTAATTTGAAAAGAGGAAAACTTTAAGGATGGCTGACTGTATGACCACTGTGCCTTGACTCATCAGTATCTGCCTGCCTCATGAATAAATATGAATAAACAAGCTGTATAAGAAGCAGAATTGTAATAATGCCAAGAGCAGAGGCTATATTTATATTCAACAGGTGTGGCTGTGGATGAGAGTATAGAGGAGGGAGTCAAGTTTGACTTGGTTTGGTAATGTGTAGAGGAGAGATGCAGGGTTTATTGGGAGTGGGATGTTAAAATGAATTTGGGAAAGAGGACTGTCCAATGTGGAGATTCCTAATATGAAACAGAACACACAGACTGTTTGTGTGAGGAAGATGCTGGAGAAAGGAAGAGATGAAAACGGATTGTTGGCTGTGGTGACTCCTAAAGGGAGCAATTGAAAAAAGAGGAGGATAAAAAGTGCTCTTATAATAGTAAAAAAGTCTCTTTTCCTTTAAATGTAAGATGAGAAGGTATCAATCTGTCTTGTTCTCTCAGATTCAGCACATCATTTTCCCTATTACTGGGGAAAGGTTGCATATAATGCATCATTGAAGGTGACTGCTGCTTGCTGCTAGTTTCCTTCTAAGTCATTGTTGAGTTTGCTAAAATACTAAAATGGTGATCCCATTTTTTTTCTCACATTTGGCTGATTAAATTAAGCAAAAGCCATAAGAGTGCTGCTTTAAATGATGGTGTCTTTGGTATTTGAAGTGAAGGATGATTAATATCTTACCGCCTGCCAGCGGTGCAAATTGGGAGAGGAACACTTTAATAATGTAGTCATGTCATAATACAGTTGATCTAACAAGTTCTGCAGCGATCAGACAAGACATAGCATCGGTGCACAGTTGATGATGTTCTGCAGTGTATTACTATACATTTAAACACCTGAAGCATCACAATAGTACTAAAAAGTTGGCATTAGCTACTGTTTTGAGGAAGCTATTTAAAATTACATTTTTGTTAGTTCATAGTGGTCAAAAAAGTCATCAGATTATCAGGTTGTAGTTGCACTAAAATGAGCTGAGTCATAATTGCTTCAGTTACAGTATGGGATCAGATTGTAACAAAAATAAAATGATTGAAGCATCAAGTTTGAAGCCACAGCTTCGCTAGAGGTTTCTTGTCTAAGGACTGTAACAATATCTGACTATAAAAAACAAGCATTGATTTGGTGCTTACATTAGAATAAACTTAATATAATCCTCCTGAGCACAATTAGTTTAAAAGGCTGATACGATGTCACTGTTACATGCAATATTGTTTCTCAGGGGCCTAATTGGGTTTTTTTTGTTGTTTTTTGTTATGGGGTTTTTTTCACCACTAAAGGAACTGGAAATGAACTGTTTGCTCTCTCACACACACAGACAGTGTTGTGCTCACAATCAGCAGCGGCACAGTGTGTCCCCCTCATGCAGACAGGTTATTATTATTAACCATACAGGAACCAGAAGCCAGAAGGACAATGAGGTTTTATATATGGATGTTTTTTCTCTCAAAAGCAGTAATTTGTGAGCTACTCTGTAATACTTAACATGTGTTTGCAGGAAGAAAAAAAAATCACTTAAAAGAAGTTCTGCTGAACTTTGGCTGATTTTCACACCATGGCGCCCCCTAACGAAGACTAAGTCTGCTTCTGTCTTGCATCCTGTCTTCTCTGAGCTCTCTCCAGCCAGTAAAAGCCAGTCGGATGTTGTCTCTTGCTTTGTCACTTTCTTTTTTCATTTTTTTTGCTGAGGTATCTCAGATTGTGGGGCATTGAACGTGGTGGGTCTTTTTGGCTGACATTCTGTGGATTACCATCTTTTCCCTCCTACCTCCTCATAAATGTTTCTCTGCATAATAAATGAGGTAGACATTACTTTTGGGACAGTTTCATGCAACCAGAAAGTATAGGCGTGTCACTTTTATTACATTTTTTTTAAAGGCTAAGGTAATCCGTTAGATTTGGGACATATTTACGTAGCCTACATCTTCCAGTATGCATGTTCTGAAGGGAGTCTATATTGGAAACACTGTTTTTTGTTTTTTTATTCCTCTGATACTGAACACAACAAATGCTTTGCCTCAATATGTAAGGGCATTTATAATTACTATACATACCGGAGATGATACGGTTTAGAAAATTGTGGCGTTTTAGGTTTTATGGCATTTATGATTTCAGTCAAAAATCAATGGATAAACACAGCAAAATTATTCCTCATGGGGGTAAAGCTAGCCTTTGTCAGCACAAGCCTCTTCTGCAGTTTGTTATTGGTAAATAAGTTCAAGGCCATTTGAGCCTATTTACAGACTATTCGACTACAGTTCTGTTCTTTGCAAAGCCGTAATCAAAGCCGCGGTTTAAAACAGCTCTCACACTGTTCCAAGTTATTATTATATAAGCCCCACAGCTGGATGAAACGAAAGAAAACTGGAGTAAAACGGGACATGTACGACTGGAGTTGAATGGCACAGTGCAGAACACAGCCAAACAGAACAGCCTTCTGAGATGTAATTGAACAGAGGGGAGCAGAATGAAACCCAACAGACACTCACATGTTAGCAAGGTTGTTCCCTTTTTTTTTTTCACACTCAGGACTGCAGTTATTTATAAGTCTCGGTTCATTGGACCTGTACAGCAGATTGTAGAAGAATTGAGTGAACAGTGACTAATGGTTGCTGCAGGGCTGAATCATATTGTCAGGAAATGAAACATATTGTTGTTGAGAGGTTCAATTTAAACCCCTTTTGCTCGCCTGGTGGAGATCTCCATGCAAAGCGTCCAAAGCTTTCTGAACATAAAGAACATACATGCACCATGCACATTTTGCCAATATTGCCTAAGACATGTATTGTATACAAAGGTAAATAAAATGTAGGCAACTTGAAGTTGCCAGGCACTTTGCAAGCACTCCATAATCTCATCTTAAACGTTGTGCTTTTCAACATTCATGTCTCTCGTTGATGGCTAATATAGTAGGATTGCATTTAAAACATGGGCGAAAAACAATACCAAGATTCAGAAATTGAAGATTTAAAAAAAAAAAAGTATAATTGCTGCATGTTTGGAAGGTAAACAAAAAGAAGAGGGCGGTAGATGTAAAGGCTTTCTGTGGGACAATGCAACCAAGGCACAGGATATTTTAGAATGGGCAAAAATGAGACATTTATCACTTGTTGACCTTCTTGTAGCTGCAGTGTGAAATTTCATCCGACTGTAGGCGGCTACCTTAATGAATATTATTGACAGGAAAGTAGATACCGGACACCTGAGAGTTCTGGTAGTTGTCCACACCACCTGGCTGTCACCACCTGGAAGTCATAACACACATTATTAGTGTCTGTGTGTGTTCTGTATTAAAGGGGGGGTGGTTTTGATCTGTTCAGTCTGTCCTCTTTAAAGCTTTTATCCTCTCCCTCATATCCATGTAATAAAAAGGGATCCCTATGAGGGTTTCTATGAGCATATTGGCAAATAAGATAAGTGGGGGACGTTTGAACATGGTTCTATTTATTTATTGATGGACTGTCAAACTGTTAGCCATCATTAATCAAGGGTTAAAGATAACTTATTATCCAAAAGTTTTTATGAATATTTGAGTTTCTGTTTTTCCTTTTTTTTGTTATCTAGTTAAGTATGAATTATTTGCCAGTGTCAGTTTCTTAAATATGAAAAGTGCTTCAGTTTTCTGTGTTTAATCACAGCAGTTTGAATAAGTTAGTATGGGAAGTAGCAGAACGAAGTGAGAGAAAAGAAAAGAGATCTTGAACTCTTCTGAAGCGTTGTCAAAGTTATTCCTCAGATTTGATTAAAAAGATCATTAAAAATGTTATAGTCACGTTAAAATAATGTACATTTAAGTGCTGATTATAAAAGACTCAATCTGAATTGATTCGTAACAATGATGACTTTTAAGAAAATGTCAGTTTGGCAGTTTCCCTTTTTTGTCTACAGATCGCTTTGTCCCCACCTCTGCTCATTTCTGTGAAGTGATAGGTTGGCAGTGCCTGCCAGGTGCTGTCACAACAGCTTGACGAGTGACAGTGAAGTAGTCAGATGAGGAACCCAGATAACCCTGCTGACACTATCTCCTGTCTCTGAAACAGCTAACAGAGCCCTGGGCTGTGAAGACAACACCGGGGAGACTGACATTTGCTAAGTTCTACAAACTGAAGCGCCCTGAGATGCATACTAAAGATTTTCAACTCTGTGCTTAACGTGGAGTGGTTTAGAAACTGGGCTTTGATCGACATTCAGCTGAAGATTAAAGAGAATATTGTTTGAAAAATAGAGTACTGACTGAGTCTCTTCAGCACAGCCAGTGTAAGGTCAGAGTTTTTAAAAAAAAAAAAAAGCCATGAGATAAGGCACATATTGTTCCCTAGAGCTGAAATTTGTAGAAATTGTTGACATAAAATGTAAATTGTTGTAGTAAAAGGGGTCCCAGCTTTTTCTGTTCAGTAGCAATAAGCTGGTGAAGCAATTTTTTATCAGGTTGTCCACATATTTGTACTTTATACTGATTCTGGCGATACTTCAATCCATGCTGAAAATACCACCGGTATTTTAACTTGATTGATAACTGGTTGGAATCAACAATATCTGTTCTGCGTGTTATCATTTTTTCCCATCGGGTGCCGTGATAGAAATGAAATTGCCTTCTGCTGGAGGAAAGGTAGAAGCTGATTGTAAGGTTACTTGTAATGCAGCTTTTTGTCATTTTAAAGGAGCCGCTCTCAAACTGCAGAGAAAATACACACCTTGCTCTCAACAGCCACGCATCAATTTCTGCAATCTTACTTCTTTCTGCATCTTCTTCCAAAACTTTATTTCTCTTTTCTGTTTAAGAGTCACACATTGCTAATTTCCACACACATGATGGAAGGAGAGAGTTAACTCTGTATTTCCCAACAACAATGCAGAAAACCTAGTGGAGAATGACCAGTTATTTCACTGTGGGATCTCGATATCTATAATTGAATCACTTAAGCACTCTAGGCTATTAGCTGGCGAGAAGACTCAAGCGTTTAGCCAGAGGAATGGATGGTGCTTTTTGCTCACGACATCATGAGCATACAGATTTAGCATGGAGACGAGCTGAATGTTGCACCTGCTCCGAGCACCTGAACCGCCTCATTATATGTAAGGATTGACATAAAGATGTATGCACATATCTCTGTCTGTGTTTGAACGTGAGCACCAGCATTAACGTTAACCTCTCTCCTCTCAAGGTAATTGGTTGATACACTGCAGCAGTTCAATTAAAATGAAGTTGTTTGCCAGGAAGCTGCAATGACTTCTCCATCCTGATTACCTCCCCTGAGGCCTTTACTCCACCATCTGTTTGTAGGAGTGACGGTTACCTGCTAAGACACAGTTTCTCTGTTTGTGTGTGGTGGCTTATTTTGGAATCAGAATGCCTTTGGGGTGTTGATGTCCATCTCTTGAGCTGTAAAAATCAGCGGTTTCACAGCGGCTTCTGATTGGCAGTAATGCCTGAGTGTGACCAAACCTAAACACGAAACTCGTTGAGGCCAAACATGAGTAGAGATTAATGGCGATGAAGGGTCAGGTTAGCATGATGGAATGCACAAATGATGCATTATTTAAGGTGTTTAGACAGGGAGTATGTATCCTGCATGTATTGGCATATGATGGATGCACTCTAAGAAACATTCCCGTAAAAAAACAGAGACATTTTACCGTTAATTGAACGGACAATTCTGTTTATCCAAAAATGGAAAATTCTCAGCCCTGTTGCATTCATGGACATGTGTGCTATTCCGAAAATGGAAAACTGTACTTTCAAAGCCATGGAATGATACCACGCTGAACAAAAAAAAATGAAAGAATATTTTATCCAAATTTAAATATTTACCTGAATTGGTGACAAGTGATTGAATTTTGTTTATTCATGATCAGTTAATAAGTTCCTATCCAGCATTATTTTTATTCCTAGTGCAGATATCAGGCTCTGCACGAGTCTGCTAATTACCCGTTGATTATAGGTTTTTAAGGGAAACCTCCAAAACCTACACGACACCTTCCCTCGAGGACCAGGATTGAGGATCCCTGGTTTTTGAGGTAGTGGTGTGTGGTGGGTGGGACTTCCTCTACTGTACATGGTGCCAACTTTAACACTGAAACAGATCTAAACATCCAAACAATGTTACATTGTTTCTCTTTCTAATGTTAACATAACACAGGCAGTAATGCACATAATTCAAATTTAGAGGGTAACAATCACAAAAGGTTAAATTCCTGCCAAGTATAGATTTCCCATGAGCCTTTGCACACTTGGTACTGTAGATCTGTGAATCATGGGGCTCTGCTAAGTATTGTGTGATTGGTCGGACATTTGAGGAGGACGTGGTTAACGTGGAACAGCATGGAGCAAGAAGTTGTCATTTCCGTTGAAGGGATAGTTTTAATGAACAGCTGATCGAGGTGGTGAAAAAGTCTTGTGGCCTCGAGAACAAGAACAAAGCTCTCGCTCCTCGCGGAGTATATAACAAGCTTAAAGCTATGTTAAACTTAATTGTAGAACCTTGAGAGTAAAAAACTAATCTCATATGACTCCAGACCACAGGACTTCAGACATGTTTAAGTTTGAGAAGAAGTTCTTGTTCCCAAGATGCAATGCATAAATAAAAAAATAAAAAACATGTAAAACTACTGTAAAAAGTTATACCAGAAAATTCCTTCACATTTTTTATGGTATTTTTGGCCCTATTTTTCCAGACTTTTCTTAGCTGTTAGGTACTTTGGACACATCATGTTCCTGTGCTTTCCTGGTGTTAAACCCTCAGTCTGAGCTGGAAGGAGTGATGCAGTGTTTTTCTTTCTTTTTTTTTGCATAAATCCTATCAAACGACCCAGGATAACACCGCTCGTCATATGTGTGACACTGAGCCCTCCTACACATTTCAAGCTTGAACAGTGTGGGGGCTTCATCCAACAGTCACTATAACTTTCTTAAAAAGTGACAATCTGGCATTTATTACTGCATTACAATTTGCCAGGTGTGCACAGGTCAAATGGTAATCAGGGCTCGATCAACTCCTACTCTGTTTTTCTGTTGGAAACCCGATGAAAGCCTTCCAGGGGCATAAACACAGATGGGCCCCTTGTGGTGCATGTCAACGTCTGGCAAAGATGAGACATTATATGAACAGTCAGTTGGATGCAGGCAGTATGGGTGGGTGGAACGAAATGAGCATCCTTGACAAGAACCAAGTTATTAGGGCCAGATGATCCCAGCTTCTCTGGAATGACAAAGGCTTGTGAGGCGCTATGACCCAGTGATTTTATTTTAAGCTTAGTGGGCAGAAGTTTGAAAGTACAGCCTTCCTCTCACAGCTCTCCCCCTTTTTCAGGGGCATTAACAAAGCTTTGGAAACAAAACAAAAAAACAATAATAAAATACAATCTGAGTTAATTATTAATGCTCCTTTCTTTTGGCTATACAGTACCACTGTGATACCACCCATTAATAGGCAAAGCTTGTTCCAAAGACTTGAAATGTTCTACCCTTTCTTTCATAAGTGACTATATAGTTTATATTATTATTGAAAAAAAAGGAAGATAAACATTCTGCTAGGAACTAAAATTACTTCTAAAGTGCAATGCAATTCTAATTCATTAAGCCTGACTTACAAAAAATGGGCACAAGAATCTTTTAAAAATATTTTAGTTCATTTAGCCAAAAGAGCCAGTTATAATCATTAAAACTATCTAACGCAGCAAAGTCTACCATAGAACATTGGTTGCGTTCACCACCTGCACATGAAGAGAAAATAACAAACCAAAGTAATTAGGACGTAACTCCTGGATATTATTTTCTGCTTCAGAGATTGCGTTGCTTCAGTCACTATTTATGCCACTGCAGCTGTGGAAGTGAAATGACTGTGTATTATGGATGCATGGCAAAAGTCTTGAAGCACCTCTTATTTTTATATATATAAATATATTTTATATATTACCAGGGAAATGGGGAAACCTTTTTTTTTTCAATGTGCAAACACATTAAAATAAAGAATACAAGGCAAAAACACTTTCTAATATTTTAACAAACTTGAAAGTCAATATTTGGTATGGACACTTTTATCCTTCAGCCCTTCCTGAATTCTCTTCGGCAAACTTTCTTGTAATTTCTTAGTTCAGAATTAATTCTCCAGGCTTCTTGAAGCCTTTCAAAGCCTTTTTTTTGGATGTAAGCTGCCTTTTATTCTGTACTCTATCAAAAATGATCCCAGGCCGTTTCAGTACCGTTCAGGTCCGAGAAGGATTCATCGCTTCATCAGATCTGCTGTCACTGATTTTCAGTCTCTGGAGACCATTTCTAATGAGACTTTGGTGAGCAGTAGATGAATCAACTGAAGGACCAGATTCATCCCTCAGGTCTTAACTGGGATTTTTTTTTTCCTACCCCTGAAAGACTTTCAGTTACTGTTCATTTGCTGTAGATGGTTTTTAGATTCAACACTTCTTTGTCCCCCACTTTTCCTTTTCCCTGTTTTGTTGTTTTAAGGCTACACTGCACACCATGCTGAGATTTGCATCATTTGTGGCTAAAACATCTTCAGAAATGTCTTTGTTGGTGCAAAAGAAAGATTTCTTTGTCTGTTTAACTTTGTCATCTTTGCAGTTTTTGTTGATGCAACTCAAGAAATGCAGAAAAATTTGTATCATAGCGACAGACTGCTAATAAAGTCCTGAAAAATACATTTTAAAACTGGTTCTTTGCCAAGTTGCCTGTTATGTGTAGAGAAAACACTGGTTCATCCCAAGCTGGGTGCCTTTTTTTTTAAATACTTGAATGAGTCATGGGTCAGTATTAAGTTGTTAACAAACAGTAAAAAAAAAAAAAAAAAAAAATACAAACACATCTGCCAATCAAATCTTCCAACTGTGCACAGAAAAGCCTTCAGAAAGCCCGGGGAAGTCTTCCACCGTGAATTTCAGGCAATAATAGAACAGAAAGTTGGAAAAAAAGCACAGAAAAAAAGGTGCCGAAACTAATAATATTATAATGCCACAGGAGATAATTATAAATTAGGGAATTGGATATGGTTGATGGACTCAAGACAGTGTGAGAAATACTGGAAGGAAATGACCGACTGACGCGATATGAGAGAAGAGGGGAAGAAAGGAGGGAAAGAGCAGGGGATGAAGGAGAGCAGAGTGGGAGTAAGCGAATGGAGGGGTTGGGAGAAAGAGGATTTATTGAGGCTGCAGGGAAGAGCTGTGTGATAGCTCTCTGATGGATTAAAGGAATGCATGAGAAATGGAGTGAAGAGGGGAGAGAGTGTGAGGGGAAAAGAGTGAAGTTTGTTGGCCTCCTTGGGGCGGCTTTAAACACTAGTATCATTAATGTAGTTGAGAGAAGTGTGCTAGCTGAGAATAGTCTTTTATTTAAAGGCCACCTGTGGGTATTAGAGATGGAGAAATCAGGCAAAGGAGAGCGAGTGAGAGAGAGATGGGGAACGGGTGACAGTCAGATTGCATAAATGAGAAGTTGAGCTGGAAAAAAGAAGGGACATGCTGAGACCTGCGATGTTTCTGTAGCCGTCAGTGGGCAGATAGGAGAATAAAAGAGCGCTAGTAATACCAAGGACAGAAAGTATATAGTCTTCAGTTCTCTTGAAATCTGGTTTGTTATACTCTGAGTGTGTTTGTGTCAATCTTACTTTCAGACTGGCCATATTTCAATATTCCGATGCTTTTTCTTTGGGAGTTTGTACATCAGCAAGAGTGAAAGGGAAAAAAAACTTTCTCATTTCATGCAAAATAAAAATTTCATGCCTCAACTGAAGGAGATATTGGGCAGCTATGATATTCACTGAGTACTGGTTTGTTCCAATAGAGCCCTCTTATGTTACCCAGCCTCATCAAGTTCCTTTGTCTGACTCTGTCTGTTCAGCCCAGTGAAGGGAAACTGGAAACAAAGACTCCAATTAGTCAGGCAATTAGACTCTTGTTTTGTGTCCTCCACACTTCCTCTGAGTCACATTCTAATAGCTATTCTTTCCTCTTCCATCTTTCATTTGTCCTTCACTTGCTCTTTCAAGTTTTCTCCTCTTCTTGCTTGAAGTTCTGTAAGAAATCACGTCGCAGTTTCATTGGCTCTAAATGTGCTCTTTTTCCTAACTCAAGAAAGGATTTATAATTCCTTCTGCAGCTCATTTGCTATTTATCGCTCCTCCTTCATCTTTCTTTCCGCTTGTCTCTTTGTATCTTCATCTCTTTCAACCAGAGCTTGCCTCATCATCCATCAAGTGTGACTATTCATTGCGCACACACACACACCCACGTTCAGGCTCGTGTCAGTGTGAAACACCTATCACCTGCCTGCATTGTCAATTTCTGGGATTCTTTCTATTTCTTTAAGGAAGTACGTTTGAACTGCTTAGACCCCTCAAAAACAAAGAAATTCAAACTTCACTCTGTCACCATCCTTTGTCATTTTAATTTCTTTTGAATTCCTGCATTTGAATCAAATCTTTCTTCTTTTTTATTAGTTTCTCAAAGCTGTATTCTTCCAACCAAGTTGCAGACAAAACAAGACAAAGACAAACAATTTCTGCAAAGTTTAAAAAGAAAAAAAACTCTTTCTTCCTTTTTTGTCTCCAGCTCATTCCAGTACTAAATCTGTTATCTGGAGTGTGAAGATTATAGGTTTGCCTCCATGTGTGTTGGGCTGGGGTTTATATCGGCTGTTCTCTCAAACTGTCCCTAAAGTTCAGGCGTTGACATTTCTGAGAGCGGCTAAACGACGGGGATCCTTAAATGTTGACATGTCAAAGGTACATTTTGAGAGTTTTCTGTCCACACAGGCTGTTCTGATGATTGTTTTAAGTGAGTGTTACTTCACGTCCGTCGCCGGCATCGCTCAGAGACAGTTTGGCGGCAGACTGCATCCTCTCAGCCTCCTTATTAGATCATCCAAAAGATCGAGTCAGATTATGGTCTGAAATACACAATGTAAAGTAAGAATCAGGAAATGTAGTGATATTCCCTAAAGGCATTCGCAGTGGTCTGGTCAGGGACAAGAACTGAATAAAGAAAAACTACAAATAGTGAAGGGAAAAAACCCCCAAAACCTTTGGTTCAGGATTACCAATTTATAAGAAATATGTATTATTAAAGATTTATTATTTAAGGTGAATGTAAAATTGAATATTTTCTTTGTTTTGGAAGCATGTCTCAGCACAAAGTCCTTCCATTATGAATGGTGTAATGTTTGAATCACTTGACTAAGGGCAAACGGGGGGGGCCAGAAGCTAAAAGTGGCACTTAAGTTTACCGAGTGCCGTTTCAGCAGCTACACAGAGAGATATTCCCTATTCATGAGAGAGTGACCTTAGCACACTGTCACTGCTCCCCTGCACTTGCAATGATTTATTGGTCACAGAACGCTGGGCAGCCGGATGATGCAGCGGCGTTTATGCCTGGAGCAACACGTGACCGCCCCCCCTTCAGCCTTTGTCCTTCCCTTTCAACTCGGCCAACTACATCAGGAATGAAAATGCACACGTACACGGCAAAACACAATCCAACTGTAGAGCCGTACTCCTAATCTTGAAAGACCTGCCTAATTAATTCATTCCTTAAGTACCTGAACAACTTTTTCAGCGTGTCTCTCTGGATTTTTCTCTGGTGGTTTATTGTGTTGCCTAATGTTTAATTGGTAGCGTATTTCTTCTCTAAAGGACGAAGGCTAAAGAAATGAAAGGAAAAAGGAAAAACAAGCCAAGGCATATCAAGACGAATCAGAAAATGAGGCTCATCGTCAAAGACGTTTGACAAAAGTGCAGCAAACTGAATCTGCATGATCATATTTACAGGAATTGTTTTCTCTTCTCCCCAGTTAAAGCACTTTTTCATCCTTAAGCAGAAATTGCCTGTGCATCAAGGACGCACGCTCTCACAAATGGTGTTTGTTAGAGCAGGGGATGTGTTTTCTTTTTTACATGCACAAGCTCATAGTGTGTGCATGGAAGCTTAAGCATTTGATTATGACCGTATATGCATGTGTTTTAAGAGTTTATGTCATGTGGAGCAATCTCCACATCTCTCATTCTGTAGCTAATGCTGTCCTTTTGTCCCAGATGTGTTTATATAAGATAGAAGCGTCTCCGCTTTGTGTGCATATTTCATTGGTATGGGGAATAAACGACATGGTAAAACTTTA
This sequence comes from Leptatherina wallacei, assembly GCA_028567055.1. Lineage (NCBI taxonomy): Eukaryota > Metazoa > Chordata > Actinopteri > Atheriniformes > Atherinidae > Leptatherina > Leptatherina wallacei. The sequence goes on along the minus strand of JAOXYM010000010.1, from coordinate 29,037,300 downwards.
AATAGGTCCTTTACTCAGTCAAACCACAGTTCCACAGAATTACTGCAGCCTGGATAAGTGGAAAATGTTGATTTATGTGGAGCATCGATTTTCTTCCTCATGGTCTCTGAAGAAGTGTTTTTTTTTTTTCAGGTCCTGAGGCTTATTATACTGCTGCTCACTGTCGTCTCTTTTGCTATCTTGCCTTTAGCACAGAGTTATATTCTAAGCAGATTAACCTGTTAATGGTTGACTAATGTGTGCTTTTATGGCTATTTTGTGATTTTAAAGTTAAACTGTTTAATTTTTCAATATATTCTGCTACTTTTAAGTTTTTAGTGACCCAAAGGTACTCACAGTTGTAGGTCTGACCTCATGCAATAACAGCCATGATGTTTTCAGAAGTCTGAACCTCTGAGAAAAGTCCTGAGGTGGAAGAAGCTTAAAAAATTCTAAGAAAAGTGTTGCAAAACTATTTAAATGTCAGTAAAAACAAAATATGTTGAAGATATGCTCATTTTGAATTAGATGTGGGAGGCATGTTACAAAAGTTGAGAGAAGGAAAACAAGAAAGTGAAAGTTTTATGATGCTTTAAAAAACTTGATTAAACATCTCACAACTAAATAGTATATGTGGTAGTGGTATATATATAGAGTAAATAGATCAATAACATGATTTGTAATTAACATAACTTGTCTGAGGTTTTCAGAGGATTTATGCTTCAAGATTGCAAAGGTAAACAATTAAATAGCTAAAATGACATTTTATCACTGTAAAATGATGAGAATGGGGGATTGCATCATATATAATGCAAAGTATTGCTAAAAGATTCACAGAATCCAGAAAACTCTTAAAAATGACAAAGCAGAGAGCCAATAACAGGCACTCAGGAGGCACTGCGTGTAAAAACAGATGATATTGTCCTGTTCACTGCATGGGTATAGGAGGAAATCTAACAGCAGCTTTCTTTCTTTCTTTCTTTCTTTCTTTCTTTCTTTCTTTCTTTCTTTCTTTCTTTCTTTCTTTCTTTCTTTCTT
>JAOXYM010000010.1:29011384-29026917 GCA_028567055.1 Leptatherina wallacei | reverse complement strand
GGAAAGGGTGATCAATAAATCTCTAATCTCTTGAGTATTCTCTCCTCCTTCCTCTCAGTGAGCAGCTTGAAACACACACACACACACACACACACACACAACGCACCGTGTCAGCATTAAAAGGGAAACTATGTGCTATAAATGAATAAATGCCACATACACTTATTCTGTCCTTGTTATGTAAATGTTTATAGGCTCACACAGTTTTCATCTTTAGTCATTTTGTATGGTAAAGTTCATAAATCATAGAAAATTATGTCTTACATTATGAATTAAATTATGAACTGCCTGTAGCATGTGTCATTCCCCCCATGTGTCACATTTCTAGTTAGATACAACCCTGAGACCCAGTATTTCCTTGGCAGCTCGTAGTTTTCCCATTAGTACTAATCTCTCCAGAGACTTCATGTTTTTCCTTGTTTTGTTTTGTTTTTTAAGTTTTTAAATAACTTTTTTTTCCAAGTAAGCGCTTGCCTACTTGTCCTTTTGACCTTTTTTTTTCTTCCATTGAATTCGAGATATTCCAGAGTTCGTGCATTCTGTCAGAGTTCGCTAAAAAGCTAGATTCTGATTTACGAACTCTCAGTGTGACCAACCGAGTTTCCCCTCGCAGCTCTGAGAGCCTCCCTGTAAATGCGATGACTTTGACGTTCTTGTAATTGCTAAAGCTATTGGGCTCATTTGTCTTTCTAAAATGTCTGGTCTGAGAGACTTTGGCTAATGTATAATTCAACATAGAAAATCAAACACCCCGTCTCTGTATCCACCTCCTCATCTCTCTGAAAATTGTTCCTTCATCCCTAGGCAAAGCATGATATGACATGAAAAACAAGCCACTGTTTTCATGTCACTGACTTGTAATAGAGAGTGGCATTTATCCTTTAGCATGCAAATGTTTGGTTCTGTTTAGTTGTCAATTGAGGAAAAAAAAGAGCATAATTATTGTTTGCTTTTATGTCTAACGCTGTAGTTTTCTCTTATATGCTTATTTGGTGGCTTCTCTTTGCTGTCTAGATCCTTTTCAAATTTAACTGAATTCAAATTCTGCAGTAGTTTTAGTAAAGCATCACAACAACTGCAGTGTTTTGTCTCTTTTGTGCTCTGAGAATACACAGAAGAGGTGTTAAGTCTGTCAGGAATATGCCATCTTCTGGATGCTCCACTGCCAGGCACCTGTCGGTGTGCAGTATCATACTTCAGTTGCACACTACAGACTTTCTATCACTTCCAATGTTAGAATCCAGTCCTAGTCATCTTTAAAAAAAACAACACTTAACATAATATTATGCAGGAAAGGAGATAGTTATTGGTTGCTGGTCACGAGCGTTGTTGCTATGTTCTGATAATTTGCACATGAGCATGAAAAGTGACACTTTTTTTTTCTCTAAATTGTAAACATTTGGAGATAATTGTTCTCATTAGCTTGTCAGCTGTGACTTTTGCCTTTTTGCACCACAATAGGACATCATTTTTGGCTTGTTAGCAACATGTCCTTCCCAATGAAGTCATGGTTGCTCAGACTAAATTGTTGTCTGGCAACTGTGTCTTTGGAAAGAAAAACACAGCGTTCTATAAGGACTTTTTTCTTCTTTTTTTACATAGAGAACAGTGGAGTCCACCTACCTCAGTTACGATGATCTCATTTAATCTCTACATCCACCCTGACTGAATCAGAACACTAAGTAGGTGTTGTTACATTTTTGCAGCTTAGATCAGTTTATCATCTATCTGTATAGTTAATAATATAGCCTATATTATGCATATGATTACATTACAAGGTTTCTAGATTAAATTGATTCTGTATAAAAATCCAAAAAGACAAAAACTCACCATGTTCTTTAATCTCTTCATACTTAACTTTATACCTTGCTTATAACAGCCATTAATTGTAGGGCGAAGCCATTGTCATTCATTTCATGTTTTTATTCACTCTCTAGTTTAAAATGCTAAAAAAAAAAAAAAAAATGTTACCACCTGGATTCAACTAAGAAAATGATGTGGGTTGGCCTCAGTTGGTCAGGTCTAAGTTCAACAACATGTGCCCATAAAATGAGGTCAGCTGACCGCCTGAATATGATCATTGACCTGATTTTCTTCTTTTCTTCACCCCCTAATGGCATGGGCTGACTCTAAGATGACTGCTTGGATTCGTTGGGCTCAAACTATAGAAGAGTGGTTCAGGGGGCATAAAACATCATTTTCACACATGCACTGGCCACCAAAGAGTTTAGCCCTGAGCCCCGCTAAGAAACTGTGGGATGAACTGGAGAAAAATCTTTTCTTATGTCTATCAGTGTGGGTCTTTATGACCATAAAATCCCTCGGTTTAAATAAAGGCTGAATTAAAAAAAAAATGCAAATAGAAATTTACAATCTTCTTGTTTGCTTTCCAGTCTACTAGTGATTGTTTTTATTTCTTCTGCGTGACCACTGTTGGTCTAAAGCTTGACATAATAAAAAAAAAAATATTGAAACTAAACAATTTTACAGTGAAGCAAATGGGCATTAGCGAAAGGCTGAGCAGCCTTTATTATATGTGCTACTAAATGTGAGATAATGATTGTGACATCTTTTTATTTCCAGGGGAAATTCTTCCATCCACTTTTTGTTTATCATATTTGGCGTGATGTTCACATACCCTTGGGAAAAAAAAGATAAAAATACATTGTCATAATCTCCCATGTGTCATATTGAGAAAAGTTTCAGACTTTAGAGGAAGTGGCTTGACCGAAAGAAACGAACATGACGATGAACAGATTGTGACATAAACCATTCCTCATGAAAACAAAGAAAAACTTCTTCCATATGTTTGTGTGTATGTGAGTAAGAGGAAATGTTACTGGAAAGGGCATCTAACCGCACACTGTGAGTGAGACCTTTAGCTAGATATTTGAACAATACCAAACCGTCATGCTAGTGGATGATCCAGGAAAGATGAAAACAAACCTGGTGTCATTTTGTTCTGTTCTGGTACTTTTTATTATTTCCCCCTTTGATATTGATTTTTTTCTTTCCCTCTCTGGTGAACAGATAAAGCCACTGAGCAAGTCTCTGCTTCTTCCTTTCAACCCTATTCCACAGAAGAAACACCTGAACACTCAATGTATTACACTACCTTCATTCACACACTTGCAAAAGATGAACACACACCCACTGATATAAACTGCAAAACTGTCTCTAATATTTACATCCTAGCGAAACTAGAAACGTTAAATATATTATTTTTATATGTGAAGTCCCCATCTCTTGTTGTAAATGATAGATTTCCTCCAGTTGTGTGTCATAGAAATGGGTTTAATCAGAAAAACACAAAAACAGTTGGATTTTTAAAATTGAACGTAAAGTTTGACCCTTTTAGTTATTTGTAGTTTGTAGCTTTAAGTCACAGCTACTTCCTGTATTCTCACCCACTACACACACCCTCCTTTCCCGTTTTCCTGTGGGAGATTCTAGACCCATTTGCAGACCTTCTTCACAGAAGTCATTTTGACATGTCCCATAGGCAAAGCCCTGGTCTTGAGGGTGTGTATGAACAGTGTACTTCTCTACAATGTTACATCTTCTTTTTTTTGTCACCGTGTCAGTTGGGGTCAGAGTAAAACCTTCTGCGGCTCATAAATAGCCCGGACTCCACTCTAACTGTGGCAGCTTGCCCTTGAAGACGCTCACCCTGAAATAATGGCTCAAGTCTTCGGTGGCCTGCTGAGCTGCTCCCTGCTGCTGCTCAGCATGACGCTACGTGCTGTCCTTGTTTGTCATTCTCCTGTTTGTGCACTTCAGTGGGTATGCTGTGTGTCTCTGTACCAGTGCATCGACATGGGTGTGAACCACTTGCACACGGCGTAGATACAGTAGGAAACACCCTGTTGCGACTTGTCTGAAGTCGGTGCTGCATTTATGAAACGCCACCAGGTCTCCAAGAGGCGAGGTTTGTGTGTTTGTTGTGGACACATTTTCATAGGCCTGGGGAGGGTGTTCATATTTGTATTCTTATATTGAGGGTCGGAAAATGATCTGTCTCCTATGATTATATCTGTGGTAACTAGAAGTGACACGGTAATTGTGAAATCTATTTAAAAGAATTGTAGCTAGTCTCTCTTCCTTTTCTTCCTCAGTGCCGCTGAGTTTTGGAATCATTAGTTTCTTATCTTGTTTTACTCATAACCGTTTTCTTTTCTTTGCTTTTCTTGTTTGCTTCCTTCCGAACTCTTTGCAGGTTTGAATTTCTTCTTCCCTGTGCAACATGTTCCATTCTGTTTCCTCCGCTCTCTCTCAGGATAAGTGTGTTTATACAAAAACCCAGCACCGGATCGATCGTGTGATGTTGCTCAGATCAATAACACAGAGAATGTCACAGTGGCGATGACTGATTCCTGCTCACCTTTTACTTTCCACATGCTGGCATTTAGTTTTCTCTTCTCACTCAGTCCCTGTTTTATCATCTTCTGCTCCCTCACAGTGGCGTCCGTTCCTCCCTGGTCTGAAATACGAAGTGATAGACTCAGCCTACATCTCTCTGTACACAGGTAAGCCCTTCATTCCTGCTGATAAATTGCTTGATAAGCTTTCTGTCATCTTGTTGGGGAAATAAACAATTTCTGAACCGACTTCAGATGTTTGTGTGTGAGGTCACACTTGGAACAGTGGGAAAACTCCAACAAAAAATTAAAAATAATGCCGTAAAAAGCAACTTTGATTGTCTGAGCTGGTATTGATTGACAGTTTAATTTCACTAAATCAATCTTTTTTTATACCAATGCATTGCATTTCCACTGTTTCATTCATGTTCTGATAGGATGGTTTCAAATTTTACTTTAAAAAAAGCACACCACATCTCCTCTATCCGGGGCAAAGGAGACTCAATGTAATAGTTGCTCTCTTTTTCACTATATAGATGTCACCCGAGCAAAGATGCAAACACTTGCTCTTGAGTAGGAGCTTAACCTCTGTAGCTCCAAGAATAGTAATGTGTCTCAGGGAGTCGGTATCAGTAACAGGGGGAAATGCCAGCTGCTCAGGAAATGATGTGCAAAGTCGTCGTCTTGGGTGAAGCTGCGGAGCCGCGTGGATGCATGCCAAATCCTGCCATCTTGTTTATGACAAGCTATGACAGAGAAGAATGAGGCCTCACACAGCAAATGAGGTCACCTGCTGGATTCGGGCATTACCATCTCATCATCTGTCTCCTTCCACCACCCATCCATCCATCCCTCCTCCTCCCTTCTTATGTCACACCTTTTAGCTCACTAGTTTTCTCCATGCACTCACTGTGGAAAATATTTGTCATTCATTCTTTTCTTTTTTTTTGGAAAAACACTTCTTGGTTTTGCTCAGGGACACTTGTTCTCATATTAACCAAGTTTTTAATTTGCTTTTTTGTTAACATTATTGTCTTTTTAAGCACTTTGAAAGAAGCATATCAACTCTTGCCTCGGAGTTCGTTAAATCATCCCCGTGCTGCATGCAGCTTGATGCCCTCTTTTTCTCACCTTATTTTAATAGAATGTACACATTTTGGATTAAACACCCAGAGAAGCAGCTCATTAGTATTCAGAAAAATTAAGTCCCAATTTATGTTGGCGTAATTGTCTTCATTTTAAAGGACAGCTCATTAAAGTTCCAAAATGATTCCTCTTGGGCACAATCCAGACGACTGCCTTTGACGGCATGACGCTGCTTTCAGTATTTCACTGAAGATGAACATTAAATTGCAGCCCAGAAGGTAGCGTTGAACGTATAACATAAACACTATCTTTGACTTTCGTTATAGAAACCAGGGAGAATTCAAATGAGTGAGCACTCCCAATAAAAAGGAGAAAAATCTCTAAGCATGGGATTAACCTGCAGCGTGCAGCCCACTCGACTGTGCTTGTGCTATATATAAACCAATGTTGTACTTTAGTTTTTCAGTGAAAACATGATGCAGATTTATCAAAGGAAATATTTCCATTGGTTTTTTCTGTTTATTATGAGGATCTTAGCAACCTAGATAATTAGTTAGCCTTGGCGAGGCTCGTGTGTAGTGGAAATCAGGACTGTGATCAACAGATGTCTTATTGTTACATAAAAAAAGAAGTTTAAAACGGCTTACTCTGTGTACTTCATGCACAAAAAGACACACAGTACATATGCACACCCCACCCTCTGGAGGATGAAAATGATGCTGACCACCCTGTTAATTACAAAGCATTTCTCCCATCAGGCTTTGCTCCTGACATGCCATTAATCACACATGCTCTCTCCTCCTTCCCTGCTATCGATTGGTGTAATTATGACTCTGCTGTGCGCTGTTTTTGTTTACTTGCAGCTTCTTCTTTTTTTATTATCTTTCTTCTGCTTTTGTTGCTGCTCTTCCCTGCCTCATGCTATTATTTTCTTTCTTTTCTGTCATAAATGGTGAAGATTCATGTTATTGAGACAAATATCTTCTTTTTTTTCCAACAATAAACATCAATTATTGTCAAAATGAATCCTCGTGATGTCTGTCACGCCATCACCGACTCTCTTTTACTTTCTTTACCAGATGAGTCCAGTCTGAAGATGAACAGTGTGGACCACATCCCTCAGACCTTGGCCAGTCACATCCGTCTCCCAGAGGAGTCCCAGTCTCAGGGGCTCGGGGGCAGCATCAAGCTGCACGGAGCCGATATGCTGAAGCCAGATCCCAGGGACACTTTCTACAGCAGTAAGCCTGCCAGCCATAAATTTGCCTCATTCCTCCTTCATTTTCTCCAACTGTCTGCTTCACAGGCAGTTAATCAAGCCACCTGCACATGATTTTATGTGATGTATCATCTTTTGTCTCTTTTTTTCCTCTCCTCAGCTCCTATGATTGACCCCTCTCGCCTGGAAAATGTTCTTCCCGCCTGCCTCTACTCTCCAACCTATGTAGTCAAAGATTTCCCCATCGCTAGATACCAGGGGCTGCAGTTTGTAAGTCAAAAAAGTGATATACTTCTCTGTATCAGTTTCAGTATTAATTGCCAGCCCTTGCTTAACTCGGAGCCTTGGGATCGTCAGAGGACGTTGGAAACATTTCCTCACAGACTCAATGTGATATTAAGAGAAAATGGGCAGATTTTCAACTCTGCTGGTTTGGATGTCACTAAAGCATCTCTCTGTGATCACAAACATACAGGAGGAAGGAGGCAGATGTTGAGCTCTGCTGCCCCCTGTAGGACAGCACATGTTAAAGCAGCAAAGTAGAGTAACGAAATAGGGAAGATCCTCGGTTTGTAATACCGTTGTCTCTGTTTTGGATGAGGAGTGAATCACCTTAAAACAATTACGCGGAGTGGGAGATTTTAATTAAAAACTAGTTTTAATCTAAACGTCACACAATGCTGATGGTGGGAAATGACTTTTTTCCCTCTGCAAGCATTTCTTTTATGTTAAGTGTGTGGTTTTCTGGTATATTTTGACTGACATTTAACTGTTCTTTAGGTCTACCTATCTTTTGTCTACCCTAATGACTTCACACGTCTCACCCACATGGAGCGAGAGAACAAATGTTTCTACAGAGAGTCGCCTATCTACTTGGAAAAGTGAGGACGTTTTATCTCAACTATAATAGAACATTTGTCTCTGCCTCGTATATATGATCAAGTTGACTGATTATGTAGAAAAAGGGCTCAGTGAATTTGATGATGGTGATTCATGCAACCTGTTATTAAGATTTTATGCTTGTTATACTGTAAGGCACATTGAAACTGGCTGTGTGTGTGTGTGTTGCCTCTTGCTCTGTCTGCCAGGTTTGGTTTCTACAAATATATGAAGATGGATGAGGAAGAAGACGACAGACCGTTCTTTTTCCCCAACCCAGATGGTAACTAATGATGAGCAAACAGACACTTAGCACACTCACCCACCCTCCCACCCTCTGACAAACATATTGCATATATATATATACACATGTGTACATGCTTTAAAAACTTGGAGTTTCCTCCATTTCTCACCAGATTTCCTAGAGGAAGAGGAGTTGGTAGACACAGAGGATGAGGCGGAGATTGTTGGCACCCAGTCGCCCCAACGGCCCTCTCATCCAAATCAGACCAGCCATACTTCAAACCCCTCCCATCAATACCAGAAGACTGGGTCCACACCAGCTGGCAGAGAGGTAAAGGAAGAAGAGGACGACCCTAACGAAGAAGAGGAAGAAGCAGTCAACAGTGTCATACGCCGCAGAGAAAGGAGACGGTTCCCAGAAAGAGAGAGACAGATGGGAAAGGTCCTGGAGAGGGACTGGGGAAGAGATCATACCCGGGGTAGTGTTAGAGAAGATGCCAAGAGGGGACATGAGGAACCTGTAGCTCTTCAGGCTGATATGGACAGTGTAGTGAGGGGTCGCTCTTTGTCCTGGATCCACACCGATCCTGCGTACCTGGACCGTATCAAGACAGACGGAGGAGCAGGTGGTGGAGAGGGAGAGAGAGGCGCTGAGACGCCGCATAAACTTAGTAAGTCTTCTCTCCTTTTCCCCCAAAAGTCCTCCCTCTCTGCCCTTGCCAGCCGAGCCAAGCAGATCCTCAGCAACTCCGCCCATAGCAACCAGCCTCACAATAGTAACAGCAAGCTTCCGGGGCACAAGAAGGAGAAGAAGGAGGAGAACAAGATTTACATCACCAGGCCTCGCCCTGCGAAGGAGAGAGAAAAAGAGAGGGAGCAGCGGCGAGAGAGGCGGGAGGAGAGGGCATTTCGCCGTCCTCGAGAGGTTTTCCCAGGGGTCTTTTTGTACCAAACTGGGAAGACCACTAGGCTGGTGAACCTTGGTGCCAAAGGACGTGGTGGAGGCAGTGTAACAGGGGTCAGGCGCCTTATTAGTGCCCCTCAGCTCTGGCCCAACCCCCCCACGAAAGAAGGTAAGGCATCGCCTCACAATGGAAGCATCCACATACGTACTGAGACTGTGCAGAAGTCTGCCAGCAAAGCAGCAGAGAAAAACAAGAGGAAAGGTGAGATCCGGGACTTAAGAACTACTGCCATGGATGATCTGCCCAGCAAAGGAGACCTCTTGATCCCGCCTTCCTATCACCAAGATCCTCCTCCTCCCCCAGCCACAAAGGCCAAGTTAAACTACACAGAAAACACAATCCACAATCAATTACGGGTCACTTCTTACCTCAAGACCTCTGAGATAACAGAGTCGCAGCAGCAGCCAGACCCAGACCCCAACCCTGCAGACCTCGAGCAAGATACAAACCGCTCTAATACTGACCCCGACCCTGATGCAGAGCCAGAACCAGAAGAGGGCGAGATGTCAGACTACAGCTACGAGGAGGTTGAGGTTCGTCCAGGTTGGGCGGAGGAGAGCATCAACTGGCAGAGGACGTTCTCCGTTAATCCGATGGACTTTGAGCTGCTGCGGTCTGACTGGAATGACCTGCGCTGCAACGTGTCGGGCAACCTTCAGCTGGCGGAGAGTGAAGTGGTGGACGTGCTGGCGCAGTACATGGAGAAACTCAATGAACGCAATGGAGGGTAAGCATAAAGGGAGGATGAAAACGAGACAGTGAGCTTTTTCTGCCGCCTCATTTCAGTTTTTTTTTTAAATGTTATCAGTTCTGCTGAAAGCAAAGTAATTTCACTATATTGGTCATGCTCTGTTGGAGAGACTTTAACAGACCTCAGTGCGTTGATTACACCGAGGTCTGCAGTGCTTAGAAGCCTTGATGTTATTTGCGTGAAATAGCCTTTCTGTTTTCATTTTCCTCCATCAGCTATGCTAATCTCTCAACATAGAACAACAATGAGCAGTTTGAAGTGGTCTGCTTAAACACACTCAGAAATAAATGCACTTGTGAGAATGCCGTATATTTTCCGCCTTCCTCTTTTTGTTTTTTGATTGTATTTCAGAGCCGATCCAACGTGTCTCTATTTTCTTTTTCCTGTGTGCGTGCGCTCCAGGATCTACACCCTGCTGCGGATCATCAACGTTGAGAAGCGGCGGGACTCGGCCAGAGGTAACCGTTACCTGGTGGAGCTGGAGCTCATGGAGAGAGGTCGAAGCGTGGTGCGTCTCTCGGAATACATTTACCTGCTCCTCCACCGCGGCAAGCAAGGAGAGGAAAGTCTAGAGAACACGGACTCTGCCCCGGCATCTGCACCGGCCTCGCCTCCCTCTGCCATCACCACCAGCTTCACCACTCCAGCGCCGCCTCCTTCTACCAGGTCTTCTGCCCAGCCGGGAGCGACGCCGTGGAGCACTGCCTATGCGAAGCCTCTTCTCTGCCAGCCAGTCATGCTGCAGTGGAGAAGAGACGTTATGGTGCACTTTGTGGTGCCAGGTCAGTCAAAAGAAAGAAGTGAATTTTTTTTTCTATCACGGATGGAATTTTAAAGAAGTGTTTTCCATTTGGTCTTGCAGTGAAAAACCAGGCCCGCTGGGTCCAGCAGTTCATCTCCGACATGGAAAATCTTCATCAGCAGACAAAAGACGATAACTTCAACATCATCATTGTCGACTTTGAGAGCGAAGACATGGATGTGGAGCAAGCTCTACGCGAGAGCAGCGTGCCGAGGTGTGTGTGCACACTACATGCAGCCTTAAGAAATCCCTTGGAAAACAAAAAAAATAAACGTCTATTCATAGGGATCTCTATTCACATATTTATTCTAACAGATATGAGTACCTCAGGAGAGAGGGGAACTTTGAGCGCTCAGCCGGATTGCAGATCGGAGTGGACACTATTGAGGTTAGAGAAACAAACACGGAGTGAAGAGAGCAATATGTGAGCTGGCAGGGAAAAGTCACTCACAGAAGGTCACACACTCAGCCTGACCACATGCCCTTTCCTGACTGATAGACAGACAGAAAGAACACTCGTGCATAATGAATCCATCGCTGCTGGACTGGTCCGTCACGGTCTGTGGACTGGCCTTATCTTTGAGTCTCCTCCTGCTCTCCTCTCCCACAGAGCCCGACTTAGGATGACGAGGAACTGCTTAGACAGATAGCTGTATATCCTCTGCTGTGTGTATGCCACAGCTGTCACATCCACTCCCTCTAACAGGTTATTTGTGTGCATCTGCTCCTACGCCACTCTCCGATGGTCACCGCACACGCATGCACACCGACTCGACGGGGGGGCTTTGGAGCGACTGGAAATGTGGACGGACGTTGATCCGTCATTTGAGTGTCAGAGCTGTCAGTGTGGGATGACAGAGCTGTCACTCACGTCTAAATGATCCCCGGGCTCTTAAAGCAAAGACGAGTCACTGATACTGAGCACAGACAAACCCCGCTTCACTTTAATCCTAAAATCCCATATTAGGCACATGTGGACATCAGTTTATATTCACACATTAAGACACACACACACACACACTCAATATTACAGCTCATACCTATTTTTTTTCTCCTTCCCACAGGATAGTCACAGTATCGTGTTTCTGTGTGATCTGCACATTCACTTCCCTCTCAACATCCTGGAAAGCATCAGGAAGCACTGTGTGGAGGGACGCCTTGCTTTTGCTCCCATTGTCATGAGACTCGGCTGCGGCAGCTCGCCACTGGAGCCTGATGGTAAGATGGCAGCACACAAATATACGCATAGATACATTACAGCCCATCAGCGCACAAATAAGCACGATCACAACTGTGTGAGGGTTATTTTTGTTTTACTCCGTAAGTCATTTTCATTTTACAGAATGGAAACATTCTTGGAAATTCTGCGTTGTACAAAGAGACTCTTATGTTCTGATTTCTTTCTTAGGCTACTGGGAAGTAAATGGCTTTGGCCTGTTTGGAATCTACAAGTCTGATTTTGACAAGATTGGAGGGATGAACACAGAGGAATTCAAAGACCGCTGGGGTGGCGAGGACTGGGAGCTGCTAGATAGGTAACAGCACAGACAACGTAAACATGTCAAAAGCCATCAAAGTTAGTCTTTCTTGTCCTTTATATGTGTACCTGAAAAGCATCTGTTAGAGTATTAAAACAGCCGGAAACAATTAAACTTCATGACATCGTTGCCTCATTCTGCAAATGTAAAAAAAACCCAAACTTGAGGTATTGCAGACATAGTTGGTGTTGTATTAATCTGGTTTACCTTTTTACAATCATATCAGACATAGCTCCATCTGGAGTCAAATAGTCTCATCATTTTAATGTCTGGAGTAATCTGCATCTGTTGCTGCGTTTTAAAAATGTACAATTTTTCCATCTTTCTTCCATTTTCTCGAAAACCTATTTTTGCCGTCTCATCGGAAACTGCTGACTTGTTGAAATCTGCTGTGATTAATTCAAGGTCTTAATCTACTTATTAATTCTACTAACCATGTAGAATCTGGTGCATGTGGAGTGTTTCAAGCCCTCATTGTGGTTTACAAATACTAGAAGGAACTGGATTTCTGCAGCTTGCAGCTGTATTTTCTTTAATGCATTGCTTTGATTGGGCATATAATATGTTGTTTTAATAATAGAAAGACACAAAGAAACAATAGAAAGACAGTGCTGTTCCGATGTCTAATGCAGGTGCAGGACAAAATTAGCACTCAAGTGAATGACATGAAGATATTTAAAAAGTGAAAAAGTGGCCTGCTAGATAATGTGAAACAACCTCTTTAACTACTTCCCCTTTACTTCCTCGCCTGGGAAACTAATGATCAGACCTGTCTGAGATTATCAGTGATCTAGACAGACAGGAGAAACATCATGAGCAATATCTTCCACAGAAAAACTAAACAAAGTTATGACAAACGGTTATGACAGGGAGGGCTCAGCTAATTGGCGCACATGGCTCATCCTGCAGCCATCCTCTAAATTCATTTCTTTCCATTAACACATTCATTTTGTCAGCCCTAGTTTTTTTGCATTGTTATCAGGTTCTGTAGTATAGGAACACTTTTATAGATACTGAGTACGAGAACGGGTACACGCACATACCCAATACTGGTATCAGTGCTTTCACACTGGTGAATCAACAACAGGCACAAGAAAATTTGACAAGGCATATATCTTGCCCTGGTCAGGACCGGGCAATGTTTTGGTCATGGTGATGCTAATATGGATAATAAAGAGAAACCACAATGTGTCACATGTCTCAAAATATTGGCAACTGATAGTATGAAGCCAAACAAGTTACAACGCCACATGGGGTCTTCTAATCCTGAATACAAAGAAAAGCCTGTCGATTACTTTAGAAATAATCTACTCAGCTGTACTCAGCAATAGGAGCTGTTTTACTAAAGTAATATCCTTCTCTTATCGTTATTACTGTGCATGAAAAGGGGGCCGTGCAGAAAAAGTTTGGGATCCACTGGGTTAGCTGGTGTTTTCTGAGCTGGCTGAAGTTGTGAGGTTGCATTCTGATTGGCTGGCGGGTGTATACCGCCCCACGCTCCATGTCCAAAATGTGATTTTGAATTGAATGTATATTACTTCCATTCGATTTAAGGAAACGTCAGAACTTGAATATTTGTGCAAATAAAATAAAATCATTTTGTATAGAAAACAGTGTTTAACATAATGCCTCGGTCTTCTCTTCAGGGTGCTGCAGAACGGTTTGGAAGTTGAGAGACTACGCTTGAGGAACTTCTTTCACTACTACCACTCCAAGAGAGGCATGTGGAATGCTCAGAACAAGAAAACTCCAAAGGGATAGCGCTAATTTTTGATCGAAGGATCCTAAACCTACCTACACATCCACTGTGTGTGTGTCAGAGGAGGACCTGTAGGAGCTCACTCACTGCCTGAACTCCGCCTTTTTCTTCTTTTAAACAGGCTCCTTTCGGGAACTCCTCTGTTTGGCCATCGGGCTCTGTTGTGTGTTTGTCTGTGTGAGGAAATTTAGTACAAATCTGAAAGTCTGCAGACAGACCTGAGTCATCACTTTGCCTCACTGACTGAACTACTGCACAGAGAGACGGCAGGTACTTTAGTTCGGCTTCTCTCTGAACTTTTTTGGTGCAATTTTTTCCGACAGACTGGAAAGCAGCTGTTTTTCTGTGTGCGTGCACATTTGTATGCGTGGGCCTGTATATAAAAATGTGTGAGTGTGATTGTGCTGGTGTGTGCTTATGAGAGGATGCACCTTTTTTTCTAATAAGGAGATGTGAAGACAACCTAAGATCTTTTTTCTAACAAGCTCTTACATGGGAGCCTATAGAATGTGTCTCAAAATGTTATTCCAATAGATTCAGACATGGTGGCGTAGCTCACGTAGAGGAACTCTTGTGTTTGATAAAGCAGTATTTCTAAATACTTCAGCCTGTTGGATATCATTAACCAGAATGAATGAGGTGCTGAACTTCTCCTTACAGCTGATAATATAAACCCCAGAAAGCTTTCTTACTGACAAAGCCCTTTTTTCAAACAAATACTGGCAGATATGTCATCTTTACATCTCTTTCTGTCTCTTTCTCACAGTCTGTATCTCTTTTGCCTTCCATGTATTTCCTCCATCCCCGACATTTTCATCCTAATTTTTGTTTTTAGCTGCTGAAATATTGTTTTGTCGTGTCAGTTTATCAAACTATGTTCACATTAGAGCTAGCTATCAATTATGACTTGATTGAGTTTATATTAACTTTATTTTGTTAGTTATTTAAAAGATGGTTTTAATTTATTTCTAAATGAGTGACAATGCAGTAACATTTGGGGTGCTATTTTTATTTAATTTTTTTAACATTTGTAAACAGCTTACATCTTCACACTGTACTGAGAGCGTCCTCCATTCCCCCTTCAGATCTTTTCACTCCCCGTCCACTGGAATATAACTCTTCAGATGTGGAGGAAAGGAAGATGAAGAGCTTTCTAACATGTCATCACGCAAATGAGTTTTTCACTACACAAGATATATTTGAGGGGTTCAAACTTCTATTTCTCTATATAAACTACCACAGAGACGGGAAAACGGTTTGCTGTCGACAACATCGATACTCTTTTAAGCGAGTTTGAAGCTCATTCAGAAAGCAGACGGGTTTGTATGTCGGACACAGTGTGGTGAGGCTTGGCTGTTTCGCACATGTGTGCCTTTATCAGGGTTTGGCTGCAGGCAGTTTTTAAACTACTCCAATGACTGAGAGCAGGGACAGACAGAAATACAATGTTATTTATCAGCAGGCTGTAATGTCACTGTAAATTCAGATACACTGTAAAATGAACAAAATATTGTTCTCTGTTATGGGTTATAGACAAGTCAGTGTGTGTTTTATATTATTCGAAAAGAAAGGAGAGCGGACTTCGGTATGGGTAGCTGTTCAGTATGACTACTGAGAAGGAACAGAGGGCATGATGGAGGTTTGGTAGCAGCTGCAGACAAGCAGGACCCCACCTTCCCCCATTATTTTGGCTGCAGGCTGGGTTGGTAATGCCTCTGTTTATGCAACATGTTTCTAATAATGATGGCTAGTTGCTGGAGGGCTCAAGGTAGGGTGAATCATATTTGGATGAGAAATAATGACCTGTTTGATTGTCAAAATGCCCTCTAAGAACCTTTTCTTGCCTCTACAGGAAGAAGGCCTATACTGTACATCATTTAACACTGACATGAGACTATCTAAAAGAAGAAACACATTCAATATATATATATAT
>JAOXYM010000010.1:28983594-29011257 GCA_028567055.1 Leptatherina wallacei | reverse complement strand
TGTATATATATATGTATATATATATGTATATATGTATACATATTAGAACCTTAAATGAAAAATAGGAATATACATTCCAAGGTAATTTCTGTGAAATTGTTTTGTAGAGAAAAGGTTTTAAGAATGTATTGTACTTTTATTTTAATTTGTCATTTTTGCAAATAAAATTTTATGCTTACATCTCGATTACATTTTTAAATGTGTTGATTTTTTTCCAGGTTTGTTGCTTAAGGTTAGAACTGATTAAAAAGTTAAGTAGAGGAAAATAAAAAAATGGAAATAAAAAAAAGATATGAAGTCAGTTCCCTATGTGACCACAAGGTGGTGCTCTGCCCCCATAGGCATACAGTTGTGCTCATAAGTTTACATACCTCGGCAGAATTTGTGATTTATTTATTTTTTATTTATTTATTAATTTTTTTTTTACCATTTTTCAGACAACATGAATGATAAAAGAAAACGTTTCTTTCACTGATGGTTAGTGTTTGAGTAAAGCCATTTATTGTCAAACAACTGTGTTTACTCTTTTTGAATCATAATGACAACAGAAAGTACCCAAATGACCCTGATCAAAAATGTAAAAACCCCACTTCTTAATACCGTGTATGAGCCATTTAACATCAAGACAGCTTGGAGTCTTTCCTGACGTTGTGGCTGAAGTTTTCGTTGGTCTACCTACTGTGGTTTGATTTCAACAGAATCCCTCATTTTCTACTTCTTAATTAAAGTTTGAACATTACTGATGGCTTTTTATCAATTCCGTGGATATCTTTTTATATTTTTTCTTGGTTTATACAGTCTAATCATCCTCTCCCACAGATCTTTTGCCAATTCTTTTACTTTCTCCATGACAAAATCCAGAAACATTGGTGCAGCACTGGATGAAAGATGCAAGGGTCTGTCAGGACTCTGAATCACACACACTGATTACAAGCTAACAGATCACAAGTGAGGACGATTACCTTTAATAGCCATTCAAACCCGTTTGTGTCAGCTTGTGTGCATGTGATCAGAACAAAATCATCAAGGTATGTAGACTTTTGATCAGGGTCATTTGGCTTGTTTTTCAGTTGTCATGATTTAAAAATAGTAAACACAGTTGTAAGATAATAAATGGTTTCATTCAACCACTAACCATGAGTTCAAAAAAAAACCTTTTCTCTTATTATTTATAGTCTCTGAAAAATGACAAAATAAAAAAAAATCACAAATTTTGCCTGGGTATGTAAACTTATGAGCACAACTGTATGTGCACACAAAGAGGCAGCAATTAAATAGTTTTGAATGCATAAACATGAAGAATATTTATGCACATTTTCAGGAAAAAGGTATATACATTTCAAGGTTTCTGTGAAAGGATGAGCTGTTTCAGCTGGAGAAGAAAATAAAACCAGAAGTACTGTAGTGGGCAAAATTCCCCTTCTACATATGAGAACATCCACCGTGTTTCACTTCTTCTATAGAATCACTTCAACTGTTCAAGAGTAAAGACAAGTGGCCACTTCGTTTCGGTTGGGTACCACCATGAAGTTTATACAGTGTGTAATGTGTGTGTGAGTGAGTGAAGTTGTAAAGTTGTAAAGTTCGTTTTACAGCCTGAGTATGTTTGTCAAACTTTTATCAGACTTTCCTCAGAGAAATTACTGAATATGACATCATACTAAAAACGTGTGTAATCCTCACTGTTTACACTCTCTAGGGATGACATCCGTATCCGTTTACCGTGTTTGAGTTCAACTCCCCTAACATGACATTCATTGTTTTTTTATGATAATGCAGGGAGAAAAGCAAACATTATAAAAACTAACGTGTCCAATTCCCATCTGAGCTAATGTGTTGTTGGTCCACGTCTAATCATTTTCAGAGTTGCTGCTGACCCCCTCCTTGTTGTGATGGGTGGTGGAGCGCATAACCCCTAACCCTATGAGGTAAGGACTGTCCACAACACAGTTTCATGGGGTCTGGATGAGGCAAGCGCTAACCTGTGATATCTCCTCCAGAGAAGCTTTGATTAACAGCACAACCTGGGGAGGAATAAAAAGTTGACTCCCCATAATTCCTCCGGGTGAATGATTCATAGTCTGTGGTGTATTAATGTGTGTGTGTGTATCAGATGAAGTCTTTCCATTTTAGTATGCCCTGTAATATCTAAGTTCATATGTACAAGCAGGCATCCATTATAGCCATTGATTCAGTTTCACAGGCGTGCAGGGTGAGTTGTCTGCTTTAAATCCATTAAGGCATAATGTTGGACCTTGTCCCAGCGGAGACACGCCCTGCTCGTCTTTGTGAGTGTGGTGTGATGAGAAACAGGTAATCACATGTTTCTTCTGCATATTTGCTTCATTTTCCCTCAAGCATGTTACCACACTTAGCCAGGGATCACAAACAGAGCCACGTGATGATACCAACTGCAATGTTTGTGGTGAAAACCACTGCTTTCACCACAATATATCAACTATTGAATTGGAGCACAATGTGGAGGGGGAGGGGGGGGGGGGGACAAAGAAAAAATGCTGTATTCTTAAGTTGTTAAAACTTCTGTGTTCCTTGAACTTTTATATAAACTCTCAAATAGACAGTGAAAACCTTTAGCCTAGTCAAATGAACCTAACCTCACTAACCAACCTCTTATGATCATCAAGCTTTACAAACTGAGTTTCAGACTGGATTATAGTTTAACCGATGTCTTCTTCCCCAACATCCCCAAACCTTAATGCTGGATTTAACAATAATAATAATAATAATAATAATAATAATAATAATAATAATAATAATAATAATAATAATAATACAGTAGGCCAGGGGTGTCCTGCTCCGGTACTTGAGGGCCAAAATCCAGCAGGTTTTCCATGTTTCCCTGCTTCAACACACCTGAATCGTACTATAAGTTATTGTGCAGAACTTCACAGGCTGCATGTGTGTTGAAGCAGTGATTCATTGGAAATCTGCAGGACACTCCTGCAGTAGGCTAAGTTGTTGTTATTGTTTAATTAATAAGTTAATATTATTCTTCTACCTTTAATCAAACAATTGTGATAAAATAATTTAAAAAGAAAAAGATTGGAGTGGCAAAATGTGATAAATTTATAATAACGTCTCGATGTTGTCTGATTTGGGACATAAACATTCCATTTGATGATCATTTTAAGACAAGGTAAGTTTACTTATTCACTTTAACCCAGGACAGCTTTTCAGTGCAATCTGATTGGCTGACGCGGAAGTCTTCCAACTCTTGATTGGGGTTTGAGTAGCTTCCGTGTTGTCATTTAGCCGTAGCCCCGCCCCCTCACACATCTGTAGTTGAGTATCTCCGGTAGGCTGAGTAAGTACAGACGGGGCACCGTTGAAGGAAAGAGGAGCAGTCAAGTCGGACCTTTCAATGGTTCTCTACCGATTCTGCGCTCATTTTCAGCCTGCTGGGCGACTACAGAGGACTTTTTCTATTCGTGAATTTGAGTTTGGCTTTGTTAAGAGAGTGGAGAGACATTTCGTCATGTTTTAAAAGTCCGCTTATTTTGGGGAAAGTTTAAACCCCTGAGTCGTTACCGGGGAAAGGTGAGACGACTTCGGCTGCAGTTTTCACAGCTTTGCTAGTGAACACATAGTGGTTTTGATTCATATTAGACTCTTTTATCTTGTCAATTTAATCTGATTTGTGCGGTTGAAACAACTTATCCTGCGGTGAACTCCACCAATCAGCATGTCGGAGAAGTGTTGCTCTGTGTAACCAGTTCATCCAGCTCAGCTTGGAGTTTCGACGCTTTGACGCACTTCCAGGTAAAACCGTTGACGAGGTTTTCCGCTCCTCCAAAGTGTTCCTTTTAACAGCCATTGGGAAACGATGGCTGGTTTGAGCAATGTCCACATGAAAACCCTGGAGGACTTGACGCTGGATTCGGGCTACGGAGCGGGGGACTCGTGCAAATCCCTCAGCCTGTCCTCCTCAAAGTCAAACTCCCAGGCCTTCATGACCACCCCTCACCGGGGAAACTGGTGGTACTACTCTGGCTCCATGAACAGCAGGAACAACAGCTGGGACACTGTCAACACTGTCCTCCCCGAAGACCCGGAGGACATCTTCTCCAAATGCCACCGCTTACCTGAGCTGGAAGAGTTCCCTTGGACAGAGGAAGAGGTGGCAAAGATACTACGCAAAGTGGCCGAGAATGGTAGCTGTAAATGGGGTCCTACACCTGTGTTCTCCCCGGAGGCTGTGAAGCGGCTGTCCACTCTCCTCCGCAGGGCTCTCATCCGCATCTCCAGAGAGGCTCAGCGGCTCAGTGTCATGCACTGCCGCTGCACACGTTTCGAGGTTCAAAGCGCCATGAGGCTGGTACTCAGCTGGGCCCTGGCTGACCACTGCGTCTCTGCTACAGTCAAAGCCATCTCCATGTACTGTATGAGCGCAGGTGAGCTTCTGAGGAAAGGCAAGTCCGCCCGCTGCGGCCTCTCCTTCTCCGTGGGACGCTTCTTCCGCTGGATGGTGGACACCCGCATCTCTGTGCGCATCCACGAATACGCAGCAATTTGTCTTACTGCGTGCATGGAGGCTCTGGTGGAGGAGGTGGGAGTCAGGGTGCGTATGGCTGAGAGGGGTCATTCAGGGCCGGATTCGGGGTCAGGATGCGCCCCGGTGAGTGCAGAGGCCCTGGAGGGGGTCGTGAACAATGACGCCGAACTGTGGGGAGTCCTGCAACACTATGAGCATCTGATCTGCGGGAAGAACGCCAACGGTAAGACTTTTTTTCCCTCCAAATACTTTTTAAGTAAATGGATCTCTTACATTTTCAATATGTGTATTGTGTGGGTGGATTCGTGAAGTTCACCAGGAACGTTTTACTCCCACAAATTCTCCCCTCGTGAATGCTGGTCACAACTTTCCACTGAGTCCTTGTGTGGAAAAGGTGACCTGTAGCCTGCTGCTGAATACAATAGCACCTCTTTGTGAATGAGGAGTTGATGGATTTGTTCCTAATTCGACTTGTCAGTATAGGAAAACAACAGTGCAAACACATCTAATGAACAAAAAGTATTTTGTCTCTGACTGCATAACAAGGAGAACTCAGTCCTGGATTCTGTGTTGGACAGCAAAATTAGATTTTGGTTACTTCATCTAATCAATTGCAGCAGTTGAGTGCTCACATCTCATTAAGCCCAAGCAGGAGGCATGCCCGGTGACACAACTTTCTGTTTACACCTCTCTGCCTCTTGCCTTGTTGGCTATTTTCTTTTTAATCATCTTTCTTCCATTTCCCCTCCTCTTGTTGGATTGATTCCCTTTCACCCACCTCCACCCTGACATATCTTCCATCTCCGTACCGCCTCTCTTACAGCTCCAGCTGTGCATCCTGCTCCCGGTCCATTTGTTTTCTCCACCCTCACATCCCTCCTCAATCAACTCTTTTTCACAGCCCTCTTTGTCAAACTCTAGTATACTCATAGCGTTCTTTCTCGACTGTTTTGGCAGTCCAGCGCTGAGTTGATTCATGAGCTTGTGTTGGGACAATGTAACTGGCCTTTGTTTGTGGCCTACTATCAGCTCCCTGGAGCAGAGCTTTTTTTTTTTTTACTGTAGCACAATGGCCTTTTGTTGTGTGATCATGCAGCTTAGCCCAACACAGAGGGAGGGAAAACAAATGCTACATTTCAGAGAGGAAATTAGTGGAGATGGCCAATATTTCTGGGCTGCACTTTGAAGGCTCATCACTGATCTGGGCCAAGATGATATGTTAAACAAGCATTTTTCTGTGCAGACATGGTGTACATGTGAAGAGGCAACTGCTGTGACACTGCCAACTGTGTCAAGATCTGGGATCAATCAGGATTTATCAAACAAAAATTTACATGCATGCACAAGCAATTCTCTTATTTCAGATTCTGTTCAGCTTCCAGTGGTCTTTATGTACTCCAGTAAGCCCGCAAGTGAGGTGCACTGGACTTGGTGATGCCATAAACTTGAGTTGGGGCTGTTTCATGCAAAATAAGTATAAGAGCAGCTTTCGTTCCAGTAGTTAACCAGATGTCTTTTGGTTGGGTTCTCAACTGCCCTATTTTGGTGAGTTTAGTCACTGGTTTTGAGAAAGATCCATATGTGTGAGTGTGTAGTAATAACAACAGGGTATTCTTCTGACCACCCGAGCTTTTTATAGGACCAATACTGAGCTGTGGAAACCACATACCCCTCTACCACCGTACCACCTGACACTCCACACCCTGAAAGTGGCTTTGAGGAGCCCCCACTGTTGTTGGAGCTCCCTTTCCTCAACATACAGTAAAGATACATTTTTCTCCTCTTAGAGCAGAATTTAGATCTATGATGTAAATCAAATAACAATCTGATAACCCCCCCCACCCCACCCCCCACCCCCACCCCCCCTTTCACTTGATTTCTCTTCATCGTTCTATGTCTTTCTCAGAGGCTGACCCACATCTGGAACTCTTTAAGTCAGAAATGACTTCTACGGCTCCAATAACAAAACTGAAAACTCACTCGCTCACTCCTCCCCTCCCTCCCTCCCTCCTCTCTCCTTGCCCTCTCAAGCTCAGTCTCCCTCTTATGCACCCCTGCCCCCCCCCCCCCTGTAATTTTTTTTTCTTAACTTTGCCATTACTTTCACGTCCACTTCATCTTTATCTGTTTATTTCTTCTGGTCTACTGGGAGTGCATTAGAGGAACCCAGTTGTGATGTGCCAGGATCTTATTCATTACTCATGCACTCTCTCTCTCTCTCTCTCTTTCCTGAAACCAATTTAGCCTACATTGCATGTGTCCAGACAGCTCCAAAGCATGGGTAGAACTCGCTGCACAATACCACTTCACAAAAGAATCCATTTGTCATTCATTTCTCCTCTCAGGAAGACATAAGTGAGCTCTTCCTGGTATAATTCGTACTGATTGTCCTGTGCAGAATAGTAGCTTTGCTAATGGACGCTGGAAGTAGCTATAAAATTATTGATCTTTAGAACTGGTACATGTCTTTTTTAAATTCTGCTTTGGATGGTGGGATAATTTTCCATGTGCAGCTTCAATTGAATATTTATGAAAAAATGTAAAACTACCCTTTAGGACTTTTCTGTAGTTTTTCTAAGATTGTTGAAGTAATCATGCAGCAGTTAGATATGCAAAGTTTTGTCTGGAGGCTCATTAAGTCCTCGGCATGACTCTTAACTTTCACATTCATTCACATCTTGCAGTCATGAAGTACTGTTGTCGCAAATACCGTAGGTCCTCAAAGCCTTTCAATGTGAATAACTGACTGAGTTGTTGAAAGACAGCGTTGTCTCTCAGAATAATGTACCTGGAAGGTTAAATGTAAATTTGATCCAGGACTAACACAAAGAATGATTTTTTTTTTCTCTTCCAGCTCCTTAGAGGTTGTAAAAAGGCTGCTTGTAATGGGCTTATGGTGCACTGAGAGAACATATGATTTGCTGCTCAGTATTTCCCTAAATATGTATTTAGCCCAGAAAGAGGCGTGGGAACAGTGGGCAGAAAGATGCAGGGAGAGCAGCCCAGCACTGTGGTCACACAGATGGGGAAAGCAGCACTCTGAAAATACACTCCCTGTTCCACAAATGTGGAGCAGGATCAAATACAGTTTGGGGAAATGTATGAGGACATTAATATAATGGTGAAGTCTTGAGTGCGAGGCACGCTGCAGATTTCCTTGGACATCAACAACAAAGTTATGTTTTCCTTAAATACCCTTGCAGATTATTTTAATATAACTGAGCAAAAACACCCTTTGCTGGTCGGTGTATAAAGGGTTAAGACAATGATGCACACAGCCTGAGTAGATAATAAGGGTTAATCCTTCTCTAGACAGTACAATTTATGTTAGCGGTCGAGTGTGTGACAGCGTTATGTGCGGGTGCATGGATCACCCCAGGCTACACACACGCGCAGTGATGGTCCATGTCTTTGTTTGCACTGGCTTCTTGTCTGGTCCCAGCTGTAAAAACACTGACCCATTAGAGTGCTGGTGCGCACATGTGTTTGAATGGAGCTCACATTTGTTTTTAACGGGTAGCGGCCATTTGTGGACAACCATGAGTAACGGCTTCCCAGATATGACACCACAGATGATTTGTTGAGTTATCAAAAAGCCAATGACATCGTAACCACGGATTTTCCATCCTTTGATGCAGGTTGTATATTCTGTAAAGACTTCAGTCATGATTATGGCTTCCAACAACGCTCCTCCTGTTTCGTTACAGCAACATGACTCAGGCCTCTTTAGAGTAATGGGCTGATAAAGAGGAAATAAATTGAGATGAGTATTACAGATATTCAAAGAAACCAGTCAAGGGACATAAATGGAGGCATAGAAAATAGTGATTGTAAACTTTTAAACACGCTTCCCTTTGCATCTTGATAGTCGCTCTAATTGCTGTTGACTGCAGAGCCGAAGTCGTAGTTCCTTGGGGGATCTGCCCTGCATAGTGGGTTGCAGCCCAAGTAGCTAATGTGGGAAACAGAAGGATTGGCCGGAAGATGCTTGGAATCTTGGACCAGATCAGCACATTGCCTGACAATAGCAGTGCTTTAAAGAGGCTTCTGTGCATCACATTGTCTGAGTCTTGCTGCAACTTTGGTTTGGAGACCCAACTGGCTTTGTCTGACTCTCTGTGTGTGTGCTTGTGTGTGTGTGTGTGTGTGTGTGTGTGTGTGTGTGGGGGGGGGGGCTTCAGGTCAGCGGTAGATCTACGAGCAACCGTATGGCACCTTAGCAATGATACAGTAATTGTCAATGTCCACCATCATTTAATGCCTTTTACATGTATTTGTGTAGGGATTTATTTACTTTTAAACACAGTTGAAAAGATTTTTGTCCAATACTGTGTCGTCTCCCATATCAAAGAAAAAATGAGTATTTGACCCAACTTTAAACTTTACCTTCCAAATGTTTGTTTAAAGTTTGAGATGAGGAGATTAGTGGGAAAAGTCTGCTCAAAGAACAGATTAGCACTCACATGGCTTGATTATTAAAAGTTAATATGGTTAAAGGAAAAAGCTCGCTTCTATTGATTGTACAAAAACGTTAGGATTGGTGCAGCATGATCACACTTCTTAAATTTGTAAAGACATTTTACATTTGGACCAAATACGATTTTTATTTTCAATGTTTACGGTTTTCTTGTGAACATGCATTACTATTTGATTTTAGGATATTCTAAGATTTGCATAAGGCTTTCAACACCTGAATGGAACAGAACTGGCTACATCTTGTCTCACATGGGTAAAGGAATGCAGTTTTGTAGTATACCTGATTTTTTTATGGCTCAAAGCTAAGAGAAATTTCTGTTTCTGAAGTTTTATCTCTGTTTAGAGAAATTCTGCTCCTTTTGATAAATGCACATATTAATAGAAGAAATGACTGAGTAAAAATCTTCCTTAAACAAAAGACAATAATAAGTCTTATGGGCGTTTAAATGTAGGATCTCTGATTAAGTTTTAATGAGCATGTTTCATATTTTTCAAGCTCAAAAGAATTACTACAGTATTATAGAAAGACGTTATCAGCTTATCTGATGATTAGGATTCTTTTGATTAGATTGACCTTGCCAATTACCAGCATCTTTTGTTCATCTTGCCCATGGAGTTTGTAGGTGTAGCACTATAGAACAGACTGGATGGGATGATAACACAGTTACATTAATTACATAATATTTAGTTTAATGAGTGAGACTGAGGCCAAGGTGAAAGAAAAAGTGCAATCCAACTTCATGACCTTAAAACAGGGGTGTCCAAAGTTGGTCCTTGAGCGCCGCTGTCCTTCAGTTTTGGGATTTTTCCTGCTGCAGCACACCTGAATCAGATTAATGGGTCAACATGATTGGGCAGAACTTGACAACAAACTGTTGAGGAGAGCCATTTAATTTGAATCAGGTCTGCTGGATCAGGGAGACATCTAAAACCTGCAGGACTGCAGCTCTCGAGGACCGGATCTGGATACCTCTGCCTTTAAATGAATAAGAAGCTGAAGAAAAGATCAAGTGGACTCCACAAAAGATACAGATATAAAAATGTTTACACAGCATGTTTAATGAGTAGAATTATTTCTTCAGCAGTTGGACAGGGTATTAGGGTAAAAATACTGTGAATGTGATATGAAATGCATACCAAGCAAGTCAGGTAGAGTAAAAAGAGCAAATGTCCTCTGAACTGGAAGAAAACATCTTAAAGTAAGAAAATAGAATTTACTCATAGCCTGCAACACTGAACCACACCATCTCTAATATATATATATATATATATATATATATATATATATATATATATATATATATATATAAAGAAAGCAGCAAAAAAATATTTCAAGTGGAAGAAATTGCACAAGCCTTTGAAGAAGTATTGTAATCAAGTCAAACCCCAGACCCCCACTAAAATAATGATTTTCCTTACTCTTTATCATGGCCAATCCATGCCAAGCATCACAGTTCTAATTTCTAATAAACATCCACTCAATCAGTTTCTCAGCATTTGTGCTCCAGCAAAACTGAAGCCATTCCCTCTAGTCAATATAGACTCATTTTGTGGGTGATTTGGTAGTAATATTTAATTACACACTAACAGATCAGATGGGATGACTGGGGGAGCGTGGGGAGAGAGGCATCAGGGAGTGGGTAGTTTAAGTGGAAACAGATTTGCCTAACCAGGGATTGGATTTAATTGCCTCTTGCTCCGCTCTTTGGCAAAATCTGTTTGAGTTGAACTAACCACGCCAGGTCAGTCGAAGCCAAATTTCTGCAGCAGAGGAAGAGTTTGTGTCTGTGTGCAGGATTGCTCCAGTGAATGCAAGTGTGTGTATGCCAAAGGAAGGGCTGTGATCACTTTAGCCAACACTGAAGGAAAAAAAAGAAAAGGAAAAAGGACACCGCTTCTTTTGGATGCTCTTCAGCCAAGCTAGGAAAGTGTGTTTTTCTTTTTTCCTCCTTTTTAAGTCTAAACTTGTTTTTTATGAGCGGGCTGAAATAGGGAGCTTTTTGTGATGCTCTCAGTGACCTCTTTGTCCACTGGAGTCCGAGAGCAGTGTGAGGAAGCTGAATGGCTAAGTTCAGATATGTGGTGGAAAAACACACTTGTTTGCAGACTCACTGTTGTGAATATATGTTTTCCCTCTTTTGATCATTTTGCAACCGTAGGTTCACACAGATACTGTAAACAGTTGCATCATAAATCACCTTAATATGACACCATCCAAATGCTGGAAAAAGATTATTTATCCATCTTCCTTCCATTGTTTTTCTTTTTGATATGGGAATAGGTTGCGACCTTTACTAGGGTAAGTTTAGT
This sequence comes from Leptatherina wallacei, assembly GCA_028567055.1. Taxonomy (NCBI): domain Eukaryota; kingdom Metazoa; phylum Chordata; class Actinopteri; order Atheriniformes; family Atherinidae; genus Leptatherina; species Leptatherina wallacei. Next base: position 28,999,958 of record JAOXYM010000010.1, on the reverse strand, counting down.
AGGTGCTTTATCACATCTTGTCATGGACTTTTATTCTTGCCCCTCTACTTGAATGTGCCTTTTAAAACCAACAGATCTATGAATTAAATCATATCGGGAGAAATAGATTCACATCTCACTTAATAGATAACCAGTAATTTTTACTTTGCATGATATTTGAAGGAGGTTTCACAAACTTGCCAAACAGCCAGAACATTTTCCGACGTTTGAGGCTGGATAGAAATGTGAATTTAAAATGTGTGAGGGGGAAAAAAAAGTACAAAGCAACATAAAAAGGCATAGGAACTGTATCAACGGCATCTGACATGCTTGTTGTTGGTAAGTGTGCCAGGTTCAGTGGGTCCATAATGACGGTTGAGCTGCCTGTCAGAAGTAGGCCATCCCAGCCTTTGACATTTTCTTCCTGCATATTTTGGCTTTCATGTTGTCCTATCTCTCCGCTCTGATTGTGATGCTATCGGTGCTTTGTGGAAGTGTTCTGTATTAGATGTGTGTTTTTCTCATCTGACAGTCTTGTTGTTTGAGGGCAGAATGTGTAACAATTAGCACAAGCATACAATCAGTGTGACTAGTGGAGACTGGGACTGTCTGGTCCTGTTTGACTCCACACAAGGAAACACAGTTCTCTTTTCAAAAAACGAAAAGAAAAGAACACCCTCTTTTTTTTGTACTTTTCTTGCAAAGTCTTTTGACCCGTGGTGGCAGAAATGAACACATTACGTCTCATAACTACCACAAAACAGGGGTAAATGACTCAATGTGTTGTTTTGGGTCTTCCAGCACCTCCCCATCAGCTGTCTCGTGTCTGTTCGTCAGACTGTGGAATGCGTTTGTTTGTGCGTCGAGCCTGCAGCTTCATCAGCAACAACATGTATGTAAACACTGGGACTCAGCAGCTTGTTTCTGCCCACATCACAGGGCATGTCACCCCTCCCCCAAATCGTGCTGGTTGCCAGACTGCTGCGGGTTAAAGTAAATTAAAATCATTATGTTATGTGTTTCTCATGTTGGATTCTGCCCAAACTGGTCATTTATAAATTGGCCCCTCACCAGGCTCCCTCGACCTTATTTTGACTTTTTCTTTAATCTGTTTTTACATTAATGTGATGGCTAACTTTTCACCCAAACTGATTTCAATCTCACTCTGGTCCACACCCTTAGAACTTTGTCTCCTCATCTGTCTTTTTTTCCCTCTTCAGTTAACTTTTCTCTCTTTCTTCCCTTTTTTACTACTTGCCAACACACATATACACACACCTCTTGTGCATATTTCAACTGTATTCCTCAGAAGTGTGCTTTTCCATCTGCAACCAGTGCCATCTCCTAAAAAACATCACCTGTCGGGTCAGGGTCATCCATAAAAGCATGTGGTGATTAAAAGAGCCACAGCGGCTCACACAGCATATTTAGAGCAAAACCATGTAGAGTAAGGCTTCCTGGAATTCCCTTGTGGTTAGTGGAGGGAAGGAGCATATTTAGACGGCCATTTGGAGAACACATGTGGGCACAGGAAAACAGACTCAGTCAAGACAGGACACACTCTGCCAATCTTTAGTTGCTTTCTGTCGACAGTATCTGCACTGCATGTCCACCACATGTGGACTCCTTCCTGAAACTAAAACAAACAGTTCAGCTGCCAGAGGTAACCAAAAAAAAACCTGTACTTCTAGGGAGAGTCGATAGCAAAAACACATTTGACAAAATGGAGGCGCGACTTAAAGAATCAACACAACTTTATTTGTAAAGCCCTTTAAAACTACCCCAGCTGAAACAAAGTGCTGTACAATGATAAACACAGCAACACAAAGAAATGAAATCCATCCCTGTCATAAAGCTGACAGTGATGTTTAGGAAAGGAGCTGGAACAGCCGTCATCTGCGCTGTCATCTCGTTCCATGGTACTTTAGAGACTTTTTATCCCATATAACCACCATGTATATGTGTTTCCTTTGAAAATGATGAGGATTGTGTTTGGGTTTCAGACTTTGCTGCACGTGTGCATGGCCTCTGCAAGAAGAAGTGTCTGACCTAAAGCTTTTTCTGTCTGCATGTGCATATGTCTCATTGGGTATGATCCAGCTAATTTGGGTTATATCTGTGCTGCGTCCAAGTAAGTTTGTATTGGAATGTGTTCTGTGAATTAGTGGCTTCTGTCTATTCAGGCACATCTGTTCTGTCTTTCTCTCTCTATTGGCTGTGCTCTCTCTGTCTATCAGTGCTGTGTTGGCCATCTGTGTGTCACTAGAGGGTCACAGACAGTGCTGGACATAATACACCCCAGCAATGGTCGCCAAGTTTCCTCTCCCGCACTGATATAATCTGCCTATTGAGCTTTAAATGGTTTGAGGGAGAAGATAGAGGAGGGAATAGTGTGGTGTGTGGTGGAATTTCACACCAATGAAAGGATGCTTTGTTCAGTGATGCTCAGAGATGGAACTTTTTCTTAAATTTCATTCTACTTATGTGTGAAGAGGATGCTTCCATCCAGGAGATGAGTGGCTTTGGTTTAATTTTTCCCACTTGAGCTGATAAGTGTGAGTTGTATCTACATGTATCACAAATGTCTGCTCATCTGGTCTGCACCTATATGCACACGGTAGTCTGCCCTACCAGATTTTTGGTCGACCCATTGGCTGCTCATTTCAGGATAGTTCTCCTTCTCTTACTGTTTCTAAAATATTTCACTTTTTCAAACATCATTTGGATTTTGCAGGCAGGTCTGAATGTCTTACAACCAGGGATTGCACCAGTATCTGGTATTGGTCCGGTATTATGTACTCTGTATTCATAAAAGTGTTCCAATACTGCACAGCCCGATACCAATGTGAGAAAACTAGGGCTGTCAAAATTAACACATTTATGCAAAGAGCTTAATTAATGATATTTGTCATTGGGTGTCCAGAAACAAAGTTATTTTTTTTAAAAAAAACGAATTTGGCATTATCTTGGAGCGCGAAGATTATTTTTGGCATCCAGGTGCCTTGTTACTAGGGATGGGCATTCGATTTAGATTGTCTTAATCGATCATCCGGAGAATTAATGATCAAATTTTCGATTTAATCATTAATATTTTCATATTAAAGTTTTGTATTTATTGGTTGTATATTAAAATGCAGTGAAAGTAGAAAAACAGTGTGTTTCCTCATTTAGATCTTTATTACAAGATAAACAACTGTGGCCGTTAAATGGGATTCACTCAATGGTTACACTGGGAAATATGCGCTCACATACAACAGCACCAGTCTAAAGATGCATTCGTTTTAACGAGTTCAAAAATGTAATCATTGAAATTCTTAATCGATTGATCGATCATCGATTGATTATTACCATCCCTACTTGTTACATAATCCACCAAAAAAACGTATTTATGAAGTTTCTGACAGTTTTTACAGTTAACTGTAATGGGATTTATGAGTACTCCTATCAATACTCTGTATCAGTAAGTACTGAAATGTAAGTACTTGTACTCAGTTTGAATAAATGTGGTATTGGTGCATCCCTATTCACATCATATGCTGTCTAACAGGGATGTTATAGTATGTGCTTAGCAGTTTCACCAAAACTGGTATGCTAAAGGGGAACTAGTTCTACTTTAAAGGACTCAACACAGGATTGGCAATGTGAGCGCATGGAGGCTGCAGAGGAAATCAGCCAGACATGAGAGCAGCCTTCAATGTTCTCGCCTCTTCTCTATAAGTCTAATGGCAAAATACAGCCTCAGTACCACAATGTTCATCAGTTTATTAAACCTGACTAAGTGTAACTCTAACCCAACTGGATTATTGCATACAGTAGACTTATACATTTGATCAACCTACACATGACTTTGGAAACAATTGGGACTCATATTGGTTCTGTTTAACAAGTATTCTCATTATTTCCATGTGCTTCACATTAGCTTGGTGTCCATATACTGTACATACATGTGTCTACGTGTCGATGCCCTGGCCTTGTGGTGCTTCTGTTAAAAAGCTGCTGTAAAGGAACTCTCAAAGGCAGCTTGACAGTAGTTAAAAATATAATGGAAGACCCAGCCATGATGGAGGTCAAGAAGTAGGAAGTTGTTAAGCTGGAGAAAATGCATTTATAATGAAATGCTTTGTCACTAGCTAGTTGTCCACTTTTGGAAGGAAATATCTTAGCCAGTAAAGTCTCCTTCTTGTAAGAATCCTTTGAGCATGCCAGTTAAGTGCAAAGAAAGTGATTGTGTGGCTGCATGATTGAATTAAACCTCACGCTTTCTATGGGGATAGAATCAGCCTGAAGATCAGTGCACCATAAAACATGCAACAACACAACCAGCCAGTCAGTTGAGACTCAGCCAAAGTGTGGAGTGTGAGCAGCTTGCACTCATCCAAGTGGTTTTATACAAACATTTCAACAAGATCATGTTATTTCCTGGTGCTCAAAGATTTTGTTTTGAGATGAGGTTTGCAGACAGAATCCAAAGGACAGGCAACAATCTGATGTCTAGGAAACACTGGAGGCTTTGGAGCATATATGTATGGCAGCTGACTGGGAGGAGATGTCTCGATGATTGCATGTTACTCTGATAACATTATGGCTCTATCCTACTGCCTGAATAGACAAAGATAACAAAAAGAACATGCCTTAACACTTCCACACAAAAATGAAACCAAACACTTGAGAGAGAGACACACACTGATAAGTGGCAAACAGCTTGCAGTTCTGTTTCCTGGTTTGGTTGTGACAGCTAGTACTTGCTAACTTCATGGATATCTGTGGTATCTGATGTGTCGTAGAATGAAAAAAGCAGAAGGGAAACCGAGATTGTGTGCATGCATCATGTCGAATGGATGGCTAATATCTTCAGGCCCATGCTGGGAAAGACAAACGTTAGTCAAGTTTTGTCTTTACCCTGTGGAAACCTCCCTACAACCCTACCTCTCCCTTTCCTCCCTCACCATTCCTACTTTGCTACACACATATCAGCTGCTCCCTGTGTTACGTACAGGAGGCTTGAAATGTCATTATCATATCCTGCGGGGAAGCTACAAAGTTAACCAGTCACACATTACTTCACACATGTGTTTGTGAGACGGTAAATGGCTGATAGATTGGTATGAGGCCATGCTTGGAACACATTATGACCAATTTACAGTGTTGTTTAGTTAATCATTTTCCAAGTAGAAAAGAGATGTTTTAAATTGGAAAATGATTTTTGTAAATACTGTTATTGGTGTTCTTCTTGGGGCTAATGTTTCCAGTGGAGCAGAAAGAGGAAGTATGGGAAAGGCATGAGTGCAGGACAAGCACAGAGGGGGAAAAAAATCCGAGGAAGAGATGAACCTGCCTTGTGGTTCTTGGCTCTGGGGTACTGCTGTTCTGAAAACCATAATTTCTCTTTGACCAACTTGTATTTGCAGCTAGAAAGAGGTGAGATCAGCAGTTAGCAGAGTAGCATGGTGAGGTCAAGGACTTGTCTTGACTAGGGGCAACACTTTATTTCTCTTTTCTTGGGTTATTTTGTTTTAGTTTTGCAAAGCGGCGAGGTGATTTTAGTCCCACCACAGTCTGAAAAATTAATTAGGAACAGATTCAGACTCTTCTCCCTTCTGTCTCCTTTATTCCAAACTTTTTATTCCTTATTTTCCTGCTCCTTTTTGACTGTTTCAACAGTCTCTCTCTCCTACTGCCTTGCCTGGTCCCCGCTGGCCAAAGATCAGCCAGAGACTTCCTGTACAGACCTGCTGCTCCTGGGAACCTCATGCTGTGGAAGGCAACGTTGTATCCAAAAGGCTTGATTTTAAATATGTGCTGTAATCTCTGGCTAGGTATCAAATGCTTGGGATTAGAGTTAGTGGGTTCACAAATTCCTTTTCCCTCTTGAAATGCCATCACTGTCTTATTGCAGAATGACTTCTCTCCACACGATCTCCCAGCTTGTTCCCATCATCATTATTGTGTTTGCTATTTTCTTCCCATGTTTCTCTCAAGTGGCAAAAGGTAAAATGGAGCTAATTATCACCCTGCTGTTTTGTTAAAGCCCTTCTGAGACTTCAGGGGCTGAAAATGGAGAATAGTTGTCAAAAGTAGAGAAACAGTGTATGTGTGTATCCTATTGCTTTTGGTTGTCCAAACCCCAACCCTGAACGCTTGGCAAGCAGTTGAATGAAACGTCTCCTGAGCCTCTCCTCCTGTCTGTCTCGTCATTTGTGGTTATGGGGTTACCCGAGCGGGCAAACCAGGGTTGTTGTTTGGATTGGAACGGGACAGGAAGTAAGCGGCGAAAGAGCTGGAGTGAAAATTAAAAAGAAAACAGGAAAATAAAAAGATGAAATGTGATAGAGAATAGAGATTTAGCTGATTTTAAAACTTGCCAAACGAGATCCAGAAGAAATGCAAGAGGTGGTAGCTGAAGATGGGCAGGGCCCGCACACATGCTTGGCTGTCATCATCACACCCAGACGGGCTCTACAGCGGGAAAAGAAAAATGAAAACAGATTTGTCGCTGTTTGTTTGCATAGGAACTGTGTCAGTGCGTGTGCAAGAATAGCCCTGTCTCCCAATAGGGTTACACAAACATTTCTCCAAAACGCTCACACACCTACGCACACTCCCCCCTCTTCTAAAGTGTCTCTGGCTGCTGGGCAGTCTGGTCTTTCTGGTAAGGGTAGAGGGGTTTGTGTGTTTTAGTGTGTGTGGTCAGGATGTGGCTAGCACCTCTCACTAGTCATGATTTACTAACAATACCACGGTGGTTAGAGTCTGGCACTCGGCACATACTATAGCTCTGAGTAGTTTTATTGTACAACAATCTGGAAACTTTTTCCATCACCATTTTGTTCACGTTGTGTGCCATTCATGATGATTTATCATTTGTTTCCTGCCAGACAAGGTTTTATTAATTTCTGAAGAGGCCTTGATGATATACAGCGTAGCCAGTCTGAAATGTGTGTGTGCGCGCCAGAGTGCGAGTTTCTGTGTTTGTGTGTGTTTAGAAATGGATAAAAGTCTGTCGGCTATTATTTCACCATTGTGGCTTTGGTTAGCACCGTGGGAATGTAAGTTCAAGTGACCGGGTCTTCTGCTCTATTCAGGAAGAAATGCATTAACACACACACATAAACACATGCACTTAAAGGTTAAATTGCCCTTGGCGTTTACTTTGTTTGCTCTTCTTAAAATGCTGTTAAAGTGCTCTGGTTTTATAGTTGAATGAAAAGTGATGGAATGAAAGTAGGCAGAGTTTGAGAAAGGCTTCCTTTTCTCTGTCTCTCTCTCTCGAGTTGATATCTCCCATGTCTGCAATTCCTTTTTTCCCCCCATCTGCTGTTCTCTTAGAAGAGAGCTTCAGTGGGTGGTCCACAGAGACCTGTGGACCAGGAGGCTCCTATGACCTTTATAATACACCAATGTGCACACACATGGAGCAATCATGGACAGACACATTAAAATCGTCTGCAGAGATTAAAGCTGTCAGATGCTGCTGAAATGACCTTATAAAGTATCTAAATGACACACACCGAGTCGAGCTTGTCTCCAGCACAGCACCTGCACAGGCAACAGCTGGTAACACACAACCACCGGCAACAAACACTGGCCCTTGTGCACATGTACACACATTCTCACCTCCTGCAACTTTATTTGTGTTGCTGCTGAGCTTGTGGTCGAGGAATGTGTGAGCAGGTGCCCCTTGCGGAGACGAAGCAGCAAACACTTCCCACACCAGGGATGCAAATTGTTTGCCTTAGAGTTACGACAGTTTGGTTTGTGTTCGAGGCACGAGATTAAAGTAGAAATGATGTTTGCATGCAAGTGTGAGGAAAGTGCAGAACTTTCAAGCGGAGGGATCTTGATAAGATGTGCAGTTATTGAGAATAATTCGGAGGAAATCCGAAATCGGTGTGTGTGTGTTAAACAGGAATAAGCTAAGATACACTTCATTTCAGTTTTAGAAAAAGACAAATGAGGCATGCAAGAACACAATCTGGCAAACATTCATAGACTGCTGATTTGCAGGAAAATGATAGAATAAGTGCATGTTGAATATGTGTGTGTGTGTGTGTGTGTGTGTGTTATGTGGTGCAATAGTTAAAATAAGCTTCTGATTACTTCTGTTTAGTTGTGAGCAGATTAACACAAAGAAGGATTTTCATGGATTCTATTTTTAAGCACTTTTGAGACGATGAATGGAGAATGTGTCAAATAAATATTAATTTAAAAAAAACTACGGAGACAAAATTTGTTTTTTCTTCATAAAATCTACTCTTCCATTTTATTGCAACTGCTTAAACCAAATCTATTCATCAACCCCCCCCTGCTCTAGCACCATTGTAATCGAGGTATCTTCTGCAGTGACAATGCAGACACAATAAGGCTCTGTTTAACTTTCTAAGTCCTGACCACCGAATGAGAACTTGTTAGCTCATGGACATAGAGGAGGGTCGCCTGAATGTGCGTCTTTGTATGCTTAAGTGTTGCTTTGGGGGTCAAGTGATGCCATAATTGCATAAGAGGATGGCCCTTTTTAGCAGAACTCTTTTGAGATATTGGTACTCCATCTGTGTTCAGTGTTTGGGGGGGTGTGTGTAAGGGTCAGGGGTGAGCTGTAAAGTCTTGAGTGTCAGATGGGCCCTACAGCCACTTGAATGAGGTGACTGGTGTAGTTAAAGGTATTTTACTGCCTCCTCCTAAAGAGGTGGACCCCTTGACACACCCTTCAGGTCCCTAACACACCCAGGTCACACAACGCTGTTAGAGTATTTCGAGCTGTGATGTGTTATCATGCTGTCGTCTTTAAGACTGACACACGGCCACATGATTTGTGCTTTTGATGACACGTCAGGGCTCAGCGATTACCATTATTTCAGTGTCTGCAGATACGTGTGTGGCCAGGCTGCACCCACAGAATTTATCAGAATGGCATTTTGTATCTGAGGTTGGGTGGTCCATTGATTTATTTCTAGTGTGTGGCTTTTACTCATGTTCCATCAGTGACATTGATTTCTTGACTAATTGTATGAGTAGCTCTGCCCACTCTTGACATTCAGTTTTATGACCATTATGCCTATCGAACTTTTCTTAAGTCTTACACAGTGAGGACAGTTGTTGTCAACAAAGGCTTCCACAGCAGTAGAGTCAGACAGATGTAAGTGGACCAGCCCTTCTTATTACTGCTCACAAAGAACTGCACGCCTTTTAAAAAAAGAGAGAGAAAAAAAAGAAAAAAGCCTTGCTCCATTCACTCTGCTGCTGCGAAATGATGCTGAGTTGCAATAATGCATACTGATCCTTTATATTTATCTTGCTCTCGGCTGGTTATAATGGGATCGAAGGAATGTTCAGGTTATTCTTTTTTAATGCAGGTTTAATTGGAATGTGGTGGTAGCAGGAAGGTTAATGCAACACTGCTCTACAAATAGTTTTCTGTCTCTAAGAGACAATATAGTTTCCATTTTGTATGAAGCTGACTGTGCAGGTTTTGATCACTTAAAGAGGATGCAGACAGAAACGGAAAGTAAATGAGTGCATTTAGATACTTGTACTTTGTTTGAGAAGTTCCTTTTTGTGCTGCTACATTCTTTCTCAGCCATCAGTTTCAGACATTTATCAGACATCTGTTGCAAGCATCTACCAATGCATACATGTAATCATTTATTAATTAAGATGCAACTACAGAAACTAACATTTGTTGTGCATATTTTTCTGTAAAACTCAAACCAGAAGTTCATTTTAAGAGGGGTAGAGACAGAACGATGGTTAATAAAAGTAAAAGGAGTGATAGAAAGTGTGAGTGCAACGCTAATCCTGATCGTCCAGTGCCACCCTCATTCCCCCCCCCCCACTTTGACTCACTGTTCTCCGTCATAATTTTGCGCTCTACCCGCCCAACCCGGAATGTTAATCAGCAGGAAGCTGCTTTAGATTTACAAGGGGGAAGTTGGATCCAGTCCTTTGAAACATCAGACTTTTTAGTCCTTCTGTCAAAACCACTAGTTGGACTGTGAGAACCATGCAAGAGCAGATTGTGTTTTCTTTTTCTTTCTTTTTTTTTTACTGTGAGCAGAAAAGCTAGGATTTGTTGCTGTGAGTTAATATCCCTGAGCTTTCATAAAGAAAAGATCTGACTGTCTGTGGACACCGCTCTGATGGGAAGGGCATTGCATAACACTGTCTGATTAAGACTAATGAGTGTAAAAGAAAAACTGAGGGAGGAGAGGGAGGTAGGCTTAGAAAGTCATTCTGAGAAGTAATCTGTGAATCACAGTAATCTGTGAAGTGCTTTTTATAGATGTTAGTTTGTCAAGGGTTGAAGCGATAATTAAGCAGTCCGACGTCAGACTGAGGTGTTTAATGATGACGTTATTTCCGTTTTAATGTTTATTTTAGGACAGATTATTGCATTGCTATTAAACAAATGGGAGTTATCAGTTTGTAAGGCAAGTCTTTCGGAAAACTGATAAAAACAGATGAGACATGTTGGAGAGACTCCATGATGTAAGCTACTGTGAGTGAAAGAAGACGCATTGCTGACTCAAAACCAGTGAATTTGTTCTTCCAGCCTTCCAAGCATGTGTGGTTTCCAACATCCATCATAGTTTTCAGGCATCCGATCCAAACAACCAACTCTTCACTGGCTCTTACTGTTCAGTTGTCTTGTCCTGAGGAAAAGAAATAACCTGAACATTTCTGAGTACTGTTTGCCTTTTGTGTGTTTGTGTTAGTGTGTGTTGCTGTGAACTGAGTCATTATCGAGTTCAGCCTCAGACCCTTCCTCAATGGCCATGTTGTCTGCCATCCTAACTGACTGGCTCTCTGTCCTCGCTCCTGGGTTCCAGCTGAGAGAAAACGAGCTGATCATACAGACAGAAAGAGAGCAATTAATGTGAACAAACACACACGTATAAACGCACATACCCACTTTCTATTTCTTTGCCCAGCCTGGTGCCCTGTAGTGTTATTTGTTAAGAGCTGAACAGAGGCTAGTTTGTTCTTTTTAAAGGGAGGTTAGTTGGTTTGTTTTTGCAGCTAAACGGCCAGCCCTCAACCTTATCCAGTCGCTAATGTTCATCGGTACTTATTAAAGCTACAAGCATGAGAATTGTTCTCTAAAATCAACGTTAGTTCATTTTGTTTTTTTGCCATCCTCTCTTCTGTTGGCAGTGTTTGGGAAGGTGACATCATCTCTCAATAGTAAAAGTGGATTTCATTATGAAAGGGTGGATTTGAGGTTACATGTTTATATGGATATGTTATTGCAGTGTGTGCATAATAACCATCATCCTGTGTCATTAGAGGAACAAAGCTCGCCTCCACTTATATTATAGTGTATTTCCAGCCCCAGTACTGTACAATAAGCCATGGAGCTATAAAACTAGACGTTCAGTAACAGAGCTATATTGTCCCTTTGCTCCACACGATGTGAAGTGGCAGCACATATGGAAACAAGGATTCTTGAATGAGACTAGATAGCCACAGGCACCACAGTTAGCCTGGAATGTAAAATACAAAACATGATTAGAGAGGGAGAGAGTGGATAAGCAGAGAAAGCTGAAGTCATGTTTAGGATTAGGGCTAGATGTGGAGAGCTTATGGTGATATTTTTCTGGGCTGTGGGAAACCAAAACCTGGCCCCCTGAATCCTGCAGCTCCTAATCTGAGTGTGTTTGTTTGAGGGTGGTGGGTAGGTATGTTATTGGAGACCACATTTACAGCCCTACAGTCATATTCTTGCACGGTTGGAACTGCTTAAAGTGGTTCATGCTCTTGATGTTAAGCACCTCGAACATACTGAGGACTGTTTTACGTGGAACTTTCTTTTATTCATCTTGCTAGATTTTCTATAAACTGGGAATATTTAGGAACTTATGTTTGTGGTAAAAGCTTTATGTTGCTCACAAGAACAGATAGCAAACCCTTTAAAAAGTGAGATTCAGTTCTAAACTTTATATATTGCCCACTTTGGGGTTTTCAGATAGACCTTTTATGTTACCAGTTATAATCTGTTGCTGATGTGTTCACAAACAGCCGCACTCCATGGGCCCAGAGTTGTTCCTTTTAGTGTGACCACTTTTAGGTCCATGGATCTGTAGGATTACAGCTGAGAGCCTCATGCACACGCTTCTATGATGACATTTACTTTTGTCACACACTGTTGGATGCATCAAGTGCAGCACCCCTCTATATAACAATAGAGCTCTGGAAATTTTTACTTTAAGGTCACATATTTACGTATTAGATTTAGATCTCCCCTCTTAGTTTTACTTTTGTAGAAGAGGTATCGTACTTTCCCTGATTACACAGTCTGACCAACGCGTGATAGCCAAAGTTTCACCCTGCATGGAAAACTTTTTTGCATCTGAGCTGTATTGTCTTCAGTGATTAATGATATGTGTGTGTGGGTGTTCAGTGATTCAGTGACTTGGGGATGCCCCATTTCACACAGCTGATAAGGTTACTTCCTCTTTTAGCCCCAGCTGAGCGCCACCTCTGACTCCTCGCAGCCGGGGTCACCAGAGGTGTCAGGATGACGCTGACCAGACCCCACTTTGCTTGTCTATCATGGTCTGTGATTTATCGGCCTCTGACAGGCATGTGTGCGCAAGTGTGCGAATCTGTGGTTGAGCGTAAAAGGGATCAGAAACTTTTTTGATGCCTTTTTAAATCAGGAACATACTGATCTGAACACAAATATTCTACTGAATGGACACTTCAGTATAACATGAGAATTAAAGTGTAAGCAGCTTTTACTTATGAATGCCTCTCTGTTTGCCCTCAACTCCATGTAGGTAGTTTGTACTTTGAAAGACACACTTACACGCTAACATGTCAAATGAATGAGTATTTTTAACAACAAGTCTTAATACACCACCATAAGTCTCTAAATGCCCCTCTGTCCTACTAAAGAATCTGTTTAGATAAAGATTATGAGGAGGGTTCGCTAGAGCAAGCAGATATTTTTAACCTTGCGCTGAAATCCTGCAGCCTTAGGCTCTCCAGAGACATGCACAATACATTAATGTTCCATCATCAGCTTTTCTTTTGGTTTCATGCTCTGGGCCTCTAACAAAAGACCTGTGTGTGGCACATAATGTAAAATCAGGGAGAAGAATGCGGTGATGTGTGAAAAACAGGTGTTTTGGAGGCTGTACATGTGGAAAACAAGAGGTCAGGCCTCTGAGTGAAGGATCACATCTGGTGCATGAATTCCACCAAAGAGAAATTAAGCACATGCATGTGTGTGTGTGTGTGTGTTTTTTTTTTTTTTTTTGCGTGAAAGACTCACTCACAGAAAGAAAGGGATCAGGAGACTGTGGGTGCAATACACGCCCAATGACAGTCCTGTCAAACACTGTACTATTGTGTTCAAAGAGACATGCCTATAGCCTTCTGGACCAGAATCAGAGCTCCTTTTGGGTAGGGGAAGTCGCTTTGAAGCCCCCTTTCCTCAACTCTCTGATCCATCCACCCTATAATGAATGAAGAGGCTGTTAAAGGAGGAAAGGCAGGTGTTCACTTGTATGTGAGTTTGCGTGCAGACACTCCTCAATGTCAAGTTTTCTGTCTTAACTAAGAGCATCCGGCAAGAGCTAAGCTGACCGTGCCACTTTGTTTTCCATCCACTGTCTCTACAGTAGACAAAACAAACTTGCAGACACAGACTAAGTATGGTCAAAGAATGTAGCTGGAATGGTGGGGATAAAAAGAAAAGTAAGGTATGGACATAACTGGCAAATCACAAGAGATTGTCCGTTATTGAAGGTACAACCCAAATACCTTAAGAGATATGAGAGGCAGCATTGTCCTTCAAAGTCTATCTAATCTAACGATACACTCCGTCTTAAAAATGCAAACATGAGTCAAGTTATACACATTGTGACATTGGAAGATAACATGAGATAACACAAATACAAAAAAGAGGGAAAGCTGAAGCAAGCGGGAGATAGTAGCTGTAACTCTTATAGCCTGAAGGACTCTTTTGTTTTTGGACATTTTAAAGACTGATTGCACTTCAAATATTTGATTCCCTGATTAAAGGACATTGGCTAACAGCAACATTGTAAATATTTTTATATGGCTCATGAAGGAGAGGGGCAGCCCACCGAGGGGACTTTTGAAAACTTTAAACCAAGCAAAAGATAGCAGTCAGACTGTCAAACATCCTTGAGTGATAGTTTAGCTGAGCTTGGAAGAGCTCTAATGGCATGGGGAGATGGTTTGGATGGGCTGGGAACTGCCACAGGCTTCGTGATAAGTTTCAGCTGTGATTTGTAGCTGAGATTCCCACATGACATGTGCAGGGTCAGCCTCAGAAATGGAACCATAATGACCACAAAAGAATGAATCCCTCGTGTCACTTGTCTTCCACCCCGCCTTTCTCTCTCCAGTCTCAGATATTCCCCTATTTCTCCCTCAATTGTATCTGCTTCTTGCATGACTCATTTGTCTTCCTATAGTGTTCTACACCCCTCACTCCCTCACCTCCTCCTCTTCGTCTTACACTAGAAAAAAAAACAACTCTTGAGCTGCTGGTACTCATGATATTAGTGGTGGTAGGGACAAGCCCTGGTTGGCTTGCGGGCCAACATTGGGCCCAAATGACGCAGGCTGGGGTTCAGCGGTGAGGCGAGCGAAGGGGTGGGACTGTGGGAAATACTGAGTGGTGTGTGAACATTTGCCACATCTTTGAAAGAATTTAAGAGAATCGATTGAAACTGCATTAATGCTAGAAAGCCTTCTGCTTTAGTTCTCTTTTCAGCATTCTAAATTCAGGCAAAATTTCACTTCTTTCTTCCTCCAAAACATTTCTTAGATGACTTCCGTTCAAAGCAAGAAGCGAAAGGGGAAAGCTGACTGCATGAACAGCTGAATGCAGCCTGTTTCACACCAGCGCGTTACATCCGATTAATTAGTCCTATGGGTATTACGAAGTTTCTATTTTGAGCAGTTTAATATATTTCATGCGCCATGGTAGAGTTTGAGGACTATTGTTATGCCATTGTTGCTTTCTTTGCATATGTCAGAAAAGCGTTCCTAATGTGCACACCATGGTTCACGCCATGAAACAATGCATTCATTTCTTAACCACGACGATGACACAAGATTTCTTAAAATGGCTCTTATACCTCAAGAGGCAGGATCAGGAGCTGGAAACGAGATATTTCTGAATGAACTCTTCATATTACATGCCACATAGTCTGACGAGAGGGCCACTATGGTTGTCATAAAGAGTGGTGATGCCTATACACTGAGAGACTGTGTAACATTTGTTAAGTATGAAGCCATGTCTATAAAAACCTTCATATTATCTATGAAGGGGTGGAAAAGGGTTCACAGAAGTCTCATTCATGTTAAGAGATGATGGACTCTGCAAAAGCTAAAACCCGCTTAATTACCAAAATAGCTGAAGTGACACATCAAAGCGTGAACTTTATAAGCACAAATGTGTGTTTGTGCTTGTGAGTGAACAGGATGGGTGGAAGCTTGTGTACACTTTGTTTTTGCTTTGTAGCAGCGGTGCTCTGCTAGAGGCAGCCGTTTCCATTGTGTTGGAACAGGGAGTCAGCACATATTATGCAAGTCTGATGGTGCAGAGAAAGTACGAGAGAGAGCGAGGAAAAAAAGATGGAGTGTCACTGTTTGGATGAGACTGGACTGCATTTGGCAACCTAACTCTGCCAGAGTAAACATATCTTAACTCCATCAATATGGTTTTCATTTACCAAAAATCACTCAAGACTGAAGTAACTTTGTTTGTCTTTGTTAGGAAAACAACATGTTATTTCCCGCGTTCTTCTCAGATGACTTATCCAACTGTCACTGCATTTATATTGTAGATGGTTCAACCTGGCACATGCAATAAATGATCATATCACTACATTACTCATTATGTCTTTCTATTATTTCTGCTTTTGTCCATTCACAAGCACCAATTGAGCTGTGAGGGCTTCCACTGCATACAAGAAGCAAAGGTGTATTCAGTAGAGACCTACTCCTCACATTTAAGCACTTCTACTGAACTTTGGCAGATTTCCGCACTATGGTGCCCCCTAACAAAGGCTAACTCTGCATCCTCTGTTTTCTCTGAGCTCTCTCCAGCCAATAAAAGACAGTCCAATGTTGACTCTTGTCTTATCTCTTGCTCTGTCATTTTCTCTCTTTCTTGCCTTCACTTCCTCTGATAATGTCCTCTCATGTTTTTTTGCTGAATCACCCACGGTTGGTGTTAAAAATGGCCAGCGTGTCCATATACAGTTACTGGCATGTGATGTGATGGCGTAAACCAAACAAGCTGTAACATTGGTGAGGGGGGAAAAAAAGTTGTGGAGTCTTGGGATGCAGCAGGACAACGATGGCTCCAGCAGTGTGCTTAATGAATGTCAGCGTGCCCTCAAATCAAG
>JAOXYM010000010.1:28941357-28966846 GCA_028567055.1 Leptatherina wallacei | reverse complement strand
CTATCTATCTATCTATCTATCTATCTATCTATCTATCTATCTATCTATCTATCTATCTATCTATCTATCTATCTCACCTGATTCAAATGAATAGGTCATTAACATGTTTGAGCTTTATTTCATTTGTTGAAGGGATCCATTTAATCTGAATCAGGTGTGCAGAAGAAGGGAAAAATGTAGAACAGTGGTAAGCAGGTTCGGTCCTGCAAGTTTTAGATGTTTCCCTGTTCAACACACGATTCAAATGAACTTGATGAATTGTTGGATTCCTTTCATTTGAATCAGGTGGGGAAGAGCAGGGAAACATCGAAAACCTGCAGGACTGCAGTTTCACATTACTTAATTGTAACTTAATCATTAAATAATTTCTGCCACACAAGCATTAAATCTGTTGTGATGAACGACATATCTACTTTAAATTCCATAAATAACAAACCATATTCCCTTCAGTCATCACAGGAGCCAAAATACATCTGCAAACGATGCTCTGGTGCATCTTCACTTACAGCTCCTCCAGCAAGCCTCCTGTCTTGTTCTGGTGCAATTTAAGATTTGATACAGCCGTCAAAATATTTAGCTGTAAATCATTTCTGGGTCACAAGAGGATGGAGAGGCGAAGGGATGAGACAAATAAGACGAGCCCAAAATGTCAGATGTGAGAACAATCTGCTGCCTGCTATTTATTGCAGTCCAAGCAGTCTTGCAACATTGACATCGTGCATGCTGATAATGAGATGACTGTAAATATTTGTTATATTGTGCAGCCCTGGGGCCTCATTTAACAACCGTGTGTAGAAACTTTCCTAAATTTCATCCTGCAGTGGCCAGTCGTACGTACGGTGGGAAGTAATCAGCTGTTCATGAATCCCACATGTTCTAAATCACCTGCTCGTGCCTGTGTACGGTTATTTCATTCAGAAACACCCTCATTTAACCGTATAAAGAGACAACACGTCCCTTTAGAGGTTACTCGGAAATGACTATTTCTCCTCGGATTGGTGGAAGGAGAGAGCAAAGGAATAAATACAGAATAAATAAACGCTGCAGAGAGAAATACGAGCAGGAAATGATTGAGAATCAAGGCGAGATCTTTGTCAATTTTTAAAAAAGAGGGAAATTGTTATATCGCCCCATTTAACCATTGAAATAAAATTAAGAAAAATATAAATCCAGTATCTGCTGCTGGAGGACAGAACAAAGAGAACTTCCTCCTTAATGGATTTTTATCTTGAAGCTTGGTTGGTTTTAAATGTTTTGTAGAGATGAAAGAGACTTGATTTGACATAACTTGCACACTTTTTCTCAGCAGCAGCACTTTCATCTGATGTTAGTTTAGAGAGATAAACGTGTTTCCGTCCGGTGAAGAGATGCATCCAGCGCCGATGATATAATGCATGGAATGTCCAACCTGTCTCATGTAGGGGACTAAAACCACTTAATTGGACACATGTTTGTTTTGTAAGATTTTAAAGCTCCATGTCTGTTTTTATCTTTCTGAAAGATTACTAATTGAATAATTATTATTTTGATGAAGTGAAGAATCCCTGACAGATGCTGAGATCGGTGCATCTTCTGCTTCCCTGTTCTACCACTAGGTTTTTGCACACGCATGGAAAGAATTGCGCTTAAATTTACACATTTTTCTATGCACATGTTGATAAATCCCAGACTTTACGTGGAAACGCTCGTACGCGCACTTTAAGCACAGTTCTGTGTGTACAGACGGTTGATAAATAAGGTTCCTGGTGTGTTCAGGCTTAATTAATCTTTGTGTAAGACACCTGTGCTTTTCATTTTTCTCACTACCTGATGTGTCGCTGATGATTGAAGGTAAAACTGGAAAGGTTTGCAACCTATAGCTCACCAGATTGGTAACTGTGGAGGCAGTAATACCTTCTACTCTCTATTTTGGGATGCACTGTGAATGAATCAAGTTAATTACTGATTTCAACACAGGGAAATTAAATAAACTAAAACAAACATTACATCTATGCACATAATGATGCATGACAGCTTTTCTCTGTTTTTCCCTTCAGCTGTTGACGGCTGCCAGTCTGTTCCAGCTGCAGGCACTACAGAGGCACTGTGAACTCTTCTGTTCTCAGCACATAAACCTGGAAAATGCAGTCAGTATCTACAAGACAGCCAAGGTAAATCCACAGGATCATCTTGTACTTTGTGACAACAAGAGAATGGTCTGTTTATCTACATAGTTCAAACATGACCACACAATTTATTTATTTTTTTTTAACAGGCACATGGTTCAGTGGAGCTGTGCTCGTTCTGTGAAGGTTACTTCTTGCAGCAGATGCTTCCGCTGATGGAGAGAGAGAGTTTCAAGAGCCTGTTGTTGGGCCCGCCCGGGGCTCGGCAGGGGAACAACTCCACTTCTTCACTGGCTCACTGCCGCGTTGACTCACCTCTGGAAGAGCTGGAGGCCACCCTAGCACAGCGTCTTCGCTCTCTCTATATCTCATCCCGAGTCTGAAGACAGACGGACAGATGCTGTAGAGAAAAGAAAAAAAGAAGTGGAGGAGCATGATAGATGGAACAGAAGTTGAATCTAAGAAGTGATACAGGATCAGATCTTTAGCAGTTGTCTGAGTGGTCTCAATACACGTCTAGTAGCTCTGATTCTATCTCTGTGTTAAGGCGCGACTTCTGCAATACTTTGAAAGTAGGGTGCAGATCAGCGAGTGGCTTTAGCTGCAGATTACTCTGTGGACATTTCAGTGTTTAATATTTTGGGCCGAGGACGTGACAGTTGTTGTAATGAACAGTGTGTTTATGAAGAAGTTGTTTTTCTCCTAAGCTCAGGAAGCTGGATTGGAGGATCTAAGGGTGCAACAAGTGGCAACTTTGAATGATGAAACACTGCTGCCCTCTACTGGACAAAACTGGCAAAACCAATGATTGCCTTGGATAATTGGGATCAACTGCTCCCCCCTGGTTTGGACTGATGCTACATAAACAGACTGAAGGATCAAATAGAGACTGAAGGGAGGTCCCATTCAAACTAATAATGCCAAATGGGAGGATGTGGGTAGCCTGGGTGCCTCTTGCAGTGATGTAATCATTGAGTTAACAAATGTACTTCTCTGATGTTACTGTTTTTATTTTTTTGTAAGAGTATGACAAGAGCAAAACACTTACTGCAAAGTGGGATGGACATTTTCTATTTAAGGAGGAAAAAAAAGTGAGAGTATTTAATGGGGTGTTCCCTTTTTATTTTGTTTTTAATCCAAGCTAATTATTATTGTTAAAAAAATGCTTTTGTCATTTGTCCAGGTACACTAACAGTATATTAAGCTTATATATCTTAAGGTTTGATGTAATTAGATTCCAGAATTGGATTTGGATGAGTCTGTTTTAAAGCTGAACACTAAAATAAACCTGGTAAACAAACCTTGTCATTTGTCCTTTTACTCACAAACCCCGACATATGAATAGCTATTTGTTGATGTGAAGTGGTGTGTACTCACCTGCAACTGGGAAAACAGACTTGCATTTGCACAAACCTATAAGATGAAAGGTGGTGCAGTGGTACAATCATGAAGGCTATAAATAAGTAAATAAAATCCATTAGGACAACAAAGATACAACAATCATAAACCGGTATCAACTGATGTTTAAATATTAAAACTATACATATATTTAGTAGTTTCTTACAGTTTTTATCCATGCACGTGCTGGTTTAAATAAGGAAAACAAAGACACCATAACTGAATGAGTTTATTTGTTTCAGCACTGAAGATGCTCACAGTTATGTTTATATGGGGATTACATCAGTAAGTTTTGTTCCTGCTCTGTCAAGAGACCCCTTCGGGCCTAAAATTCATTGGATGTCCTTAGTGCTGCTAGCTTCCCATTGTAGAAAACAGGAGGGTAAACATCAGGTATTGCTTTGTGTTTGTAGTACTGGTATTCCCTCCTTGTGTCTCTTCTACCAACAGGTAGAGAGAGCCCAGACCTCTGAGCCTTCCACAGAGAGGTACAGAGTAAAGGAAGCATTCTTTGAAAACTTTGTGCACAAGAGAAGGAGGAGGAGGAGGAGAAAAAAAATCTGCAGGACCAAGGGGAGAGAGAAAAAAAAAAGAAGCTGGGAGTGGGGAAAAGTAAGGGATAGAGAAGGGAATTTAAACTTTAAAAAGGTAGTTTTGTGGAGAGAGAGAGAGAATCAATGAAGGCTGAGAGAAGGACTGAGTTTGGCATGGAACATTAACACTAAAGCCATGCAAAGAAAAGCTCATGTTTGACATGCACACAGCAATACAAGCTAAAAGCATAGAGCAGGAATCCCCAGCATGGTTGAGAAGACAATCAACCCCCACAGCGCGGCTATTTACAAAGAGAAGAGGCAGACTTGGATCTGCAGTGTGTTTCTCCTCAGGCCTGGCCTACACGCACAATAATATGAAACTGACAAATATCAATAGAAGAGCATATTTCCTCTCCAAAAAGAGGCTAAGTCTACATTCTTAAATTACTGGTAAATCTTTTTTTCCCTCTTTTTCTCCAGAGTACCAACAAGTTCTCTTTCCCATCTTCAGCAAGGTCTGGGAATAAAGAATCTGAGTTGTCAAAGTTTAGACAAAATCAAAAGAAATGTCTCCTTTTTTTTTTTTTTCTTCAAATGTTGTCCCATTTAAGAACACACAAGAGGGTAATAAATAACATTCAACTGACCTAACAGCTTTTTTCATATAAATAGCCAAGTTATAATAAATTAGGAAATCAAACAGTAGATGAACAAACATGAATAAATAAGGACAACAATACAAAAATATCCACAACTGCATTTATCACATCTTTTTTTCTTTGTTTTTTTTGTTGTTCCTCTACTCCTACTGCTGGTATGTGAGTCTAAGAGAGAGGTACAAATGGTAAATTAAAGACAAAGTGCTGCAGATAACAGGAAACAGGAATGCTTGGATCATTTTCCGGTCGATCAAACGTAGACATAAATGATCATGTAACAAAAATACACAGTAGAATTGAACAGAATGTGGCAGGTGCAGGTTTACCAACCTGTTCCTATGGTATCTAAACATAGTATCACAACTAGACATTTCATTTTTCTTTTCTTTTTTACATTAGAAATGATATCAGTCTGTACAACAGAATAGATCATTCATTTTTAAATACCCACATACCCACCCGCATCCCTCCCCCCAACCCTATGCTATCATTTAATCTCCCCCATTGCCCCCCCCCCCTCCCTGGCCTATTCCTGCTCACACCCAGCGCCTCTCTGAAATCACAATTCCAGTCCATTTTGCAGCAATAGTATTAAGTCTAATAAAATCAGTTAGTAATTCAAACCCAGTTCATCACAAATAATGTACATTAAAAAGCAAACAAATACAATCCGGCAAGCATCCGTGTCAGCTGTGTGGGCTTTCCACAAAACTCCTCTCCTGTCCCTCCTCCTCAGGACTTCGGTATTTTGGATGTTGTTCGTCGTCGTCGTCGTTAATACATCCCCGAGTTTTCTGTGCATACTGGACCCGTGCGTGTGCATGTTCGTTGTGTCTGAGGTGTTTTGGATTAACGTTTATTTCTCAATCAACAAATGCTTCTCTGAATCAGAAAGGAAAAGGGGGCTGGTTGGTGACGGAAGCATGAGATCTTGTGTGTGTTTGTGTGTGTGTGTGTGTGTGTGTGTGTGTGTTAGCAAGTGTGCTTGAGTGTTTTTCCCAAAAAAAAAAAAAAAAAGAGAAGAGGGGGGGGGTTACTACTGAAGGATTTTCATCTACTTCTACTGATGGCTGCCAGAGGTTGAGTAGGGGGTGTGGAGGAAGATGAAGGCAGAAGTCTGCATGAAGGAGCTGTTTCCATGGTAACCCCTGAGCGCACCTTTAAAAGCAGTCCTCCGTCAACAAATGTCCGTCTCTCTCGGGGCGCTCGAGGAGGGAGGGGGGGGTTGGAGGACGGATGAAGCGGGGAGCAGGAGGAGGGACTTTAATAGGTTTTCTGGATAATTCCTGGTGTCAGAAACAAGTCAGGTCATTACACAACTTAGCAGCAGCAAGGGAGCAAACAACTGCAAGGGCCACAGGTGAGGACATGGTTGGAGTAGAGGTGGGGTTAATGATGGTGGACGTTGAGGGTTAATGGAGACAGGAGTGGTAGAAAATGGATTAGTGGTTGTTATGTAGGTGCAGTTTGACTGTTTGTAAAATTGGATTCTTTCCATAAATGTTCTATCTATATAAAGTCATTTTATACAAAAGATGTCCATGAATAATAACGTACATCTCATAATGTACAGACAGAGGCTTCTCTCTGTGCTACTGGTTTATAGTGATACTGGGATATGTTCAGTTACAGAGCGTCTCGGTCTAAGACTCGTCCTGTGTCCCCACAGACGCCACCGACAACTTGGCTCGGTCTCGGCCTGCAGCTGGGAATTTGGTGTCATTATACTGTGACTCTTGCCTCCGGACGTGCATGGGTGAGGGGCAGTGCTTGGATGGCGTGCCAGAGGGGTAGGGCACCTGTCCGTTCTTCTCGTCTGAAAAAAGTTGTTTAATTACGTCAAAGAAGTTACTCAATGGGCTGCCTAGGTGCACAGACAGGAAGAAAAAGAGGACAAAAAAAAAGGGAAAAGAGGAGAAAGAGAACAAACAAACTAATGAACAATTCACAGGATAGAGACGTGACTACATGTACGACGGAGCAAGCAGAGGCGAGGACGAGGACCGACAGACACAGCGAAAGAGATGAGAACTGTGTCGAGGCTGTTATGCAAGTTTCCATGAATCATGCAGACGTTATAGCACATTGAATGAAAACACACAGTATCCACTGAATTTAAATCAAGACATTTGTTATCTGAGATCAAATCTGTGTGAAGGAACCTATCACAGCAGCACAAAGTATAAAAAGTAGTACTGAAAGCGTCACACAGAGCAGGTCTGGCCATCTAGAAGCAGGACAAATGTCTGAAGGAGCAAGCAAAGGTGAGGTCTGCACCCAGCTATCTCAACTCATACAACCAATGTCTTCCTCTCAGGAAAAGTTGCCTCCCACTGCCATCCCTACCCACAAAGGCCATCTCCATCCACACTGTTTTCTTATATGATTCCAACGCAACCAAATGAGAGTAGGGGCATCTTCTCTTCCTGCAAGAGTCTCTTAAAGGCTCATCTTCAAGGAAATCACTTCCTTTCCAAAAAGTTGTAACCCTATTGCTTGTCTAACCGGCACCTATTTTGTACCTTCATCATTTCTTCTTGTACTCGTTTAAATACATTTTGGGACATTTAGCACCTCTTGCATATCCAGGGTGTCTTACTGTACACTTACACATTTTTCACGACTACTTATAAAACTTGACCAGAAACATCAACATGATAAATAATCATTCTTGAACTAATAAAACTTAAGTTGAGTTTCATTACACATCAAAGCAATAAATTCTGTCTGAAACTGAGGAAAGAAAGAATGTGCATGCTACACGATGCAAACGTGCCGCTTCATAAATACAATAAGTACATTTTTGTTCAAATATGACTGTAAACCATCTCCACCTAAACACATATGCTATTTCAGAAGAGCCTTAATGGTCCCAGTGCAGTAAGGGCAGTGCAGTAATGGGACCAAAAACAGGAAATGGAGCAAATAAAGACTTATTGCTCTTTTTTTGTTAATGGTGCAGTTGCACATCTCTGGGAACCATCAGTCAAAAAACATTCGGAATACTTGGCAGACCAGCCGTAAATATACCCAGGAGTCCCGTGGGCTGACAAATGAATTCTAACTGCATCAATTTAAACTTTCTGGGTGGAAAAACAAAGCACTCACGTGCTGCACTGCGTATCGTTTCTGAGCATCCGAATTTTGTAACTATATGGTGTGAAAAGGAATCTCCAGTGAAAACTGCCTCCGGCAGCCTGTAGATTACAGAAAACTTTACAGGAGTAAGTGATTGTGTTTTTGTTGCGGCTTGTCAGGCTCTGCCCATGCAGACGTGGATGAATGTGACACATTCGGTTTTCTACCGACTTATTTGGCTGGAAAACGCTTCAGCATTTATTTCGCTTCCCTCCCCCTAATCAGCGTGCTTTTACAACGGCAAGAAACATTTTTAACAACATGTTGGTGCCTGATCAATAAAACACCACCTTTCTCAGCGAGTGTGTGTAATCTTTAGTAGTCCTTGGTTGTCTACTATCTCCCTCAACCGGTCTCCTGGGTACGGTGCTATTACCACTGATTATAGGGGACATAATGACCGTGACTTGATTAG
This sequence comes from Leptatherina wallacei, assembly GCA_028567055.1. Taxonomy (NCBI): domain Eukaryota; kingdom Metazoa; phylum Chordata; class Actinopteri; order Atheriniformes; family Atherinidae; genus Leptatherina; species Leptatherina wallacei. The sequence continues at coordinate 28,958,595 of JAOXYM010000010.1, read as the reverse complement.
ACCTTTTGTTTGATACACATTGCTGTGCAAAGCCTTTTCTCTTCCTAATTACAGTCATTAGCTTTTATCTGTACAGCCTATCGTGGTCAGACAGCAGTATAGGCCTGTTAAGGGGTCAGAGAAGTGAGAGAGGGTAGGATTGGTTTCAGTTCAAGCTGAGGACACACTGATCTGCTTTAAGGCTCATTAAAATGTTTGAAACTAACAATGGTCTAAAAGACATGGATCTACTGAAACCAACTGGGGTCAAAAGTAAGTCCATAGTTTATCTTTTATACTAAATATATCAGCTTTGAGAAGAGAGGATGCTGCACTCTTTTATTTTTGCTTGTATCTTCTATTGTGCTTAAAGTGGTCTTCACATCAAACAAAGTGCTCTAAATTGTGCTCTTACAATGTCCCTGCTGCACAGGCAAACCCCAGTAGTCATTAAAATATAATCTAGTGTAATTTAACATCATTTCAGCCTTCCCACACCTCAGTCTGATGAGTCTGACAATATGAAAGATCAAAAATAAGTGGTAAACTTAGTGAGGCAAGGCAATAATAACAGACTGTTAAATATAACAGCCGTCATGGCTGCTGTTCAGTCGGGGTAATAAGACTCGGCAGAGCTCAATGTTAAAAACAAAACAAAAAAAAACCAGCACAATATTAACCTGCACCTGAGATAACTCTGAGAATGAGTTGAAGAGGGTATTAGATGCTAATATTGTGACACCAGTTGTACGGTTTACACGCGGGGTGAAAGTGATATCCGAGGGAAACGACACACCTCGTGATAAGACACCAGCCTGATGGCGTTTGTCTGACCAGCAGATGGCAGTGTTATGAAGAGGATGAAAACTGAGATTCATTGCAGACACACACACACACACACAAACAGAACAGTGGAAACATGCTAAAAGCAGTAGGGGAGGAGCAGTATCCCTATTTCTCTTCTCTTATTCTCCTCATCTTGCAGACTGTGCATTGAGAGAACATGTTATGGACACCATGGGGGAAAGCACAGGCTTATACCTGTTCAGGGGCTCAGTATCAGCTCTACAACTAATGAGAAGATAAAAGTTGGTTTTATTAGTATCTTAAGATTACACGTGAGGGTTTAAGAGGGGATGGAGGTTAATGAAGGCTAAACATTTGCATTTTGCCTTTAAAGATGCCGAATAGGGACAAACAGAGAAAGAAAGACCAAGGGAGAGAGACAGAAAAGACACTTGGCAGGTGCGGTGTCGCTGTGCGGCGCAGTGCATTGTGGGAATGCGTTGTGGTGAAGTGGTGTTACCATGGTGACGGGCTCTAGCGATCAGTCTTGGAAGTAGGAGTAACAGAATGTGAATCAGCTTACTCTACCTCTACTCTAATCCTCCGTACCGGGGCAACAAGACCACATTTGACCCGCAGTCGCCCCGCGAGAGCGACTCCCACCCTTTCATGTCAGTGAGATGCCTACATGCGATGGAAGCCGCTCAGAGAGGCAGAGTGAGGCTCGGGGATTTCAAGCACAGCAGAGAGAAGGGCAAGATGTAGCTCAGCTTCAGCGGTGAAAAGTAGTTCATCAAGGGGGTGGGGTGGGAAGATGAGGCGATGAGGGTATGGGGGAAGTTTTGGAAAGGTATTAATGCACTTCTATATAAAAGCAGTTCTTACTTACCAGACAACTGTTGGACCCCAGGCTGATCATGTGTGCTTAACAATTGGCTCTGAATCGTCTCAACCACTCGCTTAAAACGCCGACTCGGTCCTGAACACACACACACACACACACACACACACACAAACACACACATGCACACGTGATATAAATTTTGTGATAAATAAACCCTCTTTCAGGGGAGACACTGAGCCGTCGCAGGAGGGAAACACAGGTGGGATTAATGATGGCTTAGTTCCATCGACTGTCCCTGTAAATCATGATAGTGTTTAAGGATGCACAGAGGTGGTCCCTCTCTGAAGTGGCGTGCAGCCATCATAAATACACCTGCACTTTTCCTACTGTGACAACTCAAAATACGCACTCATTTGCATCCAAATACGCAGTCAACAGCATGAAAACAACCCAGCATGTACAAAATATTTGAAATAAACTAGAGGAAACATTTAAAAAACAAGGAGAAAAGATAGGTGGTTAGTACACAGAGAGCTGGAAAACTACAGAAAATATGAGAGTAAAGGCTCTAAAAATGGCTTTGAGGTTACAACTAGATTGGGCTAAAGGTTAGGCATTCACTTGTGAAAGAAGGAGTCCACAAGGAGAATAAAACAAAAATGTGTGTGTGTGTGTGTGTGTGCAGGGGAGAGACTGGAGAGTGAAGGAAAGCATGCATGTGTTTCTGCACAACTAAGCATTCACACATGATTGCTTAGTATGTAATCTCGCACAGCCAGACCTCATTCTGTTATGCTCTGGGAGGTTTCGGGGAAAATCTTATCAAGCACTAAGAACTGCAAGTACTTCAAGAAATTTTCAGGCAGTCGTTCTTTTTGGCAGCAAGTTTGTAAAACGCCCACCACCTCCGACAACAACAACACTCCTGGCTTGTTTGTTTGTTGGGTATAAGCAAACTTAATTCTATTAGTCTGAAGTGTGACGGCATTCCACTTGACACGCAAGTGGCAGCTTCTTTTTTGTTTTTCTACATTTTTCAAAGTGTGATTTGGGAACGAAGACTTCCCAAAACCTCTGTAATCCCAATGAAATAGAAAAAGAGACGAATCTCCTGCACAATCAGATTTTTATGGGATATTTCAGAATTTTTGGGGGGTATTGTGGACAACACTCAGTCTATCACAGGTTTCATGTTTCACCACATTTACCACAATATCTTCATTGATTTCTCTCTCTGTGCAAAATGAATCTATGAGATTGCTCCGACCGGGCAAACACATGCAGCCTAGGAAAACTAGAAAAACTGATGGGAATGTTAATGCACAGGTTTAGTGATGTGCCTATATGTCAATTAGCCTTAGAGGGACTGGTAAATACGTGATATGTGATGAGCAGGGGAAACAGATTTTACGCATGCTGAAGCGGTCTCACCTGAGAGCAGGGTGAAGGTGACAGAGTAGATGCCGTTCTCTTTCGTGGCAGCCGTGCTCTCCGTGTAGGTGATATCCACCTGAAATTTGACCGGCTTTTGGAAGACAGTGGGGCCGGCTGTGGACTTGTACTCGGCTCGGAAACTGGTTTGAGAGATCACGCTGTGGCTCAGGCTGGGGATCTGGGGAAGAAGGAAGAGTCAGGAAAGGCTAAACTGACAAAGAGGGAATGAAAGCAATAAAAACACAAAGATGCAGGTAATGGATGGGATTACACATAGGAAGCAATGATGTCAATTTTTTTTCCCCCCATACTTGGCACATAATGGTGAATGAACCCTCATTAAAATACCCTCCACATAGTATGAGCCACAGCTGAAACTCTAAGGAGATTAATGCCTCAGGGAGTAGCCATGCGTGCCAGAGTCTTAAGCTAATGTAATCTTGAGTCATCCAACAACACTGCACTCCCCTGCCCAAAATGAATTTGTATGCTCAATGAACAGGTGAGCTCTGAAATTGTCACGTTTCCCTATAAGTGCTGAAGAGGGTTTGACATTCCATTAATGCGAGTGTGCACAGAGGTATGATTCCTCTGATTCAGGTGCCAATCTACTGTCTGGAATATCAGCTTGCATAACCCAGAGGAGAAAATAGCTGCCTGGAGGGAAGCAGAAACAGATTTGACATTGACCTGCACTGGCAAAGTTTGCATTTACTTAGACTCTGTTAAATCTAACTGGGGTGAGGCCAGGTTGTGTTTACTTATGTACGCTGAATATCAACTACCACTGCTGAATGTTTGTTGATACTGTTGTGCTCATTGATGTTGCCTGCATCTGCATGAATTTGTTCATCCACACTATTATCAAGCCAAACACACACACACACCCTGACACAGATACAATCTCCATTATATCACAGCTTCTCACATTGCACAGCTAAACATATTAAAACACACACACATACGCACTCAAATCATTGTATTGAGGGCAAAGCATCTATATGCTAATGATCTGTGCTCTGTGTTGATTTTTCTATTGACCTCAAGTGAGTCTACAGTCAAAGAGAAAATAGAGGCACCAAATACAAGGAGTTTACCTAATTGCTACACAAAATCGGGTGATACGTTTGGAAGCACTCGGAGAGCGGCTGCCTAATGGCTGCACATGCAAGGAAACAGTTCGCGGCGTGGCGGAGGCGCTACAGAGCAGATGGGAGTCGGATCGGGGTCGGAGGAAAAAGGGGGAAAGTAAGAAATTAAGAACATGTGTTTCCAAGTACATACTGAGAGGAAGGCTTGAACGATGTCGGCCTTGATGGAACTGAGCGGCTTGTCTCTGATGACGATGAAAATCTGCTCCTCTTTCTCCAGGCTGATGAAGTTACCGAACCAGGATTTTTTGGCAAGTCTGTGAAAGGAAAGAAGAGAAAAAGAAAAGGTCAGTATTATTTAAGCATTTCCAAGTGAGCATTTGTGCATCAACCTTTGTGCTTTCCTGCCGTACCCACATATCTACCCATCAGTCCAGAATGACGGAGAACAGGTCAAGAGATCTATAGCTACAATTCTGGGTCGAATGAAAAGAACCAAGAGAAATCAGCTTCAACTATACAGAGGCCTTCTTTTAAAAGTGCTTCATCCATAGTAGTAGAAATGTGTCTTGTCATGTTCTTTACAACCTGGTCTCTGATATCTATAAAAACTGCAAGGGGGAAATAAGACAGGGAGGTAAATCCCCAGAGATTCCTTGGTAAAGAGCCATAAAGTTGCTTAATACTTTCTCCATCAACTCTAAGCATCGTCTCATTCAGTTTCTGGTTATCCACATACGCAGCTAATCAGAGCCAAAGCTTTACATGCCATCTCCTCAACAACAGAAGCATCATCTCGGCCATAGCTTCTCTCTGTCCCAGAAAGGTGAGATGCTGGAGTATTCAGAAGGGGTTGGGTTATCTTCGGGAACTTTTGACTCTAAATGTGTTGATTCAAGTTTGATTCCACTCATTGCTTTCAATTAATTCCCATAAATGAAATAATTGTAATAGGCACAGCATCTTTAAACCCACATTTAATAAAAAACACCAGACAGAAGCATGCTGTGGAGGAAACCCTTGTGTTCTGTGCAGCTAAGTACGAATATAACAAATGTGTTTAGTTTCTGTGTGCTTAAACATCCAGAAGGAACACGAGATGAATTCACTACTGGCTTTATGCCAGCTGTACCTTTAAAACACTAATAAAATGTTATAATATATACATTATAGCTTGATCTCCCATCGTACATGCACATACACAACTATCCATTACATATAACTATCAATACAAATACCTGACCAAAAATCTTCTCCACTCATCTCTCCACATTCCTACAAGGCTGTTAGAAATGACCAAGCCATAAAGCAGCCAGCTAAACAGGCATATCTAGGCCAACCTCGTAATGAGGTCCATGGGAATTTGGCAACTTCACACAAGAATCCCCCCCCCACACACACTCCCACCTTCCACCCCCACCCCATATAATCCACTACCTCCTGTGACGATGCTGCATCTCCAGCCCAGACAGGGCCTGAGGTCATTAAAAGGAACTCAGCAGGGAAAAATCAAACATTTTTAGATGGTGCACTTTCCAAAACATCATGCTATCAAGAGTGAGCCTGTTTGACTCAGTGACTGAGGGGCTGACATGTCATGCATAGTTATGATAGTTGTGCCTTGAAAAAAACACAGCATCTACTTACTCTGGGGAAGACTCTGGCGTGAGGCTGGACATCTCCTCTTGTGTAGGAACTATGGAGGCAAGTAGAACACGCAAGACTGTAAAGTGGTATTTGAGGGTTATGTGAAAATAACCCATTGACCGGATGGCAGATGTTGGTACCTTGGAGTTTCCGGCGGTGGAAACGTGGCGAGCCCAGGAAGCTGTTCTTGATGGAGTTGAGGCGCGTCCTCCAAGGCATGCCTCCAATAGAGGGGCTTGGAGGCGGTGTTGGAGTTGGGGTCCCAGCCGGGCTGTCCTTGGGAGTGTGCACCGGAGTGCCCTTTGGGGTGGGGAGGGGGCTGCCGCGAGGGGAAGGGTGAGGGGTAACCTGTATAAGGGGGATAGATTTGGGTGGGTGGTCAGTTAATGGAGAAGGAGCTGGCACAACGGGGTGAAAATGGTGCAGCCGGATAGGTGACAAGGGCACCACTGGGCTGAAGGGCACAGACAGTTGGGGGTTGGCAGCATGATGGGAGCGGCGTACCTGGGGGCTGTTAGGGATGGAAGCAGTGGAGATAGATGAAGTGGCAAAGGGGGATGGGGAGCATGGAGAAGTAGGGGTAGGAGGCACAGAGGCAGAGGGCGGCTGCGATGGAGGCTGGCATGGGCTGGATGGTTCTGATTTGGCTGCAGGTGTGGTTTCAGGTGAGGTTTCAGGAAGGGGGTTTGATCGTGTGGCTTGCAGGGGCTTTGGGGCAACTTTGGGCTTGGTGGGGAGTGTCTGCGTTTTGTTGAGTGCTTCTGGCAGGGGCTCACTGTTTGGAGTGAGTGAGTTAGGGGTGGAGATTCGTGGACCTGCACGATTCGAAGTAGGTTCTGGGGACGGACAGGGGCTAGCATTGGGGGAGTGGGTAAAGTCCGGAGACTGCGGTGGTACACAGAACTTTCTAACAGGCTGGGTTCAAAAGACAGGGTGCAGGGATGCGCGACACAGTACAGCCAAGAACGAGGGAGGGTGCACGAGGAAAGGAAAATAAAAGCAGACAGGGATGCATTCACAAAACAAAGAAAAAGACCATAAAGTCAGAAAAAGTAGCAGAACAAACAAACAAACAAACACATATGCATAGGCAGCCATAGAATACAGAAGCAGGGAAGGGGAGATGGTATGCAGGGAAGATGGAGGAATCGTAAAAAAAAGAAGAACAAAGCAGAAAATCATGACATAAACCTTTCATGTGAAAAGAAGACAAAACCAAACTGAAATGGCAAAAATAACAGCAAGCAACATGCACTGTATCACAAACTCTAAACAAGATGCATAACAAGATGGACTTCACTTGCATAAAATATAAAGGGCTCTCTGACAGAGAAAAGCAAGCAAACACACAAAGATGTGAGAGACATGAGGCCAGCTGCGAAGGCAATTTGGGCAGACTCAATAACAGGAGGAAGGTGGCATCTCTCTGCTGTGAGATTTCTGGTTTCCTGATAGCTTTATTGATCCGTTTGACTTGTAATTGGGAAATTGAAGTCATAGCGCTCCACTATTAGCCTTAAACACAAGCCCCATTTCCAGAAACTAAGTCTGAGAAACAACCCCACACAGAGCCTCCTGCTGAGAGCACAATCCAGGCTTTGGATACGTCTGAGAAATCAATTTCCCTTTCAGATCAGCCTAAAAGAACCTGTGTGGTGTGAGGAGCTCGTCTTTGGATCCTGGCTAATCTTGAGCCTTCTCAGGTTAGTCAGCTGGAAAAGTTTACCACATGCTCTCCGGCTCTGAGCAAGGAAAGTGGGATTTTCTGAAGCATTCCCTGAGCTGGATTTCCACAGAGCTCAGGCCACAGAAAACAGGAGGAGGGATAATGATTGGAGAGGATTGAGAGAATGGAAAGGAAAGAGGCTTCAGGGGTGGAGAAAGTTTGCTTTTGCTGTCACATCCCCTGTGTGTGTGTGTTCGGCGTGATTTATTTGGAGTTAGCCGAAGGAGCCAAACTACATGGACAGACAAATAACTAATGCAAAGTCCAAAGTCTAACACAGGATATAAAGAGGTAATCACAGTAGATACCTACTTGAATAAGACCTTAAACAGCTATTAAACATGATTAAGTGGAAGGGTGGACCGATATTGCATTTGCAGATTGAAAGCTTTATTTTCTCTTGCTGACAAAAACGACAATAAGATGGGATCTGCAGTAGGATGGATGGTAACCAGTGGGAGTGAGTGTGTCTGAGCCTTATGACTTACTCGTGGGCTGCTGAGGGGACTGGTGGAGAGGCCAGAAGAGGCTCCGCTAATAGACCGCGACCTGTGGTACATACGAGGGAAAAACAGAAAGGGGTAGAGGTATTCATAGGATCCAGCTTTGGCTTGTTACACATTTTAAAAAAACAGGTAAAAGGTGGGAAGTTGATTACATGTTGCATATTGTTAGAAAGCGAAGCAGCACATCACATTTAGCACAGAAGCTGCAATCAAACCTCTTGCAAGCACAAAATGTGTCCAAACTAAGAGGCTAAAAGGACTACAACACAGTAACAACAGCACTGACTTGACAGTACACATTACTAACATTGACCCCCGGCAATTAGTTTCACACCCTTTAAGCTTTGGGTTCAAATATATTGATCAAACAAAATCCATAGGCAACTTTCCACACACACACACACCACCTTACATCTAGCTTACATCCCCCTTTATAGAATTTGTGAACAAACCAAATGTTTTGAGAGTTTTGCGCCTTTAGCCCGAGAAAATATCTTGCGAGGGAGAATAAAAAGGAACATTTGGTCGAGTGCCATTAGTCATGTTTGTCTTTTTCCACGCAGATGCTGTCAATAACCCCAATGAGCAGAGTCCTGCTCAGAAATGAACAATCACAGCGCAATCTGTCTCCATCAAGCGCACACATGTACACGCGCCTGTCAACACTTGGAAACACCAGCTGCTCAATGTCACAACACTCTTCCTTTTTGTCATTCAGTCTAATAATACCTCCCCCTCCCCCTCTCCATCACTTTCCCTCTGGAACTGAGTATTGATGTATTTGTCAACATGTGGATGAATCTAGAGATCGTTTGTTTCTTCCTGAAAAGACGAAGAGATGAAAACCTTTCTGAGGAGGAAGATGTGAGAAACAAAGGAAAGTAAAAGTGTTGGAGGAAAAAAGGATGAAATGAATAGAGACCATATTGAGAATCCTACAATTGGACTTGTTATATCTTCTTAGTCAGTCTTCCACATGTAATGTTTTGGTCGACTCCTAAAGAAAGAAGTTGAACGAGAGCTGAAATCTTTTCAGACAGCCGAAGGAAAAAAACACACACACGCACACACACACATAACCTAAAATGAAGGAAAGGAAAATTTAGAGCCACCCACTTGCAAGTTATTTCTGTAAATCCTCCTCTGCCCATTCTATGAGTGTATTTTTTCCCTACGCGTTCACACATGAGTAGGCGATGCTCAGACCATGTTGGCCAGGATTTCTCGTTTCATCAAGCAGCTGACCAGACTGTTGCCATCATTTACATTTAAGCCCGACGGTCCACTGAGACATGCACACATTTGTTCAGCACGATGCTTGTAAACTACATCTAAGCATGGGCAAAAAAAACGCTGTCTATCATGAGCATATTGTTTGAGGTGCTCTGCATCTGTTAGTGCTGGACCGGCGGCTCTATAAAGCTTGTGTTACAGATGGTTATGCTGTACAGTAATGGGCTGTCGGAGGTTCACCGCTGCTTCAGAACGACAGTGAATTATTATTGTCGAGTGCTTGATTTACGGTAAATGACAAGCACAACTTGGGAATCATTTATCATGCATTAAAAACCACAACACTATGTCATTAAGTCAGAGAAAAGTAGGAGCAAAAGCTGTTCGAGTCTTCTCTGTGCAGACAAATTGTGTTTGCATGCGCACAAGTATCTTGGTTAGTAGGGGCTTTAAAGTATTTCATTCATGAGCTGGTATCAAATCTGTAAAGAGTTTGTATCCTGATTAATAAAAACCTGGATACCATGGATACTGTGAAATAAACCCTAAAAAACTTTAACTTTAGTCGAAGATTTAAGTCTTTGAGGTTTCAATAATTAACTGGATCTTTAAATCTGGACATACAGAAAGCAAAATCTCTGAGAAGTAAACAAGAATGAGTCGTTTGCTTTTTGCGTGTCCTTTACCCATCAGTCCTCGATTATAATAATCCTATTCTGGAATGGGCCCCATGCCTTCATGTGAAACTCATCCAAAGTACCTATGGGGTACTAATGTTGGGCTGTTGGAGATGGAACAAAAACAACACATTCACAGATGGGGGCATGGACTGAAATCAAACAAAATGGAACCAAACAGATGCTGCCAGAGATCTCCATACAGCAACTGAACAAGACAGAGAAAGCCGAAATAAAATCCTGCTGCTTCGCCACTTTGATTTAAAGTTAAGCATAAAAAGTTCCGCTTTTCTCCCTCTTCCCCTCTCTCTTATTTACATGACTGTCCTACCAACGGAGCAGCTCACCATGAATAGATATTCATGTAAATCAACATACAGTTTAAATTAGTTTCCTTCTTTGAATCCTTAAAAATCTCCCCGAGGACTCGATGCATTCATTTTCACATCTCAGCTCCTCAGATTTATAAATCTAGGACGACCCCCCTGCAGTTCTTGCTGTTGAGGTCCATGTTAAAGTTTGTTTTGGTTTTATTTTAATTTGTGCTCATTTTAAGCTTCTTAAATAAATTAGTGTCAATAATCGTGGGTTAGCCCGACTTAAGATCATTCTATCTACTGCACATTCAAACTGCATGAAGCAATAGAGCAAATCTAAAAAAGAAGAAAAGAAAAACCATTGATAATCTCTTCTCCACACCACATCTCTTTTTTCCATATCATTGACCTCCCTTCCTTTCTACTAGCATGATGTTAAAATGTCAAATTAAAATCAGCTGGATTTCTTGTGCTTCGAGTTTAGTTTTTAAATATCTTTTCACAATCTGCTAGAAAAAAAAAAAGGCATGGGGATGTGTGCATAACTGTGCAATATGGTCGCTGTGGAATTTATCCCAAATCTATTGAACTATATTTCACAGGAGCAATCAAATCCAATCAGTAATCTCATATTGTAACAACCTACATGAGATATTTTGGTCATGCAGTATAAATTAAGATAAAACTGTTTCCCCTCTCTTTCACTCTTCACGCTGGTGGAAATGTATCCTGTCAAAACACGTTTCAAAGTCAGTCCTCTCTCTGATGCCCTCTGATCTGAAGTTCTATGAATCCTCTGCGCTGTCGACAAAAGTTTGCTGTTGGGGCAAGATAAGGTTAGGTTCAGAGAAAGTCAGTCAAATCTTTGGACGATATTCTGCTCTGTATGTGCTTCCCCAGCAGCGGCATCGATATACACACAAGCACGCACATGATCAAACAAAGCGTACACAAGCGAGCGATAAAAGACAGAAAAGTTGCTTTTCAAAAGAAAACAAACACCAAAATCCAGATTTGCACAGACCTTTTATGCTAATCTGTCCCACCCTCCCACTGATCTGACAGAGTTTTAAATTTGCATTGAGGAGGGGAGAGACATAAAGCTGGAGAGATATTTGATTTGATTTGGGTTGGAGGCAGAGGGGCTGCAGCGTAACACCCCTCCATCTCCAATCTACAGCAGCTGATAAGGAGGCCAGACAAAGTAAAACTAGCAGCAATTCCACATTAGCATAGCAATTCCGCTCTATCAGCGGGGGCGTTTGGGACTGAAGGTCAGCAGTACACGAGGGACCACAGGAAAGAGAGAGAAAGATGCTAAAAAAAGGGGGGGGGGGGGGGGGGGAGGGGGGGAGGGGGGAGCCCTTGCAAGAAATCTGTGCACACTGGAAAAAGCTAAACACACTCATCTAAAGTAGCATAGAAGAAAGATGCAGGCAAAATATAGGATTTGGACACAAACCCATTTCATATGCTATCAGAGTGATCCTATTCCAAATTGCATGGCCGCTTTTAAACAAAGGTCCGAAATGCTTTTTTCTTTGCCCTTCGTGATCATATAAGTTGTTATTAATGCTCAAAGTCATTGCAAATGGCCATCTTTGGGATTCTAGGCACGACTGAAAGAGTTGAGTCAGAGTGAAGGGCAGAAGAAAGCAGCTTCTTCACTAACGCAACCTTTAAATAAAAACGAGATAAGTCTTGGATCGCCTGAAGGGATGGAGCGGAGTCGAGGCGTTGATGAAACAAAAGATGAGTTCAGACACACCAGAGGATGGAAAGAATAAAGCAGAAATGTTTAGAGGTGGGAGTTACTGAAATGGGTAGAAAACTGCTAAAGTGGCCTCAATCTGTGAAATGAAGTGGGAAATTCTTGATATTTTGTGTTGGGCGAAGTACTATGGCGACAAGTTATTAATGCATCTGACATTTAAAGATGCATATTCAACTTTATGACTTCATATCCACTACACGGAGCTTCCAGCCTCTGCATTTACGTTCTATAGCACAGCCATTTCCATCTCTCTGCCAATCTGACTATCATTAGGCAGATCAGGTTATCGGCCGCTCAGATTCAATCTTCCCCTCTGTCACAAATGTCACTGCCTCTGAGCAGAAATGTGCGGTTTGATGATATATTGGTTATTGAAATAAGATGAGGGAAAGGATTTTACGTTAGTGTGCTGTGCCCTGTGGGGGTGTGGTTTCTGGCATGACTCGAGCATTTCTAAAATAGCAGAATGGAGAAATGTTCAGCAAAGTAGAGAAAGTAGGACACAGAATGGGAGAACTGATTATCAATGCATCCAGATTATGAGAGGGAGAGATAATTGAGCTAACGCTGTAACGGGTGGGGATGTTGACGCTACGGCTTTGAATTACAAATGTGCGGTCCACTTAAGTTTCAGATTCAAATTAATTAAGAGTTATGTAAAAATTCTTGGAACTGCCATCCCCCTAAAGAATCTAGAGTTGACGCTGCTTAAAACAGACTTCTGAAGCCGTTATCAGCTGCACATAAATCACTCAGCAGAAAGTGCCGCTGCATCTTTTTCCTGTTTGTTTTTTTTTGCATGGGGAGGAGGTGAGACATGGAGCGAGAGAAGGTGAAAGCATGAGGAGTGAGTGGCATTTGAATACCTTTCTTCTTTGCTGCATTTTGTTCTGGCGTCAGGAATATCCAAGCTTTTACTGTACACTGATTTACTACAGTGAGACAGGAGACAAAGTGAGCAAACAGTCAGTCTCTGTTTATGTTTGTCTACAATGTAGTCTGCTGACACTGGATCCAGACTAACTGTCAGAGCTGCTGAAACACCACCTGGCTGCAAGATCACACCCACACACACACACACAGCTAAGTCTGTCTCTATCCATTCATAAATGTATTGATCTTTTTTTTTTTTTTCCACCTTCGCGCGTACCTTTGTCCGTGCTGCGTCATGTCGATAGCCCTCCTAGCCGGTACAGGCGAGCCTCCGTCTGTGACACTGAGCACCTCCATGGACTTCCTCTCTGGTCTCCTTTTGCCGTGACGGTTCAACATGGGAGAGTCCACCCTCTTTCTTGGGGGATCTGTATTAAAGAGCAAAACATTGATGTGAATAAACACAAAGCACCTGACATGTCCACAAGGACATGCGTGTATTTGTACGTATCGAGCGATTCTCTGCATTACATGTATATATGTGAGTTTGACTGATGTTAAGCTCTGATTACATTGACGTTCTAACTAATAGAGTGTAAGTAATGGTTTCCTCCCAGACCTTGAACTAATGGCCACTGCGTTGACTGTATTACATTCACTGAAGGAGGAGTCTATTCATCAAAATGTCTGTATCTAACAGCAGACGCACACACACACACACACACAGAACACACGTTGGCATATAATACTACTTGTATTGCAGTGCTCTTGTCAGGAAATAATTCTGGCTCAAGTCGAGGAGGAGCATCTCTGTAGGTAGAGGTTTGTGCCTTGTTGTTGTGCTGCATCTCTTTTTTTGATGAGTTAACATCTGAACTGAGGCGGAGGTCAGTTTTTCAAAAAGCCAATAGATAACTTCCATTTGAGTTGCCATTTTTCACTGAGAGGGCTTTTTATTTTCAATGATCACAGAGCATTTTTCTCTCGAATGGAGGGCGAATCCACCACCGCTGGAACAGGAGATGGCTCAATTTCTTCCAAGATGGTTCAGGTACAAGCATGATTGGTTTGTTCTGTTGACATAAAATGTTTTTTTTTTAAACTAGTTAATGATGGTTATGTTAATAACTATATAAACACACACAGCCTATAACACCATATTAATGTATGGATATATTTAGAGCTTTTTTTTCTTACAAGTACCAGTTTATTTGTGATTGAACAAACTTTTTTTTTTGTGCACTATAGTTCAAATTATGCACAAAAGGCTCTGATGACAGCCTGCATATTGTCAATTCTGTATTTGACTGAAACAAGCTTACCTTCATCAGCTCCCTGTCAAAAATGTTCAATATCGTCGTAAGCGTTCTCAAACCAGAATGTTTCTTACTGCAATCATTTCTCCTTTTCCCTAATTTCTTTTATTCATTTATTGATCTAATAAATCTTTCAAGTTCAAGGTGGCAACATGCTTTTTTTTCCCTTTCAGTGTTTCATTTCTTTTCCTTTTGTGCTTGTTGTGTTGTCGCATCATTTTAGACCGTTTATTTGTTATTGTAGGTTGTGGGTTCCAAGTACTCACAGTACAAAAACATGCATATTAGGGTAATTGGTCACTCTAAATTGTCCCTATAGGAGTGAGTGAGAGCGTGAATGGTTGTTCGTCTCTGTGTTGGCCCTGCGATGGACTGGCAAACTGACCAGGGTGCATCCTGCCTCTTGCTTAGTAGCTGCTGGGATAGGCTCCAACCCCCTCCCCCCTGCATTTGAATAAGTGTGTATTGAAAATGGATGTTGTATGAATGCTTGTGTGGATCCACTCAAAAGCTGCATAATACATCTAAATTATATTCAAGCATCTTCTATTATCTGTTTTTGCTGGTAAAAATAAAAAAACATTCTTGATCTGCACTTTTTTTTGTTGTTGTTCCAGGCCTCACCAATCTCATTGCGAGGGGGAAGGTTCTGGTCCTCTTGACTGGGGTACCTCTCCTTACGATCCAGTAGCAAAAAGTAGATCATCTTCTCTTGGTTCTCACTGCAAAGATGCCATTATAAAAAGAAATCTTCAAACAGTGTAGAAAAGGCAAATTTGCCCACATAGTTCCTCCTTTAACATGCACATAATGGCATAATATGATGCATACATTTTCTTTAGAACACAATCCATCTCCATATGCAGAGCTTGCTAGTAAGTATTAAGTGTAATGAAAGTATCAAAACATTATGAGTTTGACCTTTTCTTTCTCAGAGAATCAGGAAATGTAATGTCTTTAGCCTCTATGCAACATTTTTTATGCAAAATGCCCAGGGACTGGCCCTCTATAATAAAGACAGATTGGAAAGCAGTAGGAGGCAAAGAGACAGCGACCTGCAACTTCAGCTAAAATGAACCAGGGAAAGGGAGATCGAGACCACAGATTTTCTTCCCATGCAGCACTATTACAAGATTGTCCCTGGAGAAAGGAAGCAAATGGAGGAAATGGCTGGAGGGCATAGTGATAGAGCAATGCTTGTTTAGTATTAAATGAGAAAGACAGGGCTTAAAAAGAAGAGAAAAAAGAAAAGAAAGTCTGCAAATCTTTAGGCTCAAATTAGCAACAGGCACGTATGAAAGACTAAAGTATCACCAGCATGGGTGGAAATGTACACGCATGTGATACTGAGACAAAAACATCAGTAGCAGAACATCAAGCATGTGACCCGTGAGTGTGTTCGTTAACCAGGATAAGTTTGGAGGGAAAGTATCCAGTGGCAAAGCGGTGTAAGCACAGTGTGGGAACAGTTAAGTGATCTATGGCTTCTGACATCTGAAGTGACAGCTTCACAGGATTTCATAAGAGCCGGGAAAAACCACAGCTGACTCTGCACATCGACGCTAGAACACACCCGTCCTTTGATGGCAGTCGCCTTTTTACCTTTATTGCAGCCCCCTCCTACTCTCCTTGTCTTTAGTCATTTCTCTTTTCCCATCCTGACTACATCATTCAAAACGTCTGACTTTCATTGTCCTCTTTTCCACCCCTCCCTTTTGAATATCCGCTCACTCACTCGTCTGACAGCAGGTCTTTCAGGAGCTTGTTTTTGTCTCTGAAGCAGCCCAGGGAGTGCATGCTGTCCAGAACATCTGGGTCGATGTCGTCTGCAGAGGGCAGGCTGCGAATGGTCACCTTCCTGGGCACAGGCTGCTCTGGCTCGGGTTCATTTTTCCCCGCTCTGAGAATGTAAGCAAATCACAACACAAATAATTAAAGGTTTAACCGCCGCGGCCCCCCCCACTTTTGTGATATTTAGTGAGCTGAAAATGCATTTACGGTGTTACTATGCAGTTCAGACAGCCTTCTGAACATTTGGCTAATCACAACCTAGTTCACCTTCTGTAAAATATAAGGCTAAGCTACATTTGCAAACCATTTTCTAGATGTTTTCTTTTCTAGAATCCTGTTAAAACAAACTAACAAGACAAAGCATCTTCTATTTCTACAAATGTGCCAATACTCACAGACTTGGATATTTAAACAGATTTGAGTCAATATGCTCCTCATTACTTCTTTCCCTGAATCTATTATTTTTCCTCTGGTGAGCTCAGTGAAGCATGAACCCCATGAGCAGCAATCAAAATAACACAAATCCCCTGTTATATCTGTGCTGTGAACTTGTAAACTCGATCTGCAGCGACGCTTTCACCCCAAGTAACTCCCAACCTTCCCGTTCCACTACGTGAACATTACCTCTGTAAATTAAAACACCTTGAAGGTTTGAATTACTCTAATATTTTCTTTTATAAAGATTCTACCTTTTTAAAAGTAGATAAATGTGGCCACAGAAAAAAACCCCATCGAGTTTGAGACTAGAAGGGCAGAATGTCAGTACACATTGAGCCAAACAAGGATGAGTTTAGTCTTATCGTTCTCTCTATGGATGACTTGTTAACGAAAGAACAAGTTTTAATCAGCTCACTCTGAACTACATGGCAGACTCACGTGCCCTTATGCGCTTGTGTTGCCAGAAAGGACAGAGCGGCATGGACCAGAAAACGTAACCAACAAAATATTAGAGTGTGTGACCTTTTTTCTTTAGTGGCAAGCAGTGTAATTGCTTTACTTAAAGAGAGGCGTGCCTGATAAACTGGTCACTAGCCGTTATTTTGGCTTTACTAGGTTTTGTGTTTAATGTTTTATGTTTTAGCCGGTGAAATATGTGCACGTGTCTGCTTGTATTTTTCCACAGATGAGGTGCTCAGACTGGAAAACAGTCATTTATTATACAAACGTTCCTTTTCATTCATTCATTCATTCATTCATTCATTCATTCATTCATTCATTCATTCATTCATTCATTCATTCATTCA
>JAOXYM010000010.1:28922587-28941257 GCA_028567055.1 Leptatherina wallacei | reverse complement strand
TCATTCATTCATTCATTCATTCATTCATTCATTCATTCATTCATTCATTCATTCATCCATTCATCCATTCATTCATTTATTTATTCTTTAATGCATTTGCTCATTCATTCCACCAGTCACTATACAAGCCAGCCTGCTGTGCAGAGACAGGCAAGCATGCAACTTTCTCACTGACAAAACTCAAACTACATTAGTCTCCTCTTCCAGCTCTTGTCTGCTCTCGTTTCTTTTATCAGTCTTGCTGTCTGCTTGCATAATCTTTCAGTTGAGGACAGAAACATAACTCAGTTGCTTCCGGGACTCGCACACTCCTCCCATTATTCATTTCTGCCACTGCATGGCAACAAAAATCTATGTTTGAGTTAAATATTGTAAAAACAAAACAAAATATCTCATTAATTCTGATTCACTGATAATCTCAAATATGTTAAAGCATACCATTCTAAAATATAACAACCCATATAGTGTATATTTTATGCATATTTATCGGCTGTCTCCATAGAGCCTTCCTCCGTTACCGTATATGAAGAAGGTTGCAAAAAAAAACTTTCTCAAAAGATTTATGTTAGCTTATTACGGTGGATATGCTCTGTTGTAAATATTAAACGATGACTACATGGAGGTTAGGTGGGTTCAGCCTCTACATCCCCACTTGTTCCTTCTGGCCTTCTCACTGTTCGTTTGACCATATGCTTCACATCCTCTTTCATGCACTACCAATTCACCCCCACATCCCCCCAGAGTGAAGTCACGGCCTGCATAAATGTACTCCTGTGTATATAGCTGAAGCTCAAAGTCATTTTTCATGCAGTAGCTCCCTTCAGGTCTACATCCCAAGCAGGACTGTTTAACGAATGAGATGAGCACGGGGGGGGGAGAAAGGCAGAAAGACAGAGGAGTACTTACATGTACCATGTGTGCTTCTGGATTTGTTCTAACTGTGAAAGACAGAAGGAGAGAAAAATACATATTAGTACACTCGATTACACGCAATAATTCCCACATTTGACAACACCAAAAGGGTCAACCTTAACAAGACATTAAGGAGAGAAGTGAGTGCAATAAACAAGAAATCAGTCCTGCATTTAGAAATATTACTTCTGTTGGTAGCTTAAAGGAAATAAAAACAGAAAAATACAGGCAGATTATACTATGGTAGAAGTAAATAAGGAGGCCTTCAAATATTAATATTGCCAATGGGGAAAAGAAGGCATTAAGAAAAAGAGCGAGAGAGATGAGTGGAAGTGCAGTGAGAGTATAAAGGAGAGAGGTGATATAACTGAGCTTAAAACAGAGAATATTATCTCGCTCACACATGCTGCTGACCCTGCCAAGCCCTCTGGTCTGAAGGGACTCTACCATTCTCATTCTCTTCCGATCTCTCTCACTCACACGCGCTCACACTTGCGCTCTCAATACTACTCTTGTCATCACACTTCTAATGTGGCCACTTTGTCACCAACATTGTCAACATGGTCTTTTGCCAATAACACAAAAGCAAAGAGAGACAGAAACAGTGAGCCAAAGGGCAACAAAGAAAGATGTCTGTTACAATGACTCCACTGTGTTTCAACTGCCCACAGAGGGAAACAGGATCAATGCCACTTCTGGGACTTTTTTTATCTGCTCGTGCTGCTGTTGTGGAACCGCAGGAGATACACACAGCAGCTCTAATTATTGTCACTTATTCAGAGGGGGTTGTGTATGTGTCCACATCCATGTCTGGATGTTTCTGCCCTCCCAGAGGATCTACCTCTGCGTTGCAGAACTGATGGATGCCTTCGTGTGATATTAGTGCAATCGCAGAACGAGGCAGATGGTGGTTACTGACTGCAGGTGACTCCTGACTGCATCTGCAGAGGTCAGAGTATTGACAGAGACACTATGGCTGTCAGACACAGGGCAAAGGGTGACATAGTCTCTCCGGCTTTTATTGAAGGCCTGGAGGCAGGAGAGCCGTATCACACACATGCTTGAAAGTGATGTGGTTTGAAATGCAGAATCCCATCAATTGGACTCTGAATGTCACAACCAATCCTGTTTCCAGGCAGAAGGAGTACTGCTGTAGTACGCACTTTCCTATGAACAACATAATTCAATGTTAATAGCTTGTATGTATTCGAGTGCAGGCTCGAATGTGTGTCACAATCATATAGCTGTGTAGGGTCTGGAGGAAGATGAGCGTGGGTGGTGACTTATTCCGTCTCACCAAGCCAAAATACACTAACCAGACTAAAGACCTGGCCTTCAGAAAAGTTGGAAAGTTGGAAAATCGGTCGGCTCGAGAACGAAATAGGAAGAAGAAAACTTAACATAAAGTCATCATCTACAAAAAAAAGTCTGTATAGCTCAGAAACACTGGGGGTACTTGACCAATCAGAGGAAAGGGAGCATTACAACAAGCCTTAAACATAATAGTGGATAAACCATGGGACTATATAAAGACTGAACATGCTAAAATAATCTGGATGTAAAAAAGTCAATAAATATAATGGGTGTTTTTTAAGAACACATTGCTACTGCGAAGTCTTCAACTTCATCTGTGTTTTCCTCAGTTTTCCTCACTATGTCTTTCTGGCTGTTTTTGAATGGCAGGATTAACAAAGAGCTTCATCAGGGAGGATCTTTATAAGCCCTATTTTACAGAAAGACACAGTGACAATAGATAATAGGAGCCTTTAAAGGCGTCAAAAGGCTATTAAAAGGGATTTCAGTGCATCCTTAAAAAGTCTGAGCTAGATATTAATCAACACATGACACAATAAAACCAGAACTTCATTTACTTTCATTCCAGCAGTCTAAAATCTTCATCTACTCCATCCCCTGTGAGGGTATTATCTGTCTATGAAGATCCCCCCCCCCCCCATTTTTCCAATGTAATGAGCCAGCCAAGCCTTTTCATCAGCCAGGTATCACATGGAAACGTCTCTTTCCAGCATGCCAGTGTTGATTTGAATAGTGAGGATGAGATGATTGAGTTGAGGTGGCTGGCCCAGTTGCCTCCAGGGCCCTGACTACAGAAACAGGAAATAAAGAGAAAAGCTTTTATTGGGCTAAGCCCCTTAAGCTCAGATATGTGCCCTCCCACTCAGTCATTGGGGGGGGGTGAGGCCTTGGATTCATGTGTACTTATGTGCATGTGCTAGTAAATCTAATTAACAAAAGGTGACAAAAGGCGTATTGAAACAGCCAACTATGTTCTTGATATCCTCTCCCTTTGTTAGATGAAACTAATCAACATTATCTGGATAATCCAAAGAAAAAATAATGTCACCTTCCGTCATCACTGCCCTTGGGTATACTTGCATCATCCCTGACTGAGCGGTCACCACCAAACAACAAGAAGCCTTAAAGTAAAAAGGCTATTTGACATTCTGTGAGCTTACAACACATCCCCAGAGCCTGTTTGGAGTCCTCATGCAAAAGAGGGGAGCAGACAGGTAGCATACTCTCTCCCAGCAGTTTGGTCTGTGTGTAACCCCTTATCGAGGACATTGCTGGTGTCTGGTGGACATATCTGGGGATCTCAGGGTGACCTGCCCTCGTCAGGGAAAGGGAGCAGAAAATAAAGTGTATCATGTGCGCAGAGCATAATAAAAAGGTGCGATCTTTCTAGCTCACGCTGCTTATCTGTAGTGCTCGCCATAAGGTTGCCAGTTCTCTAAGCGAGCGCGTTTTTTCTTTGCGGCTTTGTAATCCTTTATTTTTCTGTCAGTGTCACGAAGATTCCTGCTACTTTAGTTTTAGTTATTATGACGTTGTGAAAGATAAGAGAAGATATGAGGAAATGGTGCAGCAACATTCACCAACAGTGGTGTCACCACATTTCCTTGCTCTACATGTTTCCCAAGTCCTCGTTCCTCCTTTCACTACTGATAGCTCGTAATGACTCTGGCTGAAAATATAGTCTTATTGTCTCATTGCAAGGAAGAATAGGGTGATGATCATCACCCCCCCCCCCCCCCCCCCCCTTGTTGGGAGTGGGAGCTGCCTGGAAATCTAAACTTTTGAAGTGCTTAACAAATCTGTACAGTGCTGTAATTCAGGTGTTCCATCTCAGCTTGTATTAGCTGTACAGGTACTCTCATGTAGAGAAGCACACTATGAAATCTTTTATGCTAACATGGCTGTGAGGCAGATCATTTATATTTGTAATATATCCCTCAATATGTGTATCCATAGTTATTACAAATGAAACACTTTGCTCTGAGATGCAGTGTAGTTATCACTCTTTCAGGATGATATTTCACCAGACTTTTGAGCACCAAATCATAGAGAGCTAAAGACAACGTGAAGTTGAAGGAAAAAGTTGGTTTATTTAGACGCCTTAATGTATTCCCATGTGCTCTGAGGGTAAGTTGCTCACACAGACTCTACATTTTTACTACAGGGTACAGTTTTTACACTAAATGTGTTTGGGAGAAATATAATTTATTTACTTTAATAAACTGGCCAAAAAAAAGGGGGGATGCAGATTTTGACACAATCCCAGATTTTTAATTAGCAGATGTTGCATACAGCGGCACAATTCAATTCCTCTCAGGAAGTTCCTGTTTCTGTCTTCCTTTTCTTTTTCTATCCCTTCCCTCCTCCACTAGATCTGGCCCGTTTTAGCCAAACAAAAGAAAATTTAACCAGGCAAAGATAAGAGTAGGAAGAAGTAATGGTTGAGTGATTCTTACAAGATGGTGCTCCTGTCCTAGCATGCCTTCATGTTCACATCAGAGAAAAAAGCTTTCTGATGTCATAGCAGAAGATGCACATATGGCTGCATTTCTCCTGTTGGTAAATTATCAAAGTTTATTAAAGGGCTAATAGGAGCTCTTAACTCCTGCACTTTTCATACCATGAAACGTTTAAATATCTTCTGTGAAATATTACTGCAAACTGCCTTCCACACACTGGTACCATTAAGGCTGAAAGCTATGTTTATCAATGTTTCCTGCACCACACAAATCAAAAATATTGAGCTGAATTTAAATCATAAAAGAAATATTCAGAAACACAAAGGAGCAGAATCCTAATTCTGTGTTTCCATCCAGTTTTTTTTTTCTTTTCTTTTTTTGTAGTGAACTGACCGTTAGTCTTTTGGTGGCATCCACTTCAATCATGCCACGGAGAAGGTTCTGACAGTCTGGAGGAATGAAGTGTGGCATATGAAACACTCCCAACTTCACTTTCTCCAGAAGATTCCTTAGGTTGTCATCATCAAACGGCAGGGCGCCCTGGAGAAACACAAAAGCAGACAGGTATGGTTCAGGGGGGGGGGGGGAAGAAGGGTAGAGAATACACAGTTTGCACTTAATTCTACGGCGGCAAATAAAAAAGAAAAAACAACAACAGAAAAAACACTTTCAGCTGATCATAAAGAAGATTATGAATGACTAACGACCCCCGTTGAGAGAAACAAAATCCCAATTTCAGTTTTGATCCTGTATGTTTTAGAATGTGACTGCTTTGTCAACCTGTTCTGCCATCAAGTGCAAAGCAAAATAAATAATAAACAGCAGTGTGCTGAAAACAGGGCTTTTTCTAATAATTACCCAGATTTCTCATTTGCCTCCTTCATTTAGCATTCTCTCATCACAGTCATTTATCAGACATTGCTGACACTTCACAGATGTGACTGCGTGATGAATGGCAACCTCCACCAGAGGAGAAGACGGAGGGGAGGGAACAGGGGAGAAAGACTCAAAAGATTGGCTGAAAAATGAAGAGGTAGAAATAAAAATAGGCTAGACTTTGTGTAACAGATGATCCGAGCATAGGCTAACTGCTGGGGAGTATGCGTGTCTCCCGCAATCAGACAAATGGCTATCTCGCAGCGAGACAGCAGAATGGAACAGGAGAGACACCGTGCTGCATCTGCAGGCAAACAGCAACGGCAAAAAAAAAAAAACTAAAAGAAAAACTAAAAAAACAACTTTTGAGTGGAGGATTTTTCACGATCGGGAAATGGTAAACAATGTCAGGTTAACGCAACATAAAAGTACGGAGACGTCTGGCTGTAAAACAAGTGTGCACACATATATGCCATGGAGATGGAGAGAGAGAGAGAAAGGGAGAAAGAGTGGAAAAAAAACAAAAAAAAACAATGACAAATACACAAGGCCTGTGGCGAAAAGTTGCCATGTCAGCGTTGATATTTATTTTGGGCTCTCTTCTTTCAGCTTTGACTGTATGAATTATTCATAAAGCAGGCGTGTGTAGGAACTCCAATACAGCTGTTGATGAAACAAAGCTTCAGGGCTGCACGGCTGGGGAACCACAGACATAATGTAGCTGGAGAAGAGACCTTATTATGAATACAGCCTTCTGTGTGGATACAGGATAATGAATAAAAAGATGCTTCTATTTTCTGATACACAGTTGCGCAAGAATAACCTGCTTTAGGGCCTTTTGAACATTTTTGGATAAAACCCTAAAACTGTTGTGATTTTGTATCAAACTCCAAGACACCTGAGGATAACGTTTAAGACTCCATGGTTACTTCAGCCTTGCACCATCTTCTCTTACCATTAAGGTCGAGCAAAGTTAAACCTGTTCTTTCTCAAAGTTAGTTTCTCGTCTTTTGTTTTGAGCCATAACAGTTTGCAAAATAAAGCTAGACACCGTATTGAATAGGATGGGAAAGCAAAAACTTCTTTGAAATATTGCATTTTGCTTTGTTACTCCGGGGAATTTCACAGCCCAGTCATAGTCAGTCAAGAACAAGCCGACACTCACCACCAAAAGAGCAAAAAGAATGACCCCACAGCTCCAGACGTCTGCTTTCCTTCCATCATACTTCTCCCCCTGAAGGCAAGAGAGTTTGTTAGGCGAGCTTGGACATGTTGCAGAGGATAGCGAAATAAGAAAACATCACCATTTTAGCTAAGGAAGAGAAAAAATATCACGAATCGGTGAAAAAATGACTTACCCTGATGACTTCTGGACATGCGTAGTGTGGAGATCTGTCGTGGAAAACAGGAAACAATTAAGAAAGTCCGGAAGAAGGAAAAAGAAAGACAATAGAAAAATGCAGGTTGATAAAAGACTTCTTGTCTTGCAGAATGAGTCAGCTGTACGGCGACAGACACGGCTGACATTAAACAAGCATTAAGTACCGTCTAAAACACATAGTAGGCAGTAAATGTACAGCTTGTCATGGATTGCGGTGCGCTTCAGAAGTTTACACATCCTGAGGGTGTTTGGGCGTCCTCCTGCTTGCTCAGTCAAGGGCATCTTCTCACAGCAGACAGTGAACAGACCCACTAATCTTTACAGCCTCTGGATGGACTGACAGTAAAGCCAATGACTAGATTGACACATCAATATCATATGAAGATTTATGGAGCTACCACGCAAAAAGCTGCTCCATAAGACAGTGGCTACGGATGAGCGCAGCAGAGGAGTGACTTGTCATTCCATTTATAAACTGGTGCCATACTTTGACATTCCCATATTTCCACATTAATTATCTCGGGTAGAAATGAATTCTATACATTAGTCTGTGACAAACTAGATTAAATAACCTGTAATATTGCTTTAGAAAGCGACTCACTTGTGTCCTTAAACCTCTCTGGCCAGTTAGAGGCGTTTGCCCACACATTTCACTCTAATACCAGGATATCTGATTTTAATGAGGGACTATGTAGTCTGTAAACATGGTACCCATTAGCTCGGCTGTTTTCCTCGCGTGCTCATGAATGTTGGCCTCGACGGCCCAGCTCTTCGAGCTGTCAAAACACTGTCCGATAATAACACTGCCACCGTGTCAACGGGGAAAGTTCAAATGCGAGTCTATGCAAATGTGTCCTTCCTGATTGCACGTGTCAAAGTGCATTATGCAGATGAGTGAGGGATTGAAACAAACAAACAGAAAAAGTAGAATGACATTTGCACTAGTTATGCCTCATGAGCACTGCAACAGCAAGCTTCAGCTTGAATCTAAACATAAAGTCAGTATTTGCAATGGTTTTAGGTTGGTATGTCGCAATATGTTTTTATTACCAAAAGCAATTTGAAACGTTTTTTTTATAAATAAAATTTGATCGATTGATTGAACTTTGCTGTCTGTTGGAGCTGAGTCCAAATCATTTTTATCATTAGAACAAAACTAATTTATTGTTTCATACTCTTTTGTTTTTTCACATTTTGATACAGTTCAGAAACATATTACATTGATATCAGTACAAAAAACAGTCATCAAAAAGCCTCATTCTCCATCATCAAAACACCATAAACAAAACATTTATATCAATCTGCCAACTCAATACATATAAATGGACAATGAACACAAAGCGGGATCAATATGTTTGTTATATATACAGTACTTTTGTATTGCTCCACTTTCAAATTTAATATGCCTTTTCTGTTTGTTGTTTTTGTTACAATAACTTGGTAGTAAAGTCGATTTTTGGAAAATTCAAAGAATTTCAGAGTTTTGCATGAATAGCAACAGATTTGAGCTAAATGGGCTCAACACGTTTGCTCAAATAACTCATTAACTCAGCAGGATCTGACAATATTCCAACGAGCTTTTTGCAGAGTCTGAAAAGTTTGGCTTTCTCAGTCTTTAGCTGCATCATTTCCCAGGTCCAGAGGGGTTTATGTCAGATGACGACGGAGGAAAGTCCATGACAGTCAGCACTCCTCGGTCTTGTTGATCTCCAAAAAGTTCTTGCAGAGCTTTGAGGTGTGAGTGGGCGGTGTGAGACCGCGACCTGAATGCTCCCACCAGCGTGTTTCTGGCATCATTCTCTCACCAGTCTAATTAATACACTCTTCTGTAACTTCAGCAAAATCTCAAACCTGGATTCATCCATAAATAAGACTTTTTCTTGTTATTCAGGTTCATCTTTGTCAAACATTCGATCCTGTTTCCATCCTGAGAGGTCGTTGATAATGCTACTGATGCTTCTTTCAGTGGAATCACTGACTGGAGAAAACTCATCTGTAATGAATCTATATTTCAGTCTCACAGTGAGCAAAGCTTGATGTATTGATTCCCTGGTTGCATCTTTACTTTCAGTTTGCCTTTACAGACTTTTAATACAACTCATTTAAGATTAACAGAGTTCTTCACTATAGACAAGTCTGAGAAGGTCTAATTTAGCATTTTTGTTTAATTCTGTGAAGGACTTTGCTTTTGATTAAGTCATGGCGAGCATATACTGAGGAAGAATTGATCAAAATAAGTCTGTTTCCCACTGCAAATCCAATGATACTATTCAAGTCACACTCTTTATTAGGGTCAGAAGTGCCAATGTAGACGATCACAAAGAGTTATAAGAAACATGAGATGCATTTCTTCTGTTTGGCGTCCAAAACCATCAGTCAGGATTAGAGGTAGTGACTCTAAAAGAGAGGGAATTGTTTCTTTACAAAGTCTCTAATCTGGAAAATGTAGAATATTTTGAAAGTAATAGTTTTGATGATGCTACTTATTTCAACATATCAGAATACTCTGTTACACTAATGATAACATTATGGTGCCAGGTTTTGAAAAGTGGCTCCAGATTTGAAGATATTTCCAGCATACTCTGCATTTTGACCCATCCAATGGTGAAACACAACAGAATGGACCTTGTTGTACTTAAGGTCTAAAGACATTGGAGACTTAAACAGAGTTTATTGAATAGACGTGCTTTAGCAATACAGAGTCTGAAAAACCTTTTTTTTCCCCTTTTACATAAAAGCATTTGATCTAAATCCAATAGAAGCCTGTACATGTGAATGAAATGGACTCTTTCAGCTGAAGAGCACATCAGTGTCAGACTGTTTAAGTGCAGCTACATGTCATAAGACCACAAGTATTCCTTGCGTTGATTAAGATTACAGGTCTGGCCAAAAAGGCTGTGAAGGATGTGAACTACCATAAAAACAGTGAAGGAAGCAATCAGATTTACTTGGTGATATTGAGACGTTCATTTCCTCTTAATGCACTTCTTCACAGTATAAAAGACTATTTCCTTTAATCATTGGAACAATAGTACAGTAAATAAACAGCAAGCATGGTTGAACTCACAGCTGAGCTTGTTTAGACATAGAAAGAGGTTGTTTTGGTTCCATGTTTGTATGTGCTTGTCAATGATGACTCTGCTCATTCATACATCTGGATGTTACATGTACTGACTGTTCTCCAAGGCTGCCCCATTCTCTACCTGAGGCAAGTCTCATCTCCACTCAGCTCCATTACCCAAAGCAAATGGAATACATTTGTGTCAGACTGCTGCAGGGTGAGGGGGGGACCCAGATGAATGTGTTTAATTAAAAACTGTCATATCTGCACTTAGAGATGGGACAGTCAAAGGAGCATGAATAATCAATAACTACAATTACAGTGAGTGTGGCACCAGCACACACATACATACGCACACAGTGCCAACAGATTTCTGAGACATGCCTGCAAAACAGAATGATGACGGGGCTGTTTGTGGGGGGAGAGAAAAAGATGAAACAAACAAAGAAAGTCTGCGTCTTTGTAATATTTCCATGTCCCACCTGCAACAAGTACATTCAGTACTTTTTAAATGCACACCGGGGGAATGAACAGATGCACTGCACCTGGAATGGATAGGGGGGGAAAAGCTGCTCAGAGTGGCAGCAGAACATATTCAAAAGAGAAAGTTGGTCTCCTGAATACTGCTGAGTGAGAGCTAATACATACGGCTTTTTTGGGAAACAGAAACACTTCAGCTTGGTCATTGCCGTTGAAAAATGACTCAGCTTTGCACATTTGATTTGCATTGAGCTTATAGCCCTAATACATATACAGATGGCCTGATCTCTGCCGATGAGTCATGAGAGCTTAGGCATTACTGCTTCTGCTGAAAAAAATTATGCAACAGTTTCAGCTGAATGCATGTGTCTGCATAAACACGCTGAAATGAGCATGCATATGAGGGGAGGGTGTCAGAGAAACAGGGGCAGACAGGGAGGGGAACCAACCAAAGAGAGGACACTGGGTTTTAAAGGTCGGGGATAAACTAAGCCTCGCCTGTGCGATGTGAGCATGTGTGCTTTCTGGATTGTGTGTAGTTGCAGCTGATTAGCATTTTAATCTGTACAGAGTCAATCTGAGCTGAAGACAGATGTCACAGGGCCTCTCTATCCATCCTCACCCAGCAAGGAGAGTCATCCATAATGACAAAACAAATAGTCCTTTTAAGTCAGCCACACTAAAACATAAAACTAAAAATGCACACACAAACTGTGCAGCAATTGCATGTCTCTGTTAATCCTCGCTGGCACTGGTATTATGAATCTAAAATAAACTTTAACCATCCATGCTGTTCATTATACTTTAGGGTTCAAAGAAACCACTCATAAAATATAGAGAGTGCAGGACTCTTTTGATTGCAGCCATCCGACTCTGGATGTGACTTTCCTGCAAGCAAATTCATTATAGTTGTTGGATTGATAGGCCTGGTGTGATCGTGAACGCTTGATCATAAACCCTCAGAGAGATAGTAGAAGATGGAGAGCAGTAATGTGTGCCCACGGTCCCGGCATTGCTTACAGCCAAACAGCACACTCTGGAAGAGACAGCGAAAGCCTCTTCTCAAGATATCAACACAATATAGAAAACAGTGGATTGATAGCTCCACTCATCATTTTCTCTTGCTTCTCGTCTTTGTTTCACTCCTGCAGACTGCTTGTTCAATCTCCTCTCCAACTATGACATATTACATTTTTATAGTCTTCTAAATTCCAGCTGTGAAAGATATAAGTGAAGCAATGCATGGGAAAAAAGGTACGACAGTATTTTTTGACAGTACTTACCCACAGCTGGTTTCCAACAGACTGTCTCCAACCTGTAGGGACGCCATGCCAAAGTCTGCTATCCTGATGTTATTCTTTTCATCTAGCAACAGGTTCTCTGGCTTTAGATCCCTGTGGCTGAAAGGCAGTGAGATGGAAAAAGAGAGCGGTTAGTGAAAAAGGAAAGCACTTGTTATATGTTAAAAAAAAACACAAAAAAAGGGGGGGAGAAACAAAACTTTACTCAAGGGTCTATCAAACACCATATCCATGCACACAGCAGGAAAGAAGGCTGCATCTACAACCTGATACTGATCGCCCTTCTACTCTCTTTGATCTTCATGCTGAAACTACACAGCTCCCACCTCATTGCTGGCATGGTACAATATGTGACAGCCCCCTGCTGTGCCCCTTTCTTCCTGTTTCCCTCGATCTTCACCACTCATTCCCTTCCCCTCATCTCCCAGACAGCCACCAGCCAACTGGCTGAGAAAGGGCATCAAGGGGGAGCCTGCCACAGCAGTGGTGTTCATTAGCTGCCATTCATTACCATTAAACACAGCAAGGGGGATAATATCTAGCGGACATCATCTTCCTCCATAAAAGGGACCGCTGGGAGGAATAACTTTCTTATGTCTCGTATGCTGCGGCTGAGTTGGAGGTTAAAGTCTTAATTTTGATGAGTGAGTGTGGAAAGGAAAGAGGACTAGGTTTAGTGTTTCATTGTGCATTAAGCATCTCTTCCAGGGTTGAAGGTTGTATTACAGCATGCTGTTCTGCCCTTATGATGTCTGCCAAGGCTGATGGATACTGTAAACACCAAACATGTGTACATGGCTCTACACTGGTATCGGCCCATCTGTCATATCCATTTTCTATTTAAAGTAGCAGGCAAAAATTTGGACCCAGTTTCAGTGAAATTGTCTGTTTTATGGGATGCTCAAATAAGAAAGAGATGTCCCGATTCCTGAAAGGCATTAAAAAAAAAGTCAATTGGGCCAAACACAAAGCAAATGGGCGGGCCGAGGCAAAAGTTTAGGCACCTTCTTTGGCTAGTATTAATGCGTGTAAACTCTTCTTTTTGCAGAGAATTCTATCCTAAAAGTTGGGGAATTTTTAGCCCCTTTTCGACTTCAGAAACTTTTTTTTTTCCATTTACTCAGCATTTCACAAAGCTAATGCAATTCCTCAATAAAAGAAACTTTCCCTAACTCCCCCAAACTTTCCCTGAATAAAAGCACTTCGTAGAAGGATAGGACTTTCCAAATTCCCCTGAATTCCTGAGGGGCGGGGCTCTGTGCTGGAGAACTGATTGGTAGAGCATACCGAAGCGTTCCGCATCTCTGTTCATGCTGGTGTTCAGCTGCTAAAAAATGTTTATTTTATTAACTTAGCCTCATTTTTAAAACAATGAAAACCGAGTAATGATTAGTGGAAGGACGACGAGGTCCAGGTTCTTTTGAGCATATTTCAACAGAAACAACGGAGAATGGAAGAATAGCCGCCCAGCTGGCAAAGCTGAATGAAGGAAAGGAAGAAATAAATGCTAGATAATTCAAATAAACTAAAACAAGATTATTAGAAGCTAAAAAAGACCACAACAGCCGAACTGGGTCCTACCACCGTACCAACATGTGGCATTACCCATTAAAATACATTTTCCGAAACATACGGTGAAAATGCAAACTATGCCGATTTCTAGGAATTCTTTCACCTTGGTAAATAGATTCCAGGTAATAAAAAACTCCAAGGAATGTTGGTGGAAAACCCCCTTTTGTCTTTTCTTCATGTATGAAGCGTCCATTTCTAAGTTATTCTTTGACAGTCTCGTATGAATTTCTCATTAGAAGTCAATCTAGAATTTCACTTCAGCTTGGCTGTGAGGTCAATAAGAAATCCTTCAGCTTGTGCCTCTTTTTAGGATTTTTTGGCATCTTCAGGGTGATTATTATGAAAATTTCCCCCTTCCATCTAATGCCAGATTTTGGAAAACAATAGGTATACCACTGGCTGCAACACAAGCCCAAATTATGGCCATTCCAGCTCCACCCTGAACAGTTGAAGATATCATTGTAATGTAATTAAGCATGTTTCTTTTTTTCACAAACACACCATTACACATCATGACCACAGATGTATTCATTTTTATGAACCAGTCATTTTTAACGTAATGTAATCCAGATCTGCGTTTGCAAATCTTTAATGCTGAATTTTGTGAGCTTGCAAGAAATGTCTTCCTCCGGTGAAGTTGTATTCAAACATGTGTAATAGAACAATACAGCAGCACTCTACTTCTCCAGAGCCGGCTATTTCTTTTAATCAGCCACTTTTCTCTTGCAATAAACTGCTTTAGGTATTAATCATAATATTCTTAAAAGTACTGGGCATAGTATTGATGAGGTTTAAGAGTAAGAAGATTTACATAATATGAATTGCATGACTCTTCCCAAGGATGACGATGGATATCCAGAGTCTTTACTAGCTTAAAAAGGTCTAAACCCTGGATTAAGATTGAGTCAGTGCTAAAACTTCTTTCACTGTTTGCTCCCCATAAAGATCTAAAAAAAAACCTCTTACAGCAAATAACACATTAAATATGTGGAATAAATAAAAAAATAAAAAAGCTTAATCATTATCACAATGGCTGATCAAACTTTTGCACATCACTGTCCGTCCTTTGCTTTTTTTTTTGCAGTTTTTAATTGGCTATGCTAAGGCACAGGGATGTCAGGATGTCATGAGCAATACTTTCATCTTTACTTTAGCCCAACGACAGAAAGGGGCAAAAGAACAATAGCTGGATGTGCCTTTGAAGAATGCCTCATCACAATGGACATTTAACCTCAGATGACATCAATTGTTGTACAACCCGCTTCCTGTCCTGAGGGATTAACAGTCAGCGGGTTTGTTATCATGCTGACAGCCTCTGTGATCTCTGCTATAATTGAAATAAAACACAGATAGCATCTAAAACAGTTCTCCCCAGGCTACAACCTCTTTCAATTCACACCATCATCCTTTGACGGAGGTGTCAGTTGCCTGAGAGTTTTAACTAACATTGTCAAGTACATGAAGAAGGAACAAACATTTGCTAATATGCTCAAGGGCCATGAGTGTAAAAGAATGGCTGAAGAGAGCATCTTAGGGGTTAAGTAAGTATGCAATATTAGCCTCCTTCTACTTCCATCATGTTAGCAGTGTCATACAAAAAACTGTACAACATGCCTTAACAGTCTGACTATAGGCCATCCTGGTAGAAATAACTTCTCCAACCTAACAGGCCATGATCAGAGAAGCAACATCTAAGCTGAATCTTATGTGCTGTAAGTTATATCTGGAATTACCCTCCGATGCAAAGATAAAACCTAAGCTATTATCATTTAAAACCCCACATTGGATGTCCAAGACATAAAGAGCAAACACAAAAGAAGACTGATCCACAAAAGAGAAGAAGGTAATTCAACACTTAGGAAGTGTCAGTACCAAATGGAAAAACTACATCTGGATGTTTTATTGATAATCAAGACACTTGTATCTGTAATAGGACTTAAAACCGCCTCTGACACATTACCCTGTAGTTTACTACAGAAATCTTCTGCAGAAAATGGGCCTCGTAGCAGCAATACCTTATGTTTTGTGGTAGCGTGTGCAGTTGAACAAATTGTAAAGCTCCAATAAGCTTGAATATAGCATCATGAAGGGAAATGAGAAATGCTTTTATATACATTCTTTTTTCTTCTTTTGTTTTTACAGCATCTTTCTGCAGGGAATAAAGCAAAGTAGATGATAGTGCTACGTTTATCCCATCTGGAATACAAGAAAGGAATAGTAAAAACATCAAATCTATTTAAGGCTTAGTTTCTCCATCCATCAAGTTAGCACATACAATAATATCCAGAACGCAGCTCAGACTCGCTCTGTGACACAGGCCTCACTGTTCACTGTGCACTAAACACTTGCAATGTGTCATCATAATGCAGAGGGAGCATGAGTGTCTTTAAACTTTACATGCTTTATGAGTAAAACTCAGACCGCAGGGATTTGTTAGGCATGGTACTTGCAAACTAACAAAGATATTTTAATTGCTTGTAATCATTTGCACATATTTAGTTGATATGTCCTGTTTTACAGAAGCGTGTAATGACTCTTTCCTCCGAGACTAAACATCCCTATAATACCCCTGGCATGTTTATGGCGATAAGCTGTTAAGGAAAATATACTTTTCCCATGGTGACACGAGTGACACACAACATGTTTTAATATTGCTTCTCGTTAAGCCTGCTATTACACTAAGATATGTGGCACTAATTAGCTGCATCAAAACACTACAAACTAACAATAATGGCTGAAATGCATCTTTTGGATATTAAAATGACAGGGATACACCACACCTGTTTCTTTATTTCTGTAGAGCAGTAAAACTTTGCTGGTATCAAAACCATTATCCTGAGCAGTTTTTTTTTTACCATCCTTACAAGCTGAAATGCAACTATTTAGCCTCAGGCACATCTGAGTCATCCTCCTCTTTCTTTCTTTCCTTTTTGCTCTAAAACTTTTTGGGCTTCTGTTGACCCAATTAGAGAGAAACCAAGAACATTTACTAACCAAAAAAAAATAAAAAAGAAGAAAAAAGAAACCCTTAGGGTAACATTTTAACACATTAGCAAAAGAGGACAATATTCTGACTGCTGACT
This sequence comes from Leptatherina wallacei, assembly GCA_028567055.1. Classification (NCBI taxonomy): domain Eukaryota; kingdom Metazoa; phylum Chordata; class Actinopteri; order Atheriniformes; family Atherinidae; genus Leptatherina; species Leptatherina wallacei. The sequence goes on along the minus strand of JAOXYM010000010.1, from coordinate 28,924,818 downwards.
TGAATGTGGTAAGCACAACTCTTCATTATCCATTGGGGTTAATTATGTGCTAGTAGTAATGAGGGATGGAAAAGATAAAATGGCCTTTGTTTTGTCATAAGGAATAGAGCTCCATTTAACTGCTTTTTGAGTTTGTTTCCAAGCATCTAAGAAGTTTTCTTCCCAACAAACAAAAGATCAATTGTTGCCAATGGCTTAGATCAACACCAGCCCATGAGACGCAGTGTAATTGCTACAGCTTTCATCCAAGCTTTTCTAATCTTTATATATTCAGCCATATAGAAGAAAAATCTAACACTGAAAATACAGGGAAATATGGGGAAAATGCAAACAGACAACCCAGCAGAACTCAATGCTGCCCTTGTAATGCTTTTCAAATACCTATCAGGTAGTGTATGCATATAAATATATACTCAACAAGCATACATGGCTTGCACCTTATACAATAGCAAATATTAAATGTCAAGTCTCAAAATGGACCCTACTGATGACATGTGTGTCTAAAGGTACTGTCTTGTGTTTTAGACAATTCTGCCTGTATGGAAAGTGTTGTAAAGATCAGCCGTGTGAGTAAGAAAGGACTTTGGAAATTTGCTCACTTTTTTTCATGCTTTGTAAAGCTTTATCTATGGTTTAGTTTTACTTCAACAAGAAGCAATGCAGATGTAAAGATTGTGCCATATTTTCCCACATCTAGAATGTTTGAAATTAGTTTAAACTGATTTTGGTGAAACTTGTAGCTGATTCCAAGTATAGAGGGCGGCATACATCTTGGCGCTGAGTTTCTTTGTGTGGTTCAAACAATGGTGACTGGAAATAGAAGCTTTTGGATGTTACTCCATTTATGAGATTGTGCATAGACCCCACTGGAACTACAACATGTTAAACAATGGTGTCTTTTACTGAAAAGAAGGACGACATCAAACAAGATGATGCAACTGACTAATGAACTGTTTGTATCTACAATATGTAGATTGACAGAGCAATAAAAGGACAGAAATTTACTATTGTTAACATTTTTTATCAGTTTTATTTCTTAGGAACATTTCCTTTGAACAAAGCAATATGCCTTTTGATTTGCCACATCACATGCTTTTGTTAATTCTTTTTAAAAAAATCATAGTAAAACTCCATGAGCCATTTTTAAGGTTTAAAGATGATAGTGAAATATTTAACATTCGATTTAACATCCCTGAAATAATAATGAAAAGTTGCATAGCAACAGAACTGTACTTAATGTCTCATTACAATTAATCCTTACATACATCAGTAGTCACCTCTAATATGTCTTGAAATTAAACAGGATTAATCACAAAAGGAAATCAAACAGTTTTTTCTTAGAGCCGCTTCTCCAGTGTCTGCATGTGAAAGCATTCCTTGTGCCATCTGGGGCATTCCCATCTATTCCTCTGGATTTCTGAGCAACACTGTGGTATTAATGCATTGTTGCATGTGATGCAGTAACTAAAAAGTGGGATTACAATGACAGCCAGACTTTAAAAAAACAAACTGTTTGCTTTGTTGTGCCAAAGCTGTGCGCGCAACCCTGCATTTTCTCTAAATCCAGAGGAGTTTGACAGGGGATGATGGGATGAGCAACAGACCTTCAAGGCAGAATACACAAACAAGCTGGTAGGAAAGCATTGGAGGGCAGGAGCAGCATAGATGGAGAAAACCTTCAACCACATCAGGTATCTAATACGTTGTGCCGGTGGGGCTAATTTTTCTCTGTAAGTCGTTATCCATCCTTCAAGTGAGACAGAGATCAGGGCTTCTAATCATCCAGTTAGATTTAGTCATTTTACCTCTTATTTTTCCACACACTTGGGTGTTGATAACATATTTTTTTCTTCTCCAAAGCCATTTTTCTATGTGCTGGACCACAGCCAAATTTGACCTCCCATTCCCTTTCCTACCTATTATTACTAGGACCATCTCAGTAAAACCGCCATGACATTTGCCCTAAATTCAGTGCCATAAACCAACCTCCTACTTTAATTTTCTTTCAACCCAGATCATTTTTCAAACCCCTTTTACTAATCCCATTTCCATTTTTCCATTCAATCACTTCTTAACAGTCAGACACCAGTGCTTTCACTGGCACAGTATAAAAAGTGTGTGTGTGTGTGTGTGTGTGTGCGTGTTGGGGGGGGGGGGGGGTAATCATTGGGGTGATACTTTGTCCAAAAACTTAACTTTATAGAAATTGGTTCTTCTGACAAAATTTGATA
>JAOXYM010000010.1:28874403-28894490 GCA_028567055.1 Leptatherina wallacei | reverse complement strand
TGTGTGTGTGTGTATACCTTGGTGACATGTGTGTGTGTGTGTGTGTGTACCTTGGTGACGTGTGTGTGTGTGTGTGTGTGTGTGTATATATTGTATGTATGTACGTATATAAAGATGTTTTGTTATGGCTCATAACATTGGTATATGTCCAATGAAGAAGAAGAAAGATATGGTGTGCGTTGCATACTGCGTACACCCCATGTGGCAGCCAGACACAGGACTCGCAAAACACAAATATTATCCATCATCATGATCCATTTTTTCTTTACTCAAATATTGATATGAGGAACAGCCATAGGAAGCTAGTTTCAGTCTGGCTTTAGTTCTTTATTAACTAATAAAAACAAGATTTCATTGAGATCCATGTTCTGTGCATACCTCAGTTTTCAATATTGCTAAATATCAGCAGGGATATTTACATGCTTTTCAGGCAAACAAAGTAAACAACTCGCAACATTTCCTCTTTGGAGATTTTGACTTTGAAACTGCAGAAGTGGTGCGTGGCTGTGTCGTTATGGTTGATCTCCCACCTTCATTGCTTCTCACATGAAAGGAAAACAAAGAGCTAAATGGAAATTATTGCTTATCTTAAAGCTTGATTTCAGAAAATGTTGATTTTTATTATCTTGGGTACAGCATCAGAGCTGTCAATAGCTGAAGCAAACATGCAGGAGTGTAACATTTCCACTGCAGCTTCTGGGAGTAGAAGAACAGTGCAGCATCATTACAGTACCCCGACTATGCTCATGTGAGCTGATAACTTCCTCCTAAAACAAGAAGTAAAGGCAGAACAAGTACATTTTGGCATGTTGTGTTGGCAGAATTTCATATGAAGCTTTTGGTGTTTTATATCAGAGCAGCAGGTCTCCGGGATGGCCAGGCCTATGGCGTGCTGGAATTCTGTAATGTATTCCATTTCATTCTATTCAACCTCCCAGCCTGCTCTCATCAGTGGATCAGGAGTGTGCTGCTGGCAGGCACACTGAGATATAATTACTTTCTAACTCACGAAGAGCTGAGAAAGTGAGCTGCAAAGACACACAGAGAAGATGAAGGAATGAAGAATGAAGTTTAATTATGCTTTATGGCAACAATTATAGGAAGAAAACAGAAAGTCAATAGGCAGAAACATTGTCTCATTTTCTCGACTGAGGTGGACTGAGATTTGCACAGGGCCTGAGGCAAACCTAAATAAGACACAGTCAAGAGGAAAGAAAGGAAAAATATGCCTGATCCTGTTTATTGGAGACAAAAGCAGAGTTGCTGCAGTTCCAAATCCATCTGTGATTTCCCCCTCTCATATTTCCTCATGCAAAGCCAGAGCACTGCTTTTTATAGTTCAGCCTTTGCAAGTAATTAGGGGGTTGTAATAGACTCCACTCGTATTCTCTCCACCTTGAAAATTGTAGATGTGTAGTTTTACCCCCCTCTCTCTCTACTTCTAGAGGTCGGTGATGAGAACTCCACATGCTGCCACAGACTCAGCCAGACATTTCGTGTCCTGTCACCAACTCCCAGAGTGCCAGAATCAGTAGTTTGAATTGGCAGATATGTGTGCACACAAACACATGCAAAAGTACACAAACCACCATGAAATCCCTCACAGACAAACACTCGCTCAATCAAGGACAGATTAATTAAAGGAAACAGTCTAATTAGCATCATTAAGGAAGGAATAATAGAGAGGCTTGTTCACAGGGATGAGAACTGAAGCAAGCTGTCAGTGTGTTTACACAGACAGGCTCAGATACATTCCCCTCTCGCAAAACAACTAGTTTGTTATCAGTGTCCTTAAGAATAAATAGTGTGCTGCTTTGTTTGGGATGCCTTAATGTTGTTGAATCGATATTTCAGCAGTGAACACTACAAGGAACACAATATTCTTTCCTTTCACTCTATTGTCTGTGATCATGCCTTCACGCGTTGAATAGGAGCTGAGAAAAATGGATAAAGCTGAATCGCCATGGGCAACATGCCCTCGTGGTAACCTGGAGTTTTTCAATTGCCCCAAAACGCTATAGGTGAGCTGTTGAACCAGGGAGCCAAGAACCCAATCAGGAGTAGGTTTACACATACATAAGAGGCAAATGTGAAGTCACGATTGAACAAAAGTACACGGAAATGCATTCAAGTGTGCACATTCACACTCTGGCTTGGGTTACAGAAGTCAAGGCTTATACAAAAGTGAGCAGACAACCTAAGAACACCCTCATCTCCTTTTTCAACCTGCTCACACATTCAGACACAGAAGAAGAGAAATTCTCACACACTCTCCCACATGCACACACCTGATTTTACGCTAGCGGCTGCATAAATATGAATCAGGGGTGACAATAGCGTGCAGAGTGGAGCCCTGTGCATCCTATTTTCATCATTTACCTCAGGCTAAATGGATTTGGAACACTGTTGGATGGCTAACCTCTCACACCGGTTTGCCTACTTAAATGTGAAAAATGCTACAGTTCCAAACTCAGCCTTACTATCGTTTTTTTTTTCACCTTCTCTCCGCTCCACTTCTCACCATCAGTGATTCAAGGTCTCTTTGTGAAAAGTGGACCAACAGATTGCAGAAATATTATCACCCCAACAATCTACATTCACACCGATGGAAGCCACTCAAGAGCAAACATTTCATTAGCAAATGGAGAGGAAACAATTTAATTTAAAAATGACAAAACAGATATATCTTTATTCTTGTAAATAAAATTGAAAAGACATTGAAATTTTTTTTCTCTTGAATTAAGGAAATATTTATTTGTTTAACCTAATAGAAGAAGTATGAATACACCTTCTGATTTCCAGCCATGCAAATTAAAAATAAGAACTCTTTTTTTCCTAGCTTTTTTTTCCCCTCGGTGAGATCTCCTTGTCAAATGCCAAATTTATTTTTTGCTGTCCTCAGTAATCAGTGCCAACACAATCAAGTGATATAATTAATGACAAGCTCAATGCATGCCAATACTGTTATTTTGGACCATTATAAAAGGATTTTCAGAGTTAGTCTTCAAAATGCCAACACTAATGGCTTTCCCACAGATTGATGTGAGGAAAAGTGTTTCCCAGATGTTCATAGCCTTAGACTGGTATTCTGAATGTGGAGGTGGCAGCAGCAGTTCTGCTGTTTTGTTTTGTGCAGCTGCAACACGTGTAAAGGAGGAGAGCTGCTGGAGCTCTGGGCAGGAGTAGCTTCCCTGTCACCAGCAGCAGAGCTGCTAACATCTGCAACACTTTTCCCAAATTCAGCTGTTTTTTCCCCCACCAGATATTTGGAATCATCATCTGTCCATCTTTTAACACTTGTTTGAAAAGGTAGCCTGTGATGACATGCTGTCCATGTTTTTACATTGTATCCAAGACTGTGGACATAAAGTGTGTTCATCTTTAGATGAGAATATTACACACACACACACACACACACACACACACACACACACACACACACACACACACACACACACACACATAGTAGAGACTACCCGAAGTGATGGATATGTGGTAGTTTTGGAGGGAGTTTAGCAGTTCTTACAAAATTCTTTCCTCTTCAATTTTCCAAAAAACACTGATGAGTTTGAATAATTGCGGACATCCACTTTTTGTGATTTTAAAAAAGAAAAAAAAACAACAAGAAAAAAAACAGAGGTAGGTTCATCCTCCAAAATTTTTAAAACTTTATCAAAATTTGGCATTTGTATAAATTATTTTGGGCTTTCACCACGGTAAAATGGCGGATAATGTCTTTGGTGTCCACAGTATTAAGAAAAAAATAGATAAATAAATATGAATTTAAACTGAATCATCTTTTAGTCATCTGCCGGCTCCAGGTTTCCACCATCTTCTCAGTCTCCTCTTGTCCTCTGTCCTCACTCTTTACCCTTTCTCCCAGGTCCTCTCCTTCTTTCCACATCTCCCTCAGTCCCTCCTGATGGCAACATGTTTATCCATTATTGATATTCTGACTGGGCTCACTTCCCGCCCTCCTGTCGCCCCACTTTCCTCCCGCCTGCCCTACTTCACCAGAGCCCTCATGAGACACACACACCCACACACATACATAGATGCGCAAGTTTCTGTATGTGTGTGTGAGAAAGAGAGAAAAGTTGTGATAACCTTGAGTGTTTATTGAGATGTGTGTTTGTGTTTGAGTCAGTAAGACAGATGAAGACTAAGTGAGAGTCCACACACAGAAAGAGGAGAGTTCCTATATTTAGATCCATATAAGAGAGTGTTCCCAGCATCCAAATGTGTATACACAAAGCTCAGCAATACATTAGTCTCACCGGCGTTCAGTCGCCGACGCATAAAGCTCAGTGGTGCTGTCTCTATATGACTGTGCGCACGTGTGCCTTTGTGAGTACCAAGAACAGCGCTCCAGCAAAAAAAGTTTCCACTGTTATTCTTGTTTGTTTTCTGTTAATCATTAGTAACGAGATTTATATGACGTGAGACTCACAAAATGTCTTTCATTTGACTTTGTTTGGGGAAAACATTTTCTTTGTGAAGCTTTTGGAACATCAAGTGAATTATTTTTTGCCAGTTCACCGCAATTAACATTTGTGGCGTTACACTCGGGTTCCCGTGCATTTCGTATCGAAGACAGAAGCTCGCATATAAGCACACACATGTACGTGCAACATGCATACACGTGCACACACAGTTCCGGAGCTTTGATAAGGCAGACTGTGGAGTGTATTACTTTGTGATCCTTTGAAGAGAAAACATGAAAACGTTTGTTGTGCTTGGAGCAAAGGTTTGTTTGGTGCTGTCGCTCGAGTTGGCTCCATGGGGCCCTCCCAGTAGTAAGCTGTTTTGAAGCTGTTATGAAATAAGATTTCTCATCTTCTACTTTACTTTAACAGTAAATAGGCTTTAAGCTCTATTGAGTCGTCCTCCACTTTTATGTATATGTGCTGTTTTGCAGTCACTTGTGACAAAATGTTCTTTTGTCTCAGACTTCCTCCTTGAACGTCCTCTGTATGTGCACACTGGCTAATGCACATTTCTGAATATGTTCACTTGTGTTTGTTACATGCCGCATGGCCAAGTTATGTGCATGCATGTGCATGCGTGTGTCCATATTAGGATGTGAAAATTTTTTCCCAGTGTCGACTTTTAATTGTACTGCGCTTCTGAGAGTGTGTGTTTAGTTTAGTCCACAGCAATTGATCTGGAGAATAATGATTGGAGGAGAATCCCAAGTCTCCAGAACAGTCTGTAACTCCTTGTAATTACCTTTGGGAACACAGGCAATGAAGGCAGAAGGAGAAAGAGGGAAAGCAATAATAAGTGAGCAAAGTGCATGCATGTGTAGCCCACAGCTTCAAGTGGAGAAATTCCACTGGTTTTTCAAAAGGGCAAATAAGTTTTCTGCCCACGTTTGGTTAAATTTTTATTTCATTTGATGTTTTTCTGGCTTATAGGGAAAATGCTCATCAAAATATTTATCAGTTAAGTGCACTTTAGCAAGGACAAAAAGCTCAAATTTCGAACACGAGTCGACAAAAATGAGCATTTAGCTGTAAATAATGTCGCTTTGCTACAGCCGGTAAACAAAAAACAAAAAGAATTGAATGATTGCTTTGCAAATATGTTGTAAAAAAAAACATTTTAAAATCTATCTGTTTGGATTATCAATGGGAAATTTTCAGACCCTTTCAATTTTCCACATTTTCTTTCCCAGGCTTTCAATTCAGGCTTACACTTAGTCTTACAATACCCCTAGCAAAAACAGGCTCTGGGAGTGTTTTATTGATATATTCAAGGTCAAGGACATTTTTCCCTTTCCATAAGTATTCCCACCTCCTCTAATGACAATGGTGGTCATTAATATGCTTCAACCACTTGTCTGCCTCAACTCATCAGACATAATTAGTAAAGGTCTGTGGAGTTTATGCAAGATGTCACATTTGACGGGGAATGCCACAGTCAAAAGCAAGCCCTGAGGTTGATCAAATTGTCTTTTGAGAGAGGATTGTGTCAAGCCAGATATTTGAGGAATGATACAGCAAAATCTCAGCCGCATTTTAGATGCATTTAAGTGCAGCAGACTTCCTAGCGTAGATCTGGCAGAGCCAAGCTGGGTAACTGTACATAAGTCTGGTCAGATATGTCAACTACAAGGCAATGTTCCCAAATGAGATAAACATTAAATTCTTCAAGTTCGTCAGTTATGGCCCATTCCACCAATCTGGCGTTTATGGTAGAGTGACCAACATGGCATCGGGCACCATTTTGATACTGCCTTACAGTCAGCCACAGTGAGTATCATTCTGTTGGGGTGTTTTTCTGTGATAGAAATTAGGAATATTATCCCCCAAAAAGAAATGATAAATTACTATCTATTCTCAAAAATCTTCTTTTTCCATTATGGAAATACTTGAGTATATTGAAAAGAAGAAATCATCATAATAATCAATTTAAAGATAAAACTTGAATGGGTCTAAAAACCTTTGATTGACACTGATGAATTTGAATTATCTTTTACAATTCTGCTATATTTTTGTGAAATAGCCGTTATATTTCTTGGCTGAAGAGACTGAATGATCTCCCACTCAGGTGCCACGGAGGTGGAAGTACAAGTCAATTTATAGATGTGAAGTTGCTCCCAGAAGTTGTGAGGTCCTTAGCAGCAAATCAGCCCAGATAGTGTTTGTGTGTGTCTGTGTGTGGTGATCCAATCAACAGGAGACATGCTCCTAGAAAGTAAAGGCCCCCCCCCTCCCCCCCCAACACACACACACACATATACAAAGATTTTATTATCTGATTCTGAAATAATAGTACCTGACTGTCAGTCTGGGAATAGGTATTTGACATCTGCATACAATTTTACACATGTCATTTTGATTGATTAGGATTTTTGACACACTCATGTTATATTAATATCAAGCAAATTTAGTTGCTCCTATATAATTCAGTCCCTGGTGGCATACACACATACACAGACACACCTACCAGGGACCAGCAGTTGAGAGCAGAGTGACAATGGCTGGGTTCAGTAATTGGCTCAGAAGTGCAGCTTCAGCAAAGCCTCCGTCCTGTCTGAAACCTATCAGTATTTGGCATCTGTTACTCTCGTTTTCCACTGCAGGGCAGCAAGCTGTTACCTACTGTACCTTACTGCTGTCACATGTTACAGCTGTTCCACCAACCATTTCTACTTGGACTAATAATACTTGTGTCAGAGCTGAGGAAACAGAAATGGCCTGTCTTTCCTTCATAAAAATATTACACTGCATGCTGAGTGGAGTCAGAGAAAGAGTTATTTCCAGAGCAAAGCAGCAAAGTGAGTGAAAAGGACTCTGGGAAACACTGACTCAGCACGAACCTGACTAATTTGGACTGTTTATCAAACAGAAATATCCCAGCACAGAGCTTTTCGTCTGTAGCGTATTAATGCTGCTGTCGCGTGATGCAAAAAAGAGGGAATTTCCCATTTCAGCTAACTTGTACTGTGAGAAAGCTCCTTTTCTTCCTGCTTTTCAGCTCATAAGCCAACAATTAGAGTGAGCACTCTTCACAGCATGTGTCCTGTGAAAGACAATTTCCAGGTGGTATCTTAATTCAGTCTTTTCTACAGCTATTATGTTAATACAAAAGCAAGTTCCAAGAGGACTATTTTGAGACAACACTGAACAGAGATGCCCAGCTGGAATCCCGGGATGTTCTTAGAAAGAGAGAAAAAAAAAACTAATTACAGGATCCATGAAGAGAAACTGTGAATGAAGGAGAAAAAATGATAACTAGTGGTGCTTGGTGATTTTGAAGCCAGGCATAGTAACTTACAGGTTACAGAAGATTTATTATTGTTTTACCACAGGATTTCTTAGAGATGGATTCCTGATTGTGAAGCTAACCAGCTGACACATTTCCAGGGTGAAAACTGAAAAGGCAGAAATTGGCTGTTTTAAGGCCACCTGTCTACAAGTGGCTCTACTTTAAGGTATTGTCATACAGAGAATTCAGCCATTTTAGCAAACTCAGCTGCTTATTTTTCTTTTAAGTCTGACTCTGAGCAGACAGTTTGCTATGTTTAAATGGCTGTCAACGAGGCAGGATTATTAAAGATGCTGACTATCAGACTGGTCTAATAGATTTACATGAAATAAACTCATCTTCTGGTGGAAGAATGTAATATGTAAACAAACATGCCAGTAGCAGATAAAGCAACAAGTTTATCATTCAGTGACTTAGTTTAACAAAGGGACGGCTCCTGTTCGGTGGCGATGGTGATGACACGACTGCTTTCATGAAAAAGGATAAAGTATCGGCACAAAAATTCACAGGAGAGCAAAAATCAAGCTCAGGGGCCATTTTTTTCCTTTTTCATCTTTTCAACAATTAGTTCAAAAGTTCTCCTTACCTGGAAGTCATGTTTTTAGGAACCTACAAGTTCAAAAAAATTGTTTGCTGTTCATTTAAAACTTTTCCAGCTCTTCCTTGTAGGCTACTCTTGATATTGAGCTCTTTTTGGAGCCTCTTCTGACACTAAAGGGGGGGTGTCCCCACCATTTATTTTAATATTTCTAATCTCTGCTCATGTTCTTTTAATGATTTGAGAGCTATTTGTAAGACTGAATTGGGAGATAACATTTCAGATCATGCTTGGCAAGGAATCCTACGAAGGGGTACACAAATCATCTATCTGCATTAAACATAGTTTTACTCAGTGTAGGGTCCTACACCGTGCTCATTATACTAATATATAATACGGTGTCCCCCTCTGTGTGACAGGTGCTGTCATGCCTCAGCAGATTATGCCCACATGTCGTGCCACTGTGTGTCCTTGAGGGTTTACTGGTCTGGAATCTTTGATGTGCTGTCCAGAAAAACTGGGAGAAATATTGTTTCAAATGTTTTGACTGCATTATTTGGTGCTCAGCTCTACTAGCCGTGGCTCATCAGGACTTGATAGCAAAAGTTTGAAGTTGCTGATTACATGAAAAATAAATACAAGGCCCTTTGAAAGGGGAAGTTTTCATATAAACTTTTCTTCTTCATTTGAAAGGTTTGTCCTCAGTGTAAGAGGCTGAGCTGGGTCAGTCACTTTTAAGCCATGATGCGACATTTGAGTTTAAACATGTGTTTATCAGGCACCACGAGAGAGAGAAAACGCTGACATACCTTCATTAGTACTGACTCACTGAGCTTCTCGCGGTTGACAATCTTTATGGCGACTTTCTGGCATGTTACACAGTGGATTCCAAGCTTGACCAACCCTGGAAAAAGAAAAAAAGATAGACACCCTTAGACAGAACAATTATCTGCAATGCTCTGTAGATGTCTGCACTTCGATAAAAAGCCAATATGATGTTTGTTTAAGGGGCACAAAATACAATTGATGCTCCATTACACGCCCTACTGAATATAAATTACTTATAAGAAAATTATCCAAAGATTTCTGTGTTAAAAAGCTATGTGAGGAAAATCACTTTTTAAAAAACCCTATCAACTAATGTGTATTGACCAGACTCCAGGAAAATAGCTAGTGAACTCATGTTTTAAATGCCCATAATGACTTCTTAAGTGTGCTCAGTTTCCGAAATAAATGACCCTTCTGGGGTTTGTTTGAGTCATAAAGGAATTATGTAAGTGGATCTTCTGTTATTGATTGACACAATGTGCTAAACCACTATATTGCAATAAAAAAAACAGCTAAAAAAAGAAAAAAGAGCCAACAGTGAGACAGTGAATGGAGCTCATTATTGACCATGATCGGAAAATAACTAGACTCAAGCATCACATTGCATACAGCATTGGGGAAGGTAATTGGTAGGCTTTGTTTCAACAAGCTAGAATAAAGCAGAGCCACTGTCTTTACAGCACAACAAACTCGCACATAAAGAGAGATTCGAGTGTTTGATTTACCCTGCCAGTCAAATCTATTGGGATTCCCACACAACAAAATATTCTGTCAAAACTCAAACAAATACTGTAATTTACTACGCAACCACAAAGGCATCTTCCCTGCTTAGCTTCCCTTAATATCCCTGGGTATCCTTAGTTAAATGATCAGTCACAAACAATGCAGAAAACAGGCAGGGTTGTCGCAATGACGGCATCTTCACAGAAACAAAGTGGTGTGTGCATTTGATACAGGAGGAGCCATGTCAACAGCACCAAATCGGTTTTTCTGCCAGGCACCACGGAGCTGCACGCACATTAGAAAGATGCTAGCAGGCGATATGTTACTAACAAAAAGAAACAAGCACACACCGATAACCCAACGCTGGTTCGTGTTAATGATTTATCCTAAGGCCTGGTGCTCCTAGGATTTGGAGACAATCTGAGATCATTTTCAACTTTGTAAACACATCATTTGTGCCCTTTAATAGATGAATACTTTACAGAAACATGGAAGGGGAATAAAATAGATCTTTGATTTCCTCCCACTGATGCTGGCAGAGATGAAGATGGAATAATGGAAGATGGTGGGGAGAGAATTCCCTGCAACAAGATGTCCGGCGGACATAACCCAGACTCAGATGGGTTTCAAGCTTCTTCACTTTAATGTCTCTCATGGTTTGACTTGTAGATGAACCAGCGGAGGAGGAGGAGAGTCAATGGGTTTTGAAGGGGGCGATGACACATTGAGCAAAAGAATGAAGTCCTCTGACACCTCATGGACATCAAGAAGGTGAGAGATGAGGGGGGAAGTGGAAGCAGCAGAGGGGGTGAGGAGAAGGGTAGAGTAAGAAGGGGAAAGGAAATAAAGAGCAAGTGAAAGATGGAGGGAAAGAGATTGAGAGTAAATGATGGACCGCAGATATTTAAGCAATAATGGAGGACACTGTGTGGCAGTGAGGGAGTGAGCTTGGGATGTTGACGGGCCGCGGGGCCCGAGAGAGGAGCCTCATGGAAGAAGGAAGGCATGTGAGAGAAGGAATGACATAGACAGGAGGGAAATGCAAAAAAAAGAGGGCGATTAAAGATGCAGAATGAGGATATTTGGAAAAGGGGATGAGGGAACTGAGTGGATTTAAGCAACAACAGACAAACCCATTAGCTTTGTGATGGAAATCATATGTTAATGGTTACTATCGAGAAGCTCATAAGTCATAATAAACACATTAAAGATGAAAAAATGTGTCAGCAAACACATGAAAAGTTAACTGTTTTATTTGCCTCACTATCTGTCTTCCTCCAATGCCTGTGTTTTAATGAGCAGATGGGTACATTAGCAAGAAGGAAACGTTCACAGGGAACACATTGTGATTTTACAACCACACTGTGTACTACAAGGACGTTCAATGCACCACAAACATGCACTGAAGATCTAAGGCTGATTATGGCCCAAACATAAACATCAGGACGTAAAACCACAAATGAATAAACCAATAGCTAATACAGCAAATTAATACGACATCACATTTTAAAATGACAATGATATAATATATATATATATATATATGTGAGTATGTGTACATGTGTATTTCTTTTTTTCTCTCATTTTTTAGAAAACTAAATGACAATAATGTACATTGGTGTGATAACTGGAAGGAAGAGAAAGCTGTGATTATGGAGGCAGGAATTAATAAGTTATTACTTCATCCCGCTCATTTGTTGGACTTGACGATAGCTGATATTTTTTAACTATTCTGTTGTTTGTTTATGTCATTTTTGTTCGAAATAAATATTAAAAAAAATCCCAAAAAGAATCAGTTAACCCTCTTTCAATTGTGGTTTTTTTCAGGACATTATAAAAAAAAACAGAATAATCTGGTAGTTAATAGTTCTTTAACTAAGGTTAGAGTAAACAATTATTAAAGAAAGGAAAAGAAAAGAAAAGAAAAGGGGAAAAACGTCAATTCAATGAAAACATAAATGAGCAACATGTCATTATTTATCTAACAATGTTTGTAGAATCACCTTTACAAGCAGTAACTCTGTAATTCATTATTTTCTCTCTTACATTGTTTAGCATGTTGCTTCAGTTCATTGAGATTGGTTTTATTCATTTATGCAGCGCACTCTTTAAGATACTGCCACAGTATTTAAATATGGTTGAGGTCTGGACTTTGACTGGAACATCGCAGCACTTTAAATGTTTTCTTTCAGCCATTCTATTATAGTTTTACTGTTATGAAGCTTTGTCTCATTGGATGACCCAGTTTCAGCCAAGCTCCAGCAGTCAGACCCAGTGGTCCTTCCTCTAAGGACACGTTCACACTAATGCTGTGTGGTCCACTTCCATTGATAGTAAAATGTGTTTGGAGTGTTGTGAATGCTCATTCAGACTCTGGTCCACAGGGTTCACACTCTTGGTTAATATTGCCCCGGACGAGAAGTTGTAGTAACTGCATGTTGTCCAGGCGGCTTGTGTGAAAACAAAGCTAACCAAATGAAGGTGCAACATTTCTCAGCATTCCCCCATCCAAACAAAACTAGTCCTGTTTGTACCAACATGTTGTGCATTATGACCATATATTCCTTTTTATATTAGTCTCACCTGTTCAAAAAACATTGTTCCAGACGTTTGTTCTGATGCAACTTTGTAAGCCGAAGCTGTGGATTGTATTAAGAGAGAAAAAAGCTTCCAAACAAACCATTTTTGGTCTGTCTTTTTCTAGCATGAAGTTCGACATGCTAACTGAGGCCTGTAAAGTCTGAGGCAGCTCTTGGTTTGTCGAAGTTTTTTTCTTTTCTTTTGAACAGTTTTTCTGAGCTTGTACAGTCTGACCTTGGGGTGAATTTGCTAGGACGTCCAATTCTGGGAAGATTGGAAACTGCCTTGAAGGGCTTTTCTCCAGTGAATAATATTTCTCATTATAAAATAATGAATTTCATATTGATTGGAAAATGGCCTTTAGTACATTTCCCTGATTGATGTGCAGCAACAGTTGCTTCTATAAGATCACCGCTGATGTCTTTCCTCCTTGGCTTAGTGTTAATACACACCTGAATGATCCAGATCAGCTATTTGCCCATTATGTATTTATAGTGTTCACACTTGCTGATACATTTAACTAGCAGCATAAATTCCAATGGAAGAGGGTTTTATTTCTTTATTTGCCACTTCTAAAGCCTAGTGTTTGTTAGATGACATGCTGAAATAGTGTTTCTCCTGCGCTATTGTCTATCTGAGGCCGTCACTTGAATACCACAGAACTCAAAGATGGTTTACTTTTACTTTACACATGAATAACAAAAATTACAGTTCATGGAATTGTTTTAATGTAGCCAGTATTTAGTCAAAGATAAATAAGGTTAAACAGCTTTTTCACAGGGGGGCATCTTTCTGCCTTAACGTCACATCATTCGAATCATTTTCAAACCAGTCAAGTTCAATTATCTAAAGTAGTTTTGTATATCTAATTGACCTCTGCCTCTTCAGGACCCAAAGTGAACTCCCTTCTCCTTCCCTCTGATGTCCAGTAATGGAAGATAATTGCTTACTCTCAATGCTCCTTCAACCTGTCTGTAATAATATTCCAGCACTGGGTGAAGACATTAAACTGAACCTGAACTGGTCGACTAGGAAGAGAGGTGTTTGGGAAACTGCCAGGAAAACACCAAGGTTTAATCTGGATCTTGCAGAGCTTAGCAGGTGAAACATCTTTGAACATAAAGCTTCAAATGTAAGGATTTTAACTGGTATCACAAAGGATCAGAGCATTGTGTGTGTGTGTGTGTGGGGGGGGGGGGGTAAAGAAGATTGCAGTTGTCAGTGTGCATGACTGTGAGAGCAGAGGAGCTGATCACTCTGGCTGTAAAGCTGATCTGCAGAATTTCTGTATTCCCCTTCAGGCAGAAGCATTTTGTTGTGATTAGTTAAATATGATTATTATCCACTAGGAAAATGGTCATTTTGGGTGTTTGCCTGAATATAATCAAGTTACCGTTCTAATTAATAGAATATGGGCTTAAATATGAGTCCATCAGCTTTAATATGGGGTTATATATCCAAACTGAAAGAAAGGTATAGGGGGTTACAGCTCAACCAATTTTTTCAAGGATCAAATATAATTGATCAAATGAACAAAATTCCCCCCGGGATGGACGACTCGGGTACCTCCAACATTGCAGCGTGCAACACAGAGGATCCGAGCAGCAGTGACGATCACGAGCAGGTCCGCTCTGATGATTACAATAAGAAATGGGACGGTGACGCTCAGGTGCGCGCGCTGTGTGCAGCTGTCTGACACGGGAGGGGAGGGGAGGGGAGGGGTGGTGTTGGCTGAGTGTGGGCATCACACCGGAATCACTGGATTTTATACCCAACAACAGCAGCACAGTAAAATTTGGGTGAAAAGTTGTCAATCTAATGCTAAATTTTCAGATCCATGTTGCCGTCCTATGTTGCAGGTAACGTTTGTTATGCTAGTTCATGTTAATGGAGCAAGACCAAGTTCACACACCAGGCCCGATTGCTCAGTCTGAATTTCTTTTGCCAATGTCGACACCAAATGACTCATTTGGGTGATATGGGGAAATGTAATGTTATTTACATTTATCAGGGCAACGTTGTGACCAGAAAATAAAAATCATTCAGTCAGTAACACAAACAGATCACCTACATGTTGTCCTGCAGCCTAAACAAAAATAGGAGAATATATGAAAAAAATTTTACAAAAGTTATAAACTATTTCTTTACCAACTTTTTATCATTCATTATGAGAAGTGTGTTTTATACTCCAGCGTGGACTGCTATCAAAATCAGTTTTCTGTCAGATGATGGAGCTAGCAGTGACTTCCTCTCCACTGTACCTGATAACAGCTAGACAGTTCATGAAATGAGAGACCACGTTGCCCCATACTGACAAAATACCTGAAGAAATATGGACTGCAAATGCAATCTTCAACGAAATGAAGCACAACAACAGATGCATTATTGATGCTCTGACATCAATCTGACAGCATTGTGGACGTGTGTGTTTGCTTTGGGACATCAGATTCCAGAGTTAGCACAATATTAGGCTGCTGTTGCTTGTCCTCTTGGTATTGTAAATTGTTTTTTATTCTAAAAACTTTTCAGCAACTCCTTCTAATCACAAAGCAACTAATGAGCTACTGCAGAGAAAACAATCCGGATGTTTGGCACAAGCATCCCTGGCTACATCTGGCAGACAACATATTCCCATACATCTCAGAATTCATCCAGCTGCCTCTGTTTAGAATCGAATCATAAATAAATAGTCACCCAGCACCTTTATATTCAATGTTATGGCCACATTTGTTCTGTATTTGCTCTCTTTTTATGGTAGACCTGAATAATAAGATGCCCACCTCCTGAGTGTGTTCTTTGCTTGGTTGGATGTTGTAGAGGAGTTTGTTTTTTTTTGCCATGAAATGACTTCTGTGATTATCTCTCACGGTTTTCATCAATGACCTATCAGGACTTTTAATGTTTCTGGGCTTACAAGGTCTTTACACTGTGCTAACTTGTTTTTCTCAGCTGTTTTTCAAAGAATTTTTCTACTGAGCTGTCAATCATCAACAGACTGGCACTCCAACATCTAAAATGGTCAAATCTGAGAATGAAATATGGAATGTAATCTAGGATCCAGCTTCACAAACACATGATTTCAATATTTTTTGATGAAATTACTTGTAGCTATAATTGGAAAAAAAAAACAAGCATATCAAGTCATTTGGGACAAAAAAAAAACATCTTGGCAGAAGGTTAATGATCATATATGTCAGGTAATGACAAAGAAAGATTTTGCATGAATATAAATCTTGAAGTATAAAATTAAATACAGATATTCTCACTTTGAAAAGACTTGGAAATAAAGCAATAAATGAACTAACTGAAGGAAAGACTGCCTATTTTATAGAGTTGATTGCTCAATCAGTGGCAAACAGATCGTGTCTTTAGGGGATGCATCAATAGACTAGTGAAATAAAAATTCAATCAGACGGATGGAATAAATGAATTAAAAATAAATGGAGTGATCAGCTCTGATAGTAGGGGAATTGGAAAAGAATTATAATGCTTAGTTTGTTAAGTCTGTTGAAGAATTGGCAGAATATTCACCCATGAAGCTGGAAGAAATATCAGTCACTGAAACCGCTTCGAGACTGATCCGAATAAAAATTCAACATAGAACAAAATAATTAAACACCTTAAAAAGATTTAAGATATACTGAATTCATTTTTTAAAAAAACAAAGAAAATGAAACATAATGAAATAAAACTCGAATATGCAGTTTCCGCAAGATCAATAAGCTAAAAATTGTGAATTTCCTACAATTTTATATAAGAAATGATCATCTAAATTGAAGCAAATGCAATAACTCCTAAACAAATAAACAGCTTTTAACAGCAGTTTTCTCTTTACAGTTACATTAAAATATTTCTAGTAAATCTCATCTAAAATAATAAAAATCGAATATTTATGACAGAGGATGACAATTTCAGGATTTACTAATTAAAAAGGGAGAAAATCAGCAGAATGAATTTCAAAGCTGTGTGAAGCTGCCTACCTTCTAAACACAGAGAGAACCATATCTGATGAATTTCCAGCCATCAGGTGAACAGACAGAAAGCAGGATTAGAATCTCACCACTTCTAAATTTTCACAAAATGCTCAATAACTTCCATCCACGCACCTTTAGTGCTACATTATCCCGATTTTTCACCTATGAATGCTCTAACTTTGCATTCTTGGCTTGACTGGACACAGCTTTAATTCGATAATTCAAGAAAGAATTTAGTTTTATTTTGAGCCTTGTAATTGGGCAGTCGTCTTTTCCACAGAAAGATTTGGAACTATTTGCCAACAAGAATAAAAATAATAAACTTTAAAATTCCAGATATCACATGAGAAAAACAGCACGTTCAAAGACAAATCAGTGAATATTGAGAAAGTAATTCATAAAGCACACAATGGCATATTTTTCTTCCCATTGTTTATGGATTTGTTTATCTTTTTTCTTTTTCTACTCTCCTTACATCACGGCTCTGTGTGTGGTTTTGTCACTGATTCATAATTAATCTTCAGCTTGTTTAGGAATGTTTCCTTCTAAACCCTAACCAGGGACAAGACCTGCAAATTAGCCACGGCTAGAAGGTCTACATACATAGAAACAGCTGTGTTCACTTTTTTTATGTAACCATTTGCATTGATATTTTGTTCCTGTCCAAAAGAACCCAAAATAAATTCAATAATGTTCCATCCGTCTCCCTAATTAATTAGATTTTTGTACGTTGCAGCCTGCTGACCAGTTTCACTTTAACAAAAATCTCCTTCGACCACATGTTATGGGATTACAGCACCAGTTTCCGAATGCAAATGCCCCACCTGGATTCAGCTCCAGACCTTTTACCTGCTTAATTGACAACAAAAAAAAAGAGAAAGCAAAAAAATGAAAGGAGAGCCAACAGATGTCCATGAAACCTTCAAGCTTTTGAGTCAATTGTCCAATTATATTTGAGCCCCTGCAAGACAGGGTTTTGCATATTTAAGAGCTGTAATTCCTACAGGCTTTCACCAGTTTGGGCATGAATAGATTTAAAGTGGTGCGCAGAGTCTGAACTTTAAGCTCACGTTCATTGCACAGCTTTAAAGTTTCACAATATCATATTGTAAAACTTAATACAGCAGCAAGTAAAGACTAGTGGCGGTGCATGCATGAAACACAAGTATGAACAAACATGCATGTACATGTCTTGGAGCAAGAAAAGTCCTAGTTTTCCTCTACTAAATAATGCACACTCTTTGTTTTAAAGGAATCCCACAGAGAAGGAAACAATCCAAGTTTAAATTGGACTGTTTTATCCAAGATGGAGAGGTTTATAAGATATTTGAAAGGCTGCACCTAAAAGTTGCTGCAGATCATAGTTTTCTAAGGTCATATCTTACCCGTTTACCTTAAACATGTGTTGGTAAGATGACAACGTGTCAGTAATTTATGAAGCGGACTAAGAACACATATCCAATATTGTACATAAATGGAGAGAGGACACTGCATGGGCAAAAAGAGGCCGTGCAGTGGAGTTTACGATGCCACTGAATCAGTAAGCGTATCGATGTCTTCTACTCTTTGCACTCCTCCCAAATCAATAGCATCAAAAGCTCTCACCTTCACAACAGTGTCAGAGTAATGGCACCCGCCAGAGACTTATGGGCCAGAGAGGCCACCATTGACTTACCACCAGCCTTCGTCCTGGGTGTACACTGTTTTATCTCCCTGTGATTAATGATCTAATGTGAGGGGTGCTGGAGGAGGACACAGAGTGAGAACTTTGGTCCAAGGTTCAGAGAACATCAGAACTGAGAAATGCTTTGTCCCAATATGCTGGAATCTGCTGCATGCAACTTTTAAATATAGCTGAGCTGGTTTTGTCTACAGATGCCTTTTCACAAGAGAAATGAAGGTTGGATAAAATCAAAATTAGAAAAAGAAAAAAAGAGTCAAAGAAAGGAAACAACATACAGCGAGAGCAGTTATTAGGTCATTCCTCTTTTTTGTCAGTAGCAAAGCCAAATGAACAACAAAACGAGCCCATCTTACTCATCAAGTCAAAAACTGAACTCGTCCAGTGCATCTCTCGCTCTGCATCACAGAACCATGTGCCAACACTGATTTGGTAATGAGCTTTTTTGTCTCACTTCACCGTCTCTTCATCAGCGATTGCATTTCAGGAGAAAGCATCACTGCTGAACTTTCTGTCCTGGAAATACCTCTAATGGGTGATATGCTGGATTCATTATGACAGTGGGTGGTTGTAACTTTTTGAGCAATGAAACTTTCTGCAAAAGATTTAACTGACAAAGACTTTTTGGCCTTGGGATTCCATGAATAATTTCAGCCCAACTAATCTCATGAACAGCGTAGTGCTCAGTCTGTGTGGGAATCTATTTCTGTTCCCAGAAACATCAACGACAAACACCAAAAAGGGGCCATGTTTGTTCTGTTCGGTCTACTTTTACAAATTAATATTCGGTTCTTTAGGATATTCCAAAGAATATGTGCACCAGTACCAAGGTGAGGCACATATCTGAAACCCTTAGAAATAATCAAAAGATTAAGCAAAGATACATTTATGTTGAATTATTTTTTTATACTCTAAACTAAGAGCTGAATTTGAATTTCTTTGAAATATTAAACTCATTGTGGAGTTTGCAGTGACCCTTTCCCTTCAGCTTGAAAGCCTGAAAAAGCTGGCAGGAAACCTCCACATCTGAGGAGAGCAACCCTCTCTTCTGTGATAACATGCACGAGCGTTTCCTGTTCCAGTTTGCAAAGTAGGCCGATAGGTGGTTGATTTATCATCAGGCATCTCAGCCAGAGAAGATAGGAGAGGAGAAGGACCCTGACAGGAAGCCTGATTTCTAATGCCATTAATCAGAAAACAAAGACAGAGGGTGGGAACACCCTGCTTAAATGTGACTCGGGGGAAGCTCTTTATGACATCTACCTGCAAACCACAAACATCCACAAAAGCCACACACGCCGTCAGTGTTTTCAGATTGATCCTCCACATGACCCACGTGGTTAAAGATCCTTATTGGATTAATTTCCATGTGGAAGCTAAGACAACAACAGGAGAGTGAGGGATCAAAAAGAGATGTTCCCACTTGTGTGCATCTCTCACTTTCAAACTTGATCTTTCAAAAGCACTAAACCAATGCCGGCAGATGGTAGTAGTTTATGCTGGCTTAGCTTTTTCTCCCTGAGGCGCTGGCTCTGAGAAGCTCATTGCCCTTAGGCATAGATCTGTGATCTGCCTTATACTTCTGCTCCCTAACCCTGAATGGTCTACGTCGGGGGCTAAGGCTCTGTCCTGGGATCAGTGTTTGAAAGGAAGCGCTATGTGGTACAAGGGCTTATTGCTACAGCTTTCTCCAGCCATATGGAAAGCACTGACAGGAGGGCGTGGGAATCTTCTCCACCAGGGCAACCAAAAGGACTTGCTGTCATCAGCCACCATATCGCTGTACAATCTTTCTCATTCACATAAATGGAAAAAAAGTTCACGGACAGATTTTATGAGAAAGGAATTGAAATAATGAAATGATGCTTTCTTCAGTTCTGTTGACTTGACAAACCATAAAAGACTGTTTTGCTTTAATGTTAAAGGAGACATATTATGCACTTTATTCCCAATCTTAAACAATTCTCTGATATATCATTTAAATCTTGGC
>JAOXYM010000010.1:28853997-28869848 GCA_028567055.1 Leptatherina wallacei | reverse complement strand
AAGAAAGAAAGAAAGAAAGAAAGAAAGAAAGAAAGAAAGAAAGAAAGAAAGAAAGAAAGAAAGAAAGAAAGCAAGCAGAACTTTTTAGGGAGAGATTTTGAATGTTGCTGAGAGGACAATGTTCCCATTAAGTTGATCAGAGGCAGTGAAAGCTTTTCTCTTCTGAATCTCTGTGGACATGTCATCTCGAATTCAAAATATTCAAGTTTGCATTCTGCCCTGATGTGACTAGAGGTCAGGCGACAGAGCCAAGCGAGAGAGACACTGTCAAGCGAATGTTCTGCCTGAATCTTAAACAAGAACATCAGTGCGAGCATGAATGACGACACAGCAGAGGAGATGATGAGAGAGCGTAAAAGAACAAAAAGAGGACTTCAACAATGAGGCCAGTGACAGGGAGATGGAGAAATACTGATATGGCTAGATAAATAGAGATGCTAAGAGAGACTAGTCAAAACATAGAGGAAAAGTGGGGCCTGGGAGGGCGGAGCACACACACACTCAGATCTATTTTTAATGTCTCTGACTGGGGATCAGCAAAAGGAATGTATAATTACGGGCTCATGAATAATGCAAGCAGGATTCTTTTAATTAGCCACACCAGACCCCAATGCAGCAGCCGCAGCAGACGGGACGAACACCAGCACATCCACGTGTGTGCACACACAAACGCAATCATCAACAATGAATACATATTTGGCCTCACTAACGGATAAGATGACCGAAACGGAAAAAATTTCTTTCCAGTGTGCATACGTGTCCCTTTTTGCCTCTATATCTGCTAAACGTGTAATGACATGCTCTTCCCGGGAGACAGGAGTCAGATGAACGGGCGTAATGATGAGCTACGCAGCAATGCCGTGGCAATGACTTTCTGATAGACTTTACAGTAAGAGGAGCCCCTAGACACCCCTCAAAGAGCTGTATACTGCCTGCTCGTCATGTGTTAGATAACCCCCAGTATGAAAATATGAATTATTAAAAATCTGACTGGATAATATTGCTAAACCTCGCTGTAACCTGATATACTGCCTGCACAGGTACGTTTTTACTGTATTTCTTGCACAAAGCAATTTCTGGCACACATGGCATGAAAATGAGCCAATTGTCTGGGCTGGAGAGAAAAAAAAGAAAGAAAGACGAGAAGTGATTAATCAAACCGTCCTCATCTACGATGCAGCTCGAGTTATTTCACTAATTGGCAGAGTTTGGGTTGCCTAGGTGACATCTTCATCATCAACTTGGATCAAACCAGAACCGAGTTGAGTGAGATGAGTTCTAATCAACCTGTCTTAACATCCGCCTCCTTCAGAAAGAAAGTTGATCCAGGAAAAACTCAGCTTATTTCTCTCTATCAAAAGACGGCAGGAAGCTGGATCCAAGTTGGAAAAGTACATCAAGACGACGGCAGGATGTTGTTTAATTGTTATCTGGCAACTAGAATTCTCCCATCTTCAAAGCTTTCATTTGTAAGCTAATTTGTGGCTGGCAAAGAGAGACTTGAGCATGGAAGAGGATATTGGATGTAATTTGATGTCTCACTACATCTTTGCTTGTTGATTGGAGTTTAATTGGCAATGAGGGTGCTGGGTTCCCACTTTGGGGCAGACAAAGAGATGAGGACAGACAAACTGCAAATTTACACAGTCGAAGGAAAATGCATCAAAGAAAAACAACAAACTGGGAAACTCTCACACGTGAAGTAAAACTCTAACCTTGCCTCGACTTTATAGAACTCATTGACATGGACTTTTATAAATAAGCCAAAAAAAGAAAATAAAAGAATAAAACAGCAGGAAAGACTGTCCAAGGTGAGCACAAGCCACACTACTATGCTCAATAAGTTGTATCATATAACAGCAGAGAATGGATTTAAAGACAAAGCAATAATACCAAAGTGCTTGTGTGTTTACAGTAAAGGGCTGCCTCATGGGGGGTAACAATGACACATACTTTTCCTAATTAAAAAGTCAACAGGTTCAAAAATACTGGAAAGTGGGATCCTCCCTGGGGCCCTGAGGTCTTTTTAGAATCTCTATTTCTTTCTAGTGAAAGCAAACATTGTTCAGAAGAAAGGTCAAAGCCACCATTAGTTTACAGTCCAGTTAGAAAAACCCAGAGGGTGCATACTGAAAACGAATGAAAGTATATGAATGATCCTGCAGCAGATCATTAGTAGATTTAGCCATAACCTTTGACACAGTGTTTGCTAAGACATTTCTCTAATGGATGCTTTACATCACATTTTATGAGTTAAACTGGTGGAACTGAACCTCTGCGCCTTGAGTTAAATGGGTATACCACGTACAATCAGATGAAATCTCATGCATCTATTTACAAACATGAACAAGTGCTGAGATGAGTAAACATGACTCATCTGATCTGGAACATTTTCCACGTTTCTATCATTCAGCATCTACGCATCGTCCTTGTTAAACATGCATTCAGCAGAACAGAATGACAGTCACGCAGCCTTATTTCCATTTATTCTGACTAATATACAGCTGGAAAATGCAGATTCTTTTTTCTTTTGTTAACTGTTTTTGCTGCCGTTTGACAAAACTGCACTAATTGCATCTTCTATTCTAGCAAGGACTCACAATAAAAAACCCAAAAACTAATTGAAGCCTCTTGCTTTACCACATTTCCACCTGCCAGTCCTGGTAGCTCAGCGCTTAACAACCTTGTATACCAGGACACTGCAAATCCCAGGGGGAGGGAATGATAACAGGAATGGGGTGGAGACAGTGCATTGTGTGGATGAACAGAATATACAACAAGCAGTGGATGGTGGGTGTAAGTGTTGGTAATCACCCCAGCGGCCACTAGTGATGTTGTTGACATCTCTGTCAAGGAGTGGGATAAATTGAGCCACTCTTCTGGCTAAATCAATGCCTCAGTGGCAACTAGCTCATTGTCCAAGCCACCTCTGCTCTCGGTGGTGTAACAAGGGAATTTCTATTCACAACCAAAGGCAGAATCCCTTCTCTGTCTATGTAGCCTCTCTTTAGCTTTAGTGTATTTGTTCACTTTGCCTCAGCTCCTTTTGCCCAGTCAATACACTGTCACTCTTCCTTCCTTCTTCAACCTCATTTTTATTGTTGCCAGATATGATTTGTTCCTTTTGATAACCCTCAGACACATTAAGACCCATAAGGAGCTATGTGTCTGTTGTTGCATCATGCATTCCTACAATTTCTGTTTATGTGCCTATGTGCAATTAAAAAAAATAGAAAAAATTTAATAAACAAAATAAAATAAAAATCAACGAATAATCGAAGAATCAAAAAGATAAAGCTTTACTGAAGCAAAATGTACCCCCCCTAAATACTCGCCAGCTTATGTAATTATCCATGATCCTACATGGTGCTATGCATATGCATGTGTGCAAGTGTGCATGAGCAGAGCACACATGTACGGCAGCATGTAACATCTCACTGCTGAATGAAAATGAAAGCGATTTTGGAGACAATCCAATGCCCAGATTGCCTGCTTTCTCAGAGACGAAGCTTACGTCACAGAGCTTGGAACATTGCCTTGTACAAAAAACAGCATCTACACACATAGTGTGAAGAACCAAATGAAAGCACGTTCAGCAGAATATCAGAGGCATTCGCCAAGAGTCCATCTCACCTGGCCTTTTATTGAACAAAGCAAGATCTGAGAGTGAGATGTCGAACAAAGACGGAGGGAAACTCTGCCCAGATGGCAAAAAGGAAAAAGAGAATTGAAAAAAAGAAGAAGAAGGAAGTTGTGCAAGTATGTTGGCTTCACAGAAAAGTAAACTGGAGAGAGAGTAAAGTCCAAGGTCTATATATGTATTCCACCAGTGAGGGAGCAGAGAGAGACATCTGTTCAACACAACATCAGGGGGCCTTTACCCCGATGTCAGCCTGTCACCACATGCAGGACCACATGAGTAGATGCAGCCAGAGAGCCTGAAACACACATCCCACACACACACACACAAACTATAGCATGCACAGTCTCTTCTCTTTTTCCTCTTCACTTGTCTTAAATCCACAGCTAAAACCAATCTTTTTACAAAGAGAAAAGTAGAAGGATCATGACGCTTCATCCTCTTAGCTTTGAACTCAATTTGTATAAGCTTTTCAAATCTGGCTGTAATAATGAGTTTGATAAGAGCTTTGTGTCATATACTTGATTGAAAAATACTTGAAATGTTTTCACCGCGTTTAGTTCAATCACTTTTTTATACAACCTTCTAACCAAAGGAAAGTTCTAGGACTGTAAAATGTGTCAAACGGCATGCAGTGGTTTGCAATTCAAACCCTGCATTTAACCAAAGAAAGTGCAAAGAGGTTACTGACATGTTAAAAGAGAAAGAAAAGAAGTGGACAAGGACTTGTTTTTATTATGTTTGATGAAATCTGAGTTTTGAGGGACTGAGACCAGTTGACGTAGTTTTGAAAATGAAATGTTATTTCAAACTCGTTGTAACCTAAATGTTCAAGGCTTCCTTTAATGTAATTTTCAGTTCATAAAGCACTAAATGCTTTCAGCAGGTGAGAGATCTGAACCACAGGCAGGCATCAGAGCATCTGGACTCTTACTACTGAGCTGTACGGATTAGCATTGTCTTGCTGAAATAAGCAGTCTCTCAAAAATAGATGCAGGATGGCAGCGAATGTTCCTTCAAAACCTTTTAAAATATTAGGAAGCATTAAATGTAATGTGCACTAATGCATCCCCAGACTGTCAAAAATGCTTTAACTGTGTGCTGCTGTGACATCTGATGGCCCTTCTTCTCTTTGGTCCAAAGGATGTGGTGTTCATGATTTGCAAAGAATTCAGAGACCAACGAACAGTTTTTCACTTTAATTGAGACCCGAAGAACCCAGGAGCATTTCTGAATCTGGCTTATATTCTGTTCATTGATTGTTTCTTTTCACCTTTCCAAAAGTAGAGCTTTAACTTGCATTTGAGAGTGTGATGAGAAACTACAGTATTTTAAACAGCAATGGTTTTCAGATATTTTACTCATCAAATGAAATGATTTAAGTATCTGTTTTTAATGCAGTACCTGTTGAGGGCCGATGCTATTCAATATTAGTTTTCAGCCCTCTCTGTACAGAGATTTCTTCAGATTCTGTAGGTCTTAGATAAATTCCACACCCTGAATCACACATGTCAAACTCCGGTCCTTAAGCCAGATTTTTGTTTTTTTCCCTGCTCCAACACACCTGACTGAAATGAATGGGTCATTGTGAAGAAGCTGCTCCGTTTAATTGGAATCAGATGTGTTGGAGCAGGGAAACAAAATTCATAGCAGCCCTCCAGGACCAGAGTTTGACACCCTTGCCCTAAATGATGATGGATTTAATCATTTGCCAACAGTGTTGTCCTGTTTACTCATATTTAAATACTTTTCCTGAACTCATACTATTGACTTGTAGCTTAGAGAAAAAACTACTTTGCCCATTTCTTAATATTATGTTTTATGTTTAGGGTTTGTGTTTGTCAGCTCACCACTAACATATAGTCACTGATTTAACTTCTGCCAATATCCACATGTCACATAAACCTGGTGGAAGATTACATTTTTGTCTTGGATTCAACAAACAATAAAAATGGACCTTCTGTTGGACTGCGTGACTAAACATAAAGTCTGTATTGTCTTCCTTTGGTGCTTGGTGGATTTAAAACATCACCAGTCATCATTTGACACCTGACTGCAGGCCCTGGCTGACTATAGCAGCAGTGAACCATTAGATACTTCTGGTGTTGTTCATCTCAAAGGCCATCAGCTGGGAAAATACTGCAGTCATTAAAATGATAATGATACAGTCAGAGAGACTGACGACGTATTGATCAGACACAACACCCCCCCATCTGTGTTTTCTCGCACTGAAACACAGCCATCTGATGAGGAAAGCTCCATTTGAGCATTTACCTGACTATCCCTGCACATACACTATGACCTGTGTTTATGTGTAGTGTCAATACAAGAGGTCTTTACTTCTGCTCACAAGGATGCAAAAATAATCCCTTATGATGAGCACGACCACTATCTACCATTAAGTGATCAAACTGCCGACTGAGAAACATAATCTCCTGTCCCAGTTAAGATGCAGGGAAAAAATTGTGCTGATGATGGTGTTTTGCATATGATGTTAATGCTTATGAAGCTGCCACAGGACTAATGCACTTATAGGAGGTATTCATGACATGCTTATGTTCATGTTGTACATCACAGAGCTGGGATGACACTTCTTGCATAACAGCATAACAGCTGTGCATGAGTCACAGTAACGTGACACATGTAAACTCTGAAACAGATATCAATGTGGCAGTGTTGACTGAAGGCATTTAAGGCCACCCCAATAGTTAAAGCATTGCCAGGAAAGCAATCTTCTGCATTCCTGCACTTGTCCTTCACAGGCCTATCTTGAAGGGATGGAGCTTCTGTTCATCTTTGACCAGCAACTGCCAATCAAGATGTCAGAACGTGTGATGGACAATCCTCTTAGCCACTGATGGCAGATTGAGTGGTTTGAGAGGGGCAAGTTCATGTCAAGGGCTTGGCTAGTGGCTGAATGGGTCAGAGGGGGTTGCCATGGCAACCCCAAGGCGAAGGCAGAAGTGGTTTATGATGGACGTTGATGGGTGCTCCACAGCAAAGATGACTTAATTGGGGGAGAAACGTGTGTGAGTGAGTTTGCACTTGAGTTTACTTGAGGCTGCTAAGAATTTGCATGCATGTGAAGATGACACATTACTTCTGTTCCCCCTGTGGGTGCGTGTATGGAAGGGCCTCTGCAAGAGATGCAGTAATGGGAAGGGGGAAAAAAACCAAAACACAAAAACACAGCAGCCAAAGCTTGAAACAGTGTGTGGGGAGCTCAGGTCAAACACACTCACACACACATGCATGTACACACAAGACACAATCTGCCTGGAGCTGATGACGCAAATAGCCTTATAACTCTGGCTTGGTGCAGCGTTCAAGTGCAGATAGGGAGGGATAGGAAGAGGAAAAGAGGGATGGAAAACTGACAGAAGGAGGGGAAAGAGAATGGAGATTATTGTCTGACGAGTAGCAGCTGCTTCTGTAAATGGAAGACAAAGTATCTTGCAAAACATATACGCACATCGTGGTCCCTGGCCATCAGACAAAGTGAGAGTATTGTTCATCTGTACAAGCATAACATCTGGAACTCAAATACCATGCTGTGAGATAGAATGGGAGGAAGAGGCAGCAAAGAGGTGGATGGGTTGAGCTGGGGTAATGGAAATCAGTACTAACTCCAGCCAGACGGGGGCTCCCTTTCATATGCACCTTTACCTTATGTGCAACCCACTATTTTCCTTTTTATTTTATTTCATTTTATTTATATATCTGGCAGAGGGGTCCTTTACATGTGCCTTTAGTTTATTTCTATTTGATGCCTTTTACCCATTTCTCTATACCCAGTGTCTGCACTTCTTTCCCATTGCTTTCGATCTCACCCCCATTCTGTCTTTCTCCCTTTGTGATGGTCTCTTCTTGCAGGCACTGCGATCCAATCCAGACACTGTGGTTTTACAGCAAAGAAACACAGAGAATGGGAATAGCCAACACATGTAGGCAGAAATAATAAGGATAAGGGACCAGTTATGCGGAAATAAGCAGAAGGTAAAGGAGTGATGAGGTGGAGAATGCTTTTAAAGTTGAAGATAAACAGCATGCTGAAAGTAATTTTAAATACACACAGACAAATACTTGAGAAACCAGTTTATCTTAAGAGTCAGGGATGCTGATGATAGTCATGAGAAGACGGCATCGTTGTTGCCAAGAGATGAGAGAGAGGTGGGAGGAGGGGAACGGGAGGAGAGAGGGGAGGATGGGGAGTGAAATGAAGAGTGGATGGAGAGACAGTTGGACAGGGAGAGCACAGGAAATGCAGGTGAGAAGATGAGTTACATGGATGGTTCCCCTGTTGCTTGAATGCCTGAATGCCAACACCTCCCCCACCCCCCCTTGTAATGTCAGTGATTTCACATACCATCACCTCACTGCAGAGCTGTGCTGCACTCGCACAAACTCTTAGACTCGCAGTCAGACACACACATGGCAGTTATAGCGCTAGTCAACAAGGAGGAACGGGAGAGACAAGAATGTCCAACAAGGGGAACAAAAACTGATGTTGGAAACTAAAGATGACAACAACAATGAAAAGACGTAAAATAGCAAAAAGGAGCTCATGTGAGCTGAAGCGATGTGATGTGAAGGGGAGAAACGGTCTCATAAAACAAGGTAGAGGTGATATTCCTATAGGTACTTTCTCCCATTTCAGCTGTCTATAAATAGACCATCTGAAACCATGGAAAGGAACAACTGCACCTCATCATTACAGAAGCCTTGTTAAAGCATCAAAGACATGCTCAACACTGTTAAAAAAAAAAAAAAAAGTCCTGGACCCAATTTCTTTTTTGAAGTCTTTTTAAAATTGGGGAGTGAAAAACGGTTGGAAACTTTTCGCAGAATTCATTATTGATGCAAAATGTTAGTTTTTCACACCGATGTTGTGAGGGAAGACAAAAGCCCTTTTCACACAACCGGTTCAGAGTGGCCTTGTTGTGCCTTTTTTGTGCCGTCTCTCAGAGCAGGCAGTGGATGTAGACGCCGAGATGAATCTAAGTATGTGTTCGGACAGGAATACCATAACTGCAGAGAAGATAGTGATGCTGTTTACACTTCACCAGCAGGCTGTGCTTAAACACACACTTTGAAGTCTCTGGGTGGGTTTGCTGGGTCATTGGTTAATAGGTAAAGGTGAGCAAAGAGTATAGCAAAGGGGTTTTCTCTGAAGAAAAGGGTAAGTTGCCATTTATTACAAATGTCTTTTGCAAAAGAAGATGTGTCTGTATTTTAACAGCATATCTAAAAGGAAGAGAACAGCAGGTATGAAATGATCTGAGCCCAGACATCTTTGCAAAAAACATTTTCAGTGATTGCATCTATTCATTCTCAAATGCAGCTCAGAAATTGTTATGTGGGATTTCAAGTGGATATTAGCACTTCTTAAGCTGTGATGTTTGGTTCAACAACTGTTAAGGAGCATTTTCTCAGTAACCAGCAATATAACAGCTGAAGGTCTTACCTGGCAGGCGAGTGCAGTGAGTACATTGGAGAGGACGTGTTGTGGTTTCATTCACACAGGGGAGGCAGAAAGGAGAGAAAAACAAGATACTATGTTAGTAATGGCAAATGAGGAGATATACAGAAAAAAACACTTTCAAAAAACACCATCATTCTCAAATTTATGACCAAGCAAAACCAGTGCGATCACAAATGACAACAAAGTGATTAAGAAGGCATATGGGGAATACTTAGGGTGGATTTACACTGTATTACAACCATGCCAATCATTGGACTTTGCTCTAAGCAGCTGGAGCCCTCATCTCCTCACAGTGTGTTCTCGTCTCCCTGCCGGATCCCAGCTCTGACAGTCCCTCATTTCTTACAAAGTACCCCTCTCTCAAACACACTAACATGCACACACACTTGACTGACTTGGGGAAAAGAGAAAAAATTCTGTTTACCAAGCCAGAGAATCCCAAACGGAATCACAATTCTGCCTTTCAAAGGGTGTTTGAAGTTCCCACACAGATGTTGCTGTTTCCTTTTTTTTTTTGTTTCTTTTCTAATTTTCATTTCATGTAAGAGAGATTTCCTACTCTTTCCACCACCTTGCTCAGCACATTAAGACAGCTTCTCGGTTTTCCTCATCCTTGCCCCAGCCCTGCTTCTCTGTCCCTGTGATCATAGGGAGGAAAGTTTCATCTGGCATCTTTTGAAAAGTTGCTGGGGTATTCTCAGAAGACTGGGGAGGAGAGGGGATCAGATGTTGAGCCTGAGAGACAGATGTCTAATTAACCTACCAGTGTGTATGCATATGCACAGACACAACCAGGATGCATTTTATAGTTGCCCGACAATCAAACTAAGTTTTCCGTAGTATTATGACAGGTGACAGATACACTTTGCACAAGAGGAACATGGCTTCACTTTTTCTTAAAGGAAGGTTGGTGATTGTGGAAAAACTGTTCGAGCAAGTTACATTTTGAAAATACACAGTTCAGGTAACCTCTTTCTTCAGATTTCCCCCCCAAGCCACGCCTGCAGAGCACAGAAACGCGCAATGCTTGTTCCCAAGGGTTCACAAGCGCTGAGTGACATAGATTGTTTTCTCCAAAAGTCATAAAGACGTTTTATTTTATCTAACAAGTAGAAATATGGCCACCATGGCATCACTTTGCAGTCCTTTGTGTTGCTTCAGTTGACGCCACCGATGCACACTCTGCTCTTGCTTCGCTCTCCTTCAGCTTTTTTCTTTGAAGTAGCTTCTCCACAACAGGTTTTTCTTTTCCAACTCGATATAGGCACTTTCTCTGCAGTAATGTCCCTTATGTTTAAGTGTGTACTGTATTTCGATGTAGTATGCTGGCTAATTGCCTTTGTTTACAAGTGCTCCAAGCCTCTGAGAGCGCGCAATTCATCCATGAAGAAGGGAACGCGCAGAGGGGGTAGGGACAAATGGCAGTTGAGTTTGATAGACATATCACCATCCAATCTTTTAGAATGGGTCATTTAAAATGACTGGATGGCGTTTTTTTTGTCCGACCGTTCCACAGGGACTAAAATATTTTAGTTTTGTGTTAGGGCATTTAATTAATTGGCTGCAACCGGGATGTGAAGGAGATTTTAAGGAATATAGTAAAAAAAAAAAATGCTCCTGGAAAACATCTCCCACCCTGCCTTTAAGCTCAATTCGAGTTAGTTTGTTGACCCCGTTATGAATCTCACATTTGAGGAAAGATTGCAATTAAATCAGTCGTCGCATAGTCCTCTTTCAATGTCAAGACTTCCTCATGCACCCCTCTTTTTGAAGGTATTTTGGTGAAAGCATCTTGCAGAAATGGCATGCAAGTTCAGGAAATGAATTTCAGTTCATCTTCAAACCAAAAAATCATCCAACAATCATGTTTAATGATGGCATACAGCAGCCCCTCTTTTCCATTGAGACAAGACACAAAATCTGTCTTCAGGTATTCTTTAAGCCGATTTTGATGCTTTAAAATGTAAATCTCATTCAGTGGGGATGATGTTTAACATTTGATCTGAGTACTTCACCATCTGTGTCACCCTAAGAAAGCTACAGATCTAAAACATGGTAGCACTGAAATATAAAAAAAGTTTCTGGTAGTTCAATTTTTTTTTCAAATTTTTATCAATATTAGTAGTTTGACATTTTTAAAGGCAAAGTATATGTGTGTTCAAGTCTAGTTCAAACTTCAGAGTTTTACTTGTTTTCTGTATTTCATCTCATATTGTAAAGTTGCCAAATAATTATTCCAGTATGGGTATTAATCAATTTTCTTCATTATTAGACAAATATACATCTCCCATAAATTATAAATGTTCATAAAGGATTCAAACTTACATGTTTTCCAGTTGGAAAATGTGCACATGAATGATAAAGCCAGAATACTTGCTTCCCCATAGCTCTAGTTTGCAGGGTATTGGTTTAAATGATGCCAGCAGTTTAATTTTTCTAAGCTAGAGGCCAAATGTGCCCACTTTAAGCAACATTTAAATCTGTGCATTTACTTTTCTTAGAAAAGCTATTTCACATGAGCCATTTTGGCTTTAAAAGCAAGACTAAAGGAAACGAGAGTGATAGTGTTAGAAGGTTTACGACCTAAACAACCGTCGGCCTCTCGAGCTGTCATGCTTCTGAACGTAGCACATCGTTGGGCCACTCGTAGGTTAACAGCGTGGTGTCACACCATTAAATTCAACTGTTTTTTTATGACCTTTTTTTTATCTGTCCCCAAGGGCAGTCTGGAGGAAGGCTGTGGAGATCTTAGAAGAATCCGAACGGACAAGAGTAAGGGATGCAGCATGAAGTGGAGAAAAGTGAGGAAATCAAATGCAGAAAAGATGATGTTCACCAAAGGGAAGAGTGGAAGAAGCAGGAGAGAAAGAGAAAATAAAAAACCTTTCCAGTTTAGAGAAAAGAGAATCATTCATCCCCTCCGACAAGAACAATTCTGACAGAGTAAAATGAGGCCAGCTTTGAAAATGTAGCTCTGCAACACAAAATATTCTATGGAGTCATGCAAAAACATGGTTCACTGTACAGGACAAAAAAGAACAAAGGAGGTTGAGAGCTTCATACAGCAGCTAATTGCAATATTACAGGCTCTAGCCAGGGGAAGAAGAGGAGAACAACACCACTACTAATTAAAAGAAGAGAAGCAGTGAAGAAACAGAAAGACACAGAAGTGAGGAAACAAAAGAGGAAGGCAGGATGGAATGGACTGACTTGCAGACCCGGTGGAGAAGCAGGTGGAATGTTATCTGTGTCTGTATGGGGAAACCAAATTTGTGTGTGTGTGTGTGTGAGAGAGAGAGAGAGAGAGAGAGAGAGAGATAAAGAGAGAGAGAGAAAGAGAGAGAGAGAAAGAGAGAGAGAGAGAGAGAGAGAAAGAGAGAGAGAGAGAGAGAAAGAGAGAGAGAGAGAGAAAGAGAGAGAGAGAAAGAGAGAGAGAGAGAGAGAGAGAGAGAGAAAGAGAGAGAGAGAGAGAGAGAGAGAGAGAGAGAGAGTATAATCTAAATGAGTCTGGTATCTTTGGAGATTAATCCAGCCCCGGCTTCAGACGTCACACTCTAATCCATCAGGGTAAAACAAGCAGCTTTCTGTAGCTGGTTCCTGACCACAACTAACTGCTTTCTTTTTTCTGAGATGATGCTGTATTCAAAATCCGATCAGGTATGGGAACACAACCAGACATACTCCAGTCATCATATGCAAGCTTAAAGAGTCTGGCTTGTTGATTTAAGTGAAAAGACAGTGGACTAGGCAGGTTTCTCTTTTAATCCACAATCATGATAAATCAAAGAGAACCAATCAGGATGTGTGACACGTGCCTCTGTCAGCCTGGGCGTTCTCTTTGAGAGTGTGGTTTATTAACTTGTTCCGCTTTTGTCTCTAGTGATTAGCTGGAGGGATTCCCGTGGGGGGGGTATAGAGCCGAGAGGGGGCAGAGTCCTTGCTGCCACCACCAACGCCAGCACTGCTGCAACTTAGTTTGGTTTCCTTTGCTTTTGAGTTGGGAGTCATCGTAAGACCTGTTTTCAGTTTTGGTTCCTTTATAGATTTACTTTTAGTTTACAGGAGCACTCCAGATCCCACGGCCCATTGTGTGGCTGGTTTGTGGTCTGTTCCTTTTGGCCGGGGCTCCCTTCTTCTTTGTTGTTTTTGGTTGCATTAAAATGATTTTTAACCGTTGCTGCTTGGTGGTGGTCTCATATATGTTATGGAGCCTTGCGTTCAACATTTACCCTTCATATTTAGTTTCATTGCAGTCAACGATGATGTGTTAGGGATGTAAGAGACTGAAAACAGTCAGTTTGGGCCAACACTTATGACTGGCAGATGATTGCATTTGTTGCAGGAACCACCAGTCATGGGGTAAAATTCTGGCTAATTAAGTATTTGCACGGTGGATTCTGTGAGGGATTCTGCATTTGATTAAGCCATCCAGGGCAATCACACATGGAAGAAGAATTAACCAAATCTGAGGCTGTTTCCCATAGCCAGTTAGTTTTATGCTCAAGTCACACTTCTATGCCATCTTTATCGGCGTCAGTGATGCTAACGTTGCTCACCATGAACAGTTACATAAAACGAAGATGTATTTCCATCCATGCATCCATCCATCCATTTTCTTTTCTCATACTATTTCTTATACTTAATTTTAATCATCAAAGAAAACAGGAGAGTAATGAAGGTATTCAACCTGGTTTGGGTGTCACGATAAGAGATAAACTAGCAACGGAGATTAATCTGTGTATGCACCAGTAAGTAAAAAGACAGGCATCTTTGGCATTTTCCTTAGCTTCATGCTTCTTCCTTGGGGGTCGCCACTTGTTCGTGAGTAGATGTACATCTTGTGCACATGTGCGTATGCTAAAAGTCTTGAGTTACCTGAGCGCTCTACACACTGAGCAGTCTATCTTTAGCTTAGAGCTGGGGTGTCCAACTCTGGTACTGGGGGTTTTCAATGTGTCTCTGCTCCAACACACCTGACTCAAATTGTGCAGAACTTCATATGCTGTTAGATCCTTTAATTTGAGTCAGGTTTGTTGAAGCAGGAAACATTGAAATTCTTCAGGACAGCGGTCCTTGAGGACCGACTTTGGACACCCCTGGCTTGGAGAAACTATCTCCATCCACCGCTATTGTAGCTTCTTCCAAAAAGCACTGCTAGCTCCTTGTTCAGCCCCTTATCTTGTTTCCTTTCCTTCTCTCCTGTTTCCCTCTGACCTATGCCTTTTCTCCTCGTTGTCCTCTCTCCTCCAATTACCTTCAATCACATCACCTTGCTCAGACCGTCTGATTGCCCTGCTGACTCTGAGTCATGTTGCGTGCTGTGCTGTGTTGTTATGAGGGGAGGTCAGCGGCTGGCATTTGTCGAGTCCATACAATCAGACATGCTGTTCACACTGACCTGGCCAGACCCTCTCACATGTACACAACACAGAGCCCCACATGGAGCACAGGTGTGTATTACCTAAAAAAAGCCACAAAAAAACCCAGAAACACTGCAGAGGAAAGAGAAGACATCTCAACAACTCTACAGCTCCATTGTCTTATTTAAACTGAATGTCACCTGAAGAAAAAAAGGAGGTCTTGCAAGAGCTGTGCTGGTACAAGAAAAACAGTAATTAGTCTTTATGTGTGTGTGCGCAAGCATGTGTGTGTCCAGCTCTATTGCTGTGGCACATGAGGTGAGGCACCTGATCTGAATCGCAAGCGTTTGATTGGTTTGAGAGCGGGGCTCAGGTGCATCTCATGGAACTGAGAAGAATACCACAGGGATCTGGGATTCCCTGCGCTACCAAACACACACTCGCATACCGCACACTCGAGCTCACACAAGCGACTTAAAGGCAGAAGCAGAAGCATGCGGTGGTCGTGTATAAATCAATCCAGGCTAAATATACACCTGCACACACTGGAACACACCACGCTCAGCTTGTGTCCCCCTCTCCATCTGTACCGCCAGGTAGCATGATGGACACACACATACAGAACATTTAGCGACACACAGACACTTTTTTAAAAGAGAAAAGGCTCTCTATACCTTCAAGACTCCCTTTTTCTCGAGTGTTAAAAAAAAAAACAAGAAAAAAAAAACAGCTCAAGTGCTAAAAAATTAGCTGTCACTTTTTTGCTTACAACTATTGAGTCTTTTTTGGTTTTGCATTTTGTAGATTATCCCTGAGCAGTCATCTCACAGCCTGCAGCACATCATGATATTCATCCAGATGCCTTGTTGTAGTTTAAAAGGAGCTGCAATTTGTCTTCAACAACACTTTTCCTTATGAGTTATATTGTTCTGGCTCTATACACTTCCCTTGAGTCCATGAATTGAAAGAAACACATCAACCTGCAAGTGTCATGTTTACTTATCTCGAGGTGTTTAACCTCCATGATGGCAACATACTTCATTAGTCTATGACGTCTGTGTCTTTGTGCACAAGATTGAAAGCACCCTGCAGCATATGGGAGTAAATCAATAGAAAAATCTCTACTTTAAAATTGTTAGTTGGAAAAATTAAGGCACCAGGGATTCTTATTTTAAACATTATTGAGAATAATTATCAGCTAGCAGTACCAAATAGCTCTTATTCAGACTTAAAACTACTCTATGATTGGGATGTGGACTTAGAAAGCAGAATAAAACGCTTTGACCATCAGATGTTAAAGGAGTCATCACCCGGAAATTGCACTTTTTCAAGTTAAAACATGTGTATCGGTGTTGAGGCGGTATATTAA
>JAOXYM010000010.1:28825334-28839673 GCA_028567055.1 Leptatherina wallacei | reverse complement strand
ATAAAACACACTGTAGGATACAGCGTAGTCCAATCCCTTCATGTTATCCTAGTGACATGCTTGTTGACCGGGGGGGGGGGGGGGGGGGGGGGAAGAGATTATAGCACAATGTATCTGCCAGTGGAGACAGCAGCAACACGTTGCCATGACCCAAATACAGCAGCGAGGCGTGATGATTGGCTAAGAGAAGGAGCTGGGGTGGGGGTGTGCTGTGTAGCACATCAGCAGCAGCAGCACCTTTGAAATTCAAACATTTATATAATCAAAAAGATGGACCGGTCCACTTCTATCATTTATGTCTCCAACAATGTCCTCACCTCTGCTACCGCTCCATCATCCCAGTCTTTCCGTACCCTTTCTTACCACATTCGCTAAACCCAGACCCCGTCTTACCTCCTCTTACATCTCCCAGAGTTCTTTCAGAAAACAGGAGGAATGAGGGAGGGTGATAGAAGCAGACAGAGGAGGGAAGAGCAAAGAATAGTCATCCATTTATAATCAAAGCCGTAGCATCAAATTGTGCGGTGCTGCATGTTGAGCCAAGATCACTTGCAACCTCTAAATCTTTACTGCATCAGAGACTTCATGCTGCCTCTCATATAAGTCAGTACCTCTGTTATCACTTCATTAAACAGTGAGTTGACAATCAAATCCCATTTTATTTATTGATATTTAAACTGTGGATTGGAGTCAAGCTTTCTGAATATTGATGTAAAGAAATAAAAAGCTTTTCTAGTAAGAAACGACATCTTTTTTTTTATAAACTTCTCCATACGATAATCAAATTGGGTGTTTTTAGTGTTTCACTTGCATTAGTGCGAATATATCCCGTCCCAGTATATGCCGAGCTCGTGTCTTTTACAAGTAAGCCTGGATTTCAGCCAGACAACCCGTCTTTCATCAGCAAAGAGGAGGCTTAAGTAACGCATGAAATCTCTCGTTGGTTCCATAATCAATTGAGCAAATGGGTTATGGTTGAATAAATGCCATTTAACTTTTTTATTTGCACATTTGGTTCCGTCTTTGTGAGATCCTGCTCGTAATTCATGCATTGCTGTTTTACATAGTCATAGGTAAAGATTGAGATGATGGAGAACCAAAGAGCCTAGCCTTTTTTCTTTCTTTTTCCAGAAAAAATTAACAATCAGACTCATTTTCTGTTGAATATATAGTAGCAATGTGAATAATACAGGGCAGTATGTTAATGTTATAAGGTGATCCAGCAACTAAATCCTACATATACATCGGTGCATCTTGCAGAAAAGCATAAGGAAAGATGGGTCCTCTCTAAAGCAGAGGTTAGGTTCCTAAATAAAGGGATGAAGTTATTGGCTGATATATTTGTAAAAGTGAGAAAATAAATACAATGATGGATGGTGGTGTATTTGTCTTCAGCAACAGAAGTGCACATGGATGGACTAAAACATTCTAAAACATCATTGTGTGAATGAAGAAACCATGCCGTGAAAGAAATCAATCTCCGTTTTAGCAAACATGCCAGTGCCTTGCTCACATACAGGTCCTAGCATGTGCACCGTTAAGAGACTGAAAAATCAATTCAATGTCCCACAATTTTTTTTACTGTATATCTTGTGTCGTAGTCAAGACTGTATCGAAATACGGATGAATTTAGTCCTCAAATCCTTACTTCTCACCAACCACTGCACTCATAAGAATGACAAACAGCAAGAAGCCAGCTATTAGGTAGCTGCAGCCCGAGGTAACGCTACAGGTTGAATTCTCTCTGCAGCGACTGACGTCTACAGTGAAAGTTGCCACAATGAGGCTGTGGGGAACACGCGCACTATTTATAGAGCTCTGTTTTTCTAACTTCTTCCTTCCCTGCCCTTCATTTCATTCCCATATCCTCTAAAAGCATAAAAATCCAATGACAGACCTCTTCAAAGCACTGCAGCGTGATCACAAGGAGACCTTGCTGTTTGTTTCTCTTCCCTCACTCTCTACGCTTTTTTCATTCCCAGGGGAAATAAATGAGGCCAAATTTTCCCTTATGCAACTTAATCAGAGTGATGACGCTGGTGGTTGCTCAGAGAAGAGGAGGAAATTCTACAAGTTAACCCCTTTCACATTCATTCTAACGGTTGGGGAAAGACTGGCTTCAAATCTTACACATTATCAGCTGTCTGGCGCAACATTTCCTGCATCACAGCCCAACATAATACGAGAGTTGGCTGAATTTGTATAAGATTCTCTTCATTAGGCTGAATTAGTTAATGAATGCTGCCTTTCTGGCTAGTTTCATTGCATTACTCCAATTAAGGAGCTTTTTTTATTCAATTCTTGAAGCCATTCGTTCCTCCTCGGCCCTACAGATCAATCTCATGATTAGTTTATCCGTTCAGTTTCCTTGCGAACATGCATCTATCCATCACGTCTGCAAACACTTGACATGGGTGG
Source organism: Leptatherina wallacei (assembly GCA_028567055.1). Classification (NCBI taxonomy): domain Eukaryota; kingdom Metazoa; phylum Chordata; class Actinopteri; order Atheriniformes; family Atherinidae; genus Leptatherina; species Leptatherina wallacei. The sequence continues at coordinate 28,837,255 of JAOXYM010000010.1, read as the reverse complement.
TCGCACGCTGGGAAACAGGATAGGGCTGCAACTTCGCTCAGTTTTACATCAGTAGCTAGAAGGAGTGCCCAAGACTCATTAGGCGAAGCAACTTCACATTCACCAATACTGTCCTGCTACTCTATGTGTGTGTGTGTGTGTTCATCCCCCTTTGTGCTCAAATTCCTGTGCATTCACATGCAGATATCAGGGTTTAGGTCAGAGGTGCAGTTGCAGAGTAACGTGTGGGCGTGTGAGGAAATGCTGGGCACTAATTGGTGTCTGCCATGAATAACAGACACTCAAAAAACAGCTGCTGCCCTGAGACGGAAGCGTGATCAGACGAAGGAAAAGAGGAACGGTCAGTGCGTCCGCAGGGAACCCGAATTGAGAAAGAAACAACATAAACAAACAGAAGACTGACAAGAAAGAAGTAAGAAAAGACAGTGTAAAGTGGAGGAGAAACAGACACGAGTGGAAAAGGAGAAAAAACAGCAGAAAGGGGGGGGGGGACCCACACACACACAAATTGGTTGTGAAAAGCCATCTAAAGCATGGCCAATTTTTTCCTCTTTGGTGTGTGTTTGGGAGAAAATAAAGATAACTTTTTCCCTGAGCACAGCAAGACCAGATCAATAGCACTCCCAGTGCACACACATTATTTTTCAAAAAGCGCCAACAAGGAAAAGAGCAGTGGAGGGGGAACAAAAAAATCACGTAGTAGGGTACTGAAGGATGTATGCTTCTTCTGAAGCTTGGAACAAAGAGGGAAAAGTATGGCAAATTGATAGGAATACGTCTGCCGGTAAGAATGGCTTTAAGACAAAGCTGCTTTTACAAAGTAGATTAAACAAATAAATAATTTTAGGTCAAGTAATTAAAAGTCAATACACTTCAAATTAACAAATGCTTTGCAGTCTTTAATCTAATGGGCTTTTCTTTTTTCCTTTTTTGACATCTGAGTTGAAACAGTTGAGTATTTCTTGTGAATGGCTTACTCAACTTTTAAGTGCCCAGCCGATACATAGATAAATCCCTTGTTTAAAAAGGCAAATACTGTGTCTTCCTAGTTGATAATGACTTACATTGATATTTTGGCTGTCCCGTATTTTAGGTAAACGTTTGAAGCATGTCTCTATGATGAGGCATAACCTACTGTACAGAGCAGCTTTGAAGCAGCATTCTGTTTGATGTGACTTACACCTCCAGCTTTCTACGTTCAGAGCTAGAGGCTTCAAACATTATTACCCCCTTTCCTTTCTCCACTATTTTTTTTTAACACATACTTGACGCACACATTCATAATGACAGCGAGATATTGTGACGCTGACAGATTTGCACAAAAACCGTTCACAGTTCAATGTTTTCATTCTTTCGACTGCTATCCTTCTCTCCTTTCACCTTCCTCTGACTGAGAAACACCCCAATGGGATCGTAACCTGGCAGATGGATCTTCTACATGTTGGCAACTAAAAAACCTACGAATCAGTCGGGTCACAGCTCACCTGCCTTCCATCTGAGGCAAAAGAGCCGGCAGCCCAAAGAGACGTAACGGCAGCTGCAGTTCAAGAAAAGAAAGATGTCTTCTATCACCTTTTCTTTCCCTCTCTCTCTCTCTCTCTCGCTCTCTCTTTCTTTGAGCAAACTACCTAAAGCCCACCACATCAAATACATGTTTATACAATATTAAGAGACTGCATTCAAAATGAAGCGACAGCTCTGGCTTTCACTCCGCACTCAGCAAATTCTTTTGACGACTCTGAATTCCGCTTAGAGCACTGAGCATATTTGCATGTTTTTTTTTCTTTTCTACTCCTCTATCTGCTGCCCTTTCCATGCAGCATGCAGACAATCCAGCAGAAGATGTAAGAAAATGAGAGCGAGGAACTAAGCGAAAAGTTTCCCGCTTCCACTTAACTGGTGTTTATCTTACGATCCAAGTAAGTCAGCGCTGAGATGAGAAGGGAGCGGTTATGTAACAGCCCCGCTCCGAGAGGAGCTCCACCAATGAACATTCTGATAGGAGACTTCTGCTTAGTAACATAATCACACTCTACACACAGGGGAGCGACGGAGAGGAAGCCATAGAGAGAGAGAAACGGTGAGTGACTCTAACAGGCAGAGTGAGAGAAGGATGCTGTAAAAGATGGACAAGATGAATGACAGTGACGGAGCGCTAACAGACGATGTGATATTGAAGAGGACAAACATTAAAATGAAAAACAAACACAATTGTGCATCTTTTTTTTTTTCAAATGGATGTTTTGTTCAATGCTGGCATGTGATCTTCAGACCTTGAGCTACGATGGGAGGCAGGGAGGTATAAACACCCACCTCCACACCCACCTGCAGCCACATGCCATTGGTCTCCCGGGCAACAGGATGGGAATAACAGCAGTGAGATGTCAGGGTGATACCCAGCATTGCTTATTCTTCATAAGAAAGCAAATAAAAGCACATTGACACAGTTTGTGCTGTCAAATATTTGTACCAAATGTAATTAAATATCAAACGACTCTATTGTAAATACATCCGTCTGAAACATCCGCTTAGAGTTGAAGCAAAAAAAAAACAAAACACATTATCCTCTCACCGTTAATCAAATACCACTGTTATTCTAAGAACATTAAAAAGCTAAAGCCATTCAATAAGCTTTCTGCCATGCATTAAATGCCACTATTTGCACTCATCTTCTGAGTTTTCAGATGGGTAAAGCTTCAATTAAAAAAGAAAAGAAAAGTCAGCTTTTTGGGAAAAAAGGATTCGAGATCTCCAGGAAAGCAAACCACAATAGAAAGAATGAAATGAAATAAAAAAGCCGCTTGCAATTTTAGGAAAGAGCAATACAGTTTCTTGCATGAAAAGTTATTCAAGAGAAATACAGCTCATGTTTTTAAGGTGCATGCAAGGCCGCATCCATGACGTAGCGTCATATCTAATTCTACTGAATTAATCAGAAGTGACTTTCAGATTCAGCACCGACGAGGACATTTTCCCCATTCACTTTATCTCTGCACATTTTCACATTTACATTGTTTTGTACTGAAAATGACTCATTTCATCTCCCTCTGTCAAAGCAGTGTTTTCCATTAGCAAGAACTGTGGGCTACATTGCAGACTATTTCCTTAAGTTCAGCAGTATTAGTCATGCTGACACAAGCTCTGTATAAATGTGAATATGCACTAACTCAGTTGAGAAGTTCTGTGTGCCCTGCCATCTTCTAACACAGACATCTTTTACTGTTTCATGATGGTGATGAAGTTAAAATAATTAAGATCATTGTATATAATGGAACTGTAGCTTCAGAATAAACCCGAGGCATTGACCCCAGACCCTTTATCTACTCTGTATCCTAGTGGGAACCATGCGAACAAGTGATGATAATTGTGTGTGAACTTTGTTGGAGCTTCTTTGTTATAAGTGTAGCAAGAGATGGATTTTATTACACAACAAAACTGCATTAAAATGTCATTTTGTTCAACATCTTTAACCCTGTAACCTCAATAGCCAAATGCTAAAACATTGGACAGAAAGCTGTAACATCTGCTTGATTTATACACGAAGGATGTAACGAGGTTTTCACTTGGAGGAAAATAAAGATTCAACACTTGAGTACACTTTATGGGCTTCAGGATGACTGTGTGTATTAGAGGAAAGAAATGTGATTGGAGAATTTCCATTAAACCATACTGAAACATAAAAAAGTGACTATTCCACCGCACTTAGTTCACTAGTGTATCATTATAAACAGACTGGAATAATTCCATAAGAACCTTACAGGGATTTACACAGTATTTGGTCATTTTGCAGTTTCTAATATAACCATAATATCTAAATTCGTCTTTTTTTTGTGTGTGTGGGTTTATTGGAGTTATTCCAAATGAGAAATTTATTCAATCAGATCAATATGGGAAGGTGCAATGCAGGTGGTGTCTTGGTTGGTTGGATGGATTCAAGCAACAAAGCTGTGAGAGAAAACATAAAGGTGTCATGTGCAACTCTGGAACAGCGTGGGACTTATTTCACACTACATGGAAAGGTTCAACGTCAAGTGTCACCCAGATCGACTAAACTCACCCTGTAACGTGTTGTAGTGAAGATATACACAGTATATATTAGAGAAGAAAGATTTCTACATGGACTCGTGTGGTTGTAAATGAGATCTCTTCTGATGATTATAGCATTTAAATGTTGATGGCTTCTCCCTGCCTCCAGGCCGACATTCACATTTACATCGGTCTGAAATAGCTAGAAAAGAAACGGCATCAGGGAGTTGCACGATGCAGAAAAAGAACATCTGCACTAAATGAATTTGGGATGAACTTCCTTGTTCTGTGTAATACAGTGCAGCGACTCGCTGACATTTCTCTCCCACACTGATCCCTCGACCCACTGCTCCTTTTGAGGACAAGTAGTAAAATGACTCATGTTGCTCTTTCTTCACCCCTCCATTTTTATGCCCTCCTCTCTCTCTCTCTGTCCTTTCCTCTTTCTTATCACCTTGCCTCTCATCTATGACAGGACTCAGGAGTACTGCTTCCAGGTCCTGATTTGTATCTCTCTAACACTTTCCCTTGGCTTGCTCCCTCTTTTCCTTCCCTCCCCTCGTTGTTCCTCTCCCTATCTGTGCTCTGGTCTGTGCTCTGCAGCTCTTCGTCCATGTCAGAACAGAAACACACCCTGATTCCTATCTCTATGTTCTCTGAAGAATACACAATGTGAGACGCCCAGCAAATGATATTCACTCTCCCTCATCTCTCTCTCGCTCTCGCTCTCTCTCTATGTCCTCCTATTCATGTGCTTGTGATGTGTGTGAATGTATGTATGTATTCTATGTGATTGCAGTCTCTTGTCCCAGTGGAAAAGGGCATATATGGTCTAAACCTCACTTTATCTGAACAGAAGCAGTGCAGTGAGATGCATGGCCTGTAACAACAACACACACATTTAAACACATATATTTGTGGTGTGCATGTGACTGTATCTGTTCTTCCTCGCAGCATAAATCCACCCATAATCTGTCAAATATTACAGACAATATGGTAGGACTTGACATGCAAAAAAATGTGTTTTTGGTAAAAAGGAAAATTTGGATTACACCCTTCTAAAAATGTCAACTGGAAGTCATTTCACCTTTGCCACTTATCTATATTCCAAGGTATGCAGGAGTTTTAATGGATATGAAAGTCTGGGAGGTCCACATATGCATATACACCCCCTCAAGCACATGCATCATGTTTGTTTTGTTCCTTCTCTTCACCTTTCTTATCTTTGCTTTCATGTTGGTATTCTGATTATCATGTAAACACAAGGACCAACATACACACACACACACACACACACACAAGGTGCCCTGGATGCTGCGGTCTTGCTCTTTGCATCGCTGGGTAGTTGCCAGGGTGATACTGCACGAAGAGTTAGGGAACAAACACCCCTTAATATAATTGGAAACTGTTCAACATGACAACACTGCATAACCTGTCCTGTTACCCTGGAGACTTCCATCTATCCCATCATAATCACGGGCACACACCTCGCCTCTGAAAGGAGGAGAGGTTTGATTCCAAGCTGAAGTGCTGCTTTTAACTAGAGGAAATTCCAGTTCCTGTTTCAAAGAAGAAGAAAAGACAACAGTACTGCCTGATTAAAAACGAATATTGTAAAAACTTAATTGCAAAGCTGTGATTTCTGTCAGCCAAATTTACCACAAGGAACACTAACCTGCAGTGGAAAAAATAAAAAGATTCAGACAGAGAGATGTCTCCTGGTGTCTGTGTCCTAGATTAACACCAAAGCATGACAGCGAGCGTGTTGACTGACTGACTGAGTGAATGTGTGTGTATAGGCCCATGTAAGACTGGTATCTGGTGAAACTTCAAGGCACTCCAGCTGTACTTGCCAGGGGCTTAATCTCCAGGCCTAATAAGGATCAATGTAAATGCAGAGTGATACTGTTCTTTCCAATGACAGGACCTGCCACAGAGCTGAGAGGATCACCCGACACTCCTCCCACTCAAACCAACATACTGACATCTGCAAGCTGCACAAACCAATAGCTAGGTGTGTACGTCTGTGTGAGTGTCTGTGTGTGCAAATTCAGCCAATAGAGATGAAGTATGAGGATGCTCGCACATCTCAACATCCCTCATATCAGATTCTCTTTATCAGTGTCATGTTTTTATACACACCTACGCAAGAAGGAGGACGAAAGCCGGCGCTGCATGCTAATGCAGACCAGAAAACAATACTAATAATATCAGATTAGAGTTCTCCTGTGAAAGGAAGGCAGATAGCAGCAGCAATATTAAGACCACCCACCATAAACAGTAGATAGATTGTGTAAGGCTCTAAATATGACAAACTTATTACAGTCTCATGAACAGGTTAAGAGTGGTGGGGCCTTTTTTTTTCTTCTTTTCAGACAAAGTAACCCAGAACTAAAGTACTTCATACTGGGAGTACACAAAACCAATGTCAGTATTTGCGTTTGCACTCAGAAGCAGCAGAATGTAAATGTAAGAGCTGCCACAGGTGTGTTTACGTCCAGGCACATCAGTCCTTTTCAAGAGTGAAGTCAAATAACACATTAGCATTGCTTTCATAATCAGTTTTTTCTAACTTCTCCTTTTATCCTTTTTCTTTCGTGGAAAACTCTCCATTATGCTCGCTTTTGTCACACACTGTGTTTTGCTGGTATCCAGAGATGCACAGCTAGAGAAACAATTACATTAGAGAGAGTCAACTTGAATAATTACGTTAAAACACTGATCTCCAAGTGGTTGCGCAGAGCTGAACTGCAGGGTTCACTTTTGGTTTATCACCAAGAAATGTACAGTCTCAGACTACAGAGGGACTTCATTTATTCCTAAGCGTACATGTGCAGCTCTGCATGCGATACAGATCTGGAAGCTAAAGTTGTTCAGAAGTTTCAAATTTCATGTTCATTTGCACAAAAGCACAAACAGGTGTGAACCTGGCATCAGGCACTTGGTAACAGTGCTCTCAGCCTAACTGTGTCCCAATCAATTAAGCCAAGCGCCACTTTAGCTTAACTGCCCTCAGAGGGACCTGGCCTCAATAATATATGCAGCCATACAAGCCTCTATTACTCAGAATTAATAATACATGGACAGACTTCCTTGCTATCCCCATCTCCCTATGCTTTCCTCCGTTCCCCATCCCTGCCTGTTATCAGTGATGGGCTGTACCATCTGGCACTGAAGAGAAGCTGGAGGCTGGGACTGCCGGAGGAGAAAGGGGGGGGTAGCGAAGTTCACAGAGAGTGTTTTGTTGGCCCCAAAGTAATATGATAAAACTTTGTTTAGACAAAGAGCACCTCTCCTGTTAAACTTTTGAGATGAGACACTGATGCAACCTCTTAAAGACCTTTTGTATGAACTGCATGTGGATAAATGTGCATCTGAACTGGACTAACAGTTGAAAAGGTCAGACATCAGGTTTTATCAGCTTTACTCGTGCCGCTGCTCCTTTGCCATGAGACGTGCAATGCTGTTATGATATCATCAAGTAATAAACTCCTCCTCCTCCTGCTTTCTGGTCCTAAATTTCCTTTTGTATGTTTCTGTGTGTGTCCCATGGTATGAAACTGTTCATCTCTGTCCCAGTGCCATGTGGTGTATGAGCAGATGCTCTACAATCCTGTCAAGTTAAGGGAAAGTAGCACAGTATCTTCAGAGTCTTTGTGGTTGCTTTTGTTCTGTTTATCTCAATCCGCAAGCTGTTTGGTCAATAAAACATGAATATATCTAAAAAATTAAAAAACGGCAAAGAAAGTCAAAGAATTTAGTTTCTTAGTAGTGAGTCTGTGAGTCATCCTACAGAGCCGGTCATCACTTCCTTAAAAATGCATTATCCTGGTATGTATTTAGATATATAATTTTTTTTTTTTGGCTGGCAACCAGTCAGGGTTCTTGTTAGGGAGGGTAAGCATCCTAAAATAAGCAGCTGAGGGACTGTGACCGAGTATTGAAACAGACAAAGAGTTGCCTCAAGTGTTGAATGGAGGAGTAGAGAAAAGGCCTTAACACTGGACCTCTGTCAGTGATGGAGTGTGATTAACAGCAGCTGAAAAAAGGCTGTCCGCTCAGGGCCCTGACATCGCTCGCTCTAGTTCTAACACACACACACACGCACACACACACAGATATACACAGCCACTGAAGCAGTCACTCAAGCAGCACTCTGGGAAATGAAGCAGCCAATTTTCAACGCAGGATGACCTTATCCCACCATGCACTGCTCTCTGGAGTGAGATTTCATTCTGGTGGCCGCTTTGATGACAACTTTGTCACTGATGTTGACGTGTTCCTTGTTGTTATTTGGACTCTTTAAAAGAAAATGCAAATGAGCAAAGTTCAGTAATTGCTCTGATCATTTTGTTCCCGACGGAACGCTGCATATGAAATATTCTTATTGGAGATAGGAATCGAAACGGAGCTCCCATTGAGGGTAACTTATCTCCATTAAACAGATATACTCTCTGGAATAGGAGCTCATATCCTTCCGTGTGTGTTTATATGTTGATGTGGGGAGCAGTGACAGAAAGGAGTGGGGGCCGTAAGGTCGAGGTAAACTGGACAGTCAGAAATGCCACTACTCAGTACGGCACGACCCTGACAGCTGTAAAGAAGATACAAGAGGACTTCTAATAATGCAAATACCATGGGTTCACTGGCCCTTGTAGCCTCAGGCCATGCTGTCTGTCTCTTACTACTTGTATTTACTTGGGAATAAGACAGAGTTTTCAAAAAAAAAAAACAAAGACAAAGAAAGGAAATGCTTCACAAAGACATTCGTTTGATGTGTTATTTCTACGTCCCTCTTTTCTATCCCGCTGTCAGCGACAACAAACGGATCTCCCCACATCTTCATCGCCCGCATTTGCCATTTCCTGTTCCTCCTATTTGCCCCATCCACCTGCAGTAATGGATAAAAGATGACAAATTACAACCCAGAGGCCAATGTGTGCGTGTCTATGTGCGTGTGTGTATGTGTGTGTGGCTGTGCTGTGTGAGTGTTGTGCACACATGTTCGTGCTTGTTGAAGCGTTAAGAAAATGTATGATGTGGACGTGTAGGGGGGATGGGGGGGGGGGGGGGGGGGGGGGGGGGGGGGGGGGGGGGGGGTGAGTAGCTTTACCTGTTAGAGCATGTGTAAGTTGAGGTGATGATTTGCCAAAAGTCTTTCTGGGCTCCGTGTGTGTGTACAGATGAACACAGCATGAAATTGCAGACAGCTGTGGTAAATGTGAGACTAGGTGTTGAAGGAGGCTGTTATTCCCTTATAAAAAAACTGTGGAGCACCCCCCCCACACACACACACACATACACACACACACTATTTTCATCTTTTTCACTATGTTGTTTTTTATCTTATTTTATGTTATTTATTGTATTGACCAAGTACACATAAAAAAGGCGATCTAATTGGTTTTTTAAAGATTATAGCATGCACCATTTTGAATTAAAGCCTGAAATGAAAAATCAAAGTATTGAAAAAATGTCATCTTGACCCGATGAAGCCGGTAGGGTAAATGTCACAGTCACAGTGCATTCCATGTAACCTAATCTAAGATTTACTTTCAGGACCATGAAAGTGCCAGTATGGTCACTTTCTCGTTATTATATAAAGAGTTCGATTTAATTCAAACAAATAAATAATAAATAGGTCAAATAGATCAAATACAAAAACAAGACTCTCCAGTCAAGTTATCATCAGACATATAGAAATCTCAAGATGATTTCAGTCGACTGTTTATGTCCGAAAAGGGAATAAGAAGAAGAATTGTGACCTACGTCCTTATACTATCATTAGAAAGTGTGAAAAAACAAACAGTCATATAAAAGATTTTATTCAGTCATATCAGAAACAGCAGCATCGATGTTACTTAAATGTTCATTTAGTGAGACGTAATGAGACAGTTTGGTTGCTGCTCTTAATTCCATCGTTTTAAACAGTCGTTTGAACTATTGCAGTGTTAAGCATGTTGTCATTGTAACACAGACTTATTCCTTTTACTGTAATGCTGTGGTATGTTGTGTTGGTTCTAACCACGGTTGGTCAAGCACGCTGGCTCCTCGGGGTTCAGGAGGTTTTTGCCTCAACTGGAACCAATTCCAAGAATCAAGGGGCAATGATTGGTTTCCTGCTCTCCACACACTTCAGGCTGTTTTGAAATCAACCTAATCTTCAAATCTGAGCATTTTTGATGCGATTAAAAAGTTGTGTGTTGGAGGGTTTAAACTTTAAAGACAAGAGTTAGTGTTCATTACAATGCCTGAAGCATTATCAGCTCACCTCACAGCCTGGAAGAGAAGATGGGAAGACAAAGACAAAGAAGAAAAAAACAGTGCGTATACATATGTGTGCATTTGTGTGTTTCTTGCCTGTGCTTTATGTGTTTGTGAGGAGGGTGTCCTGTGGAGAACTCCAGACACAACAGGCTTTTTCCCTGCAGGACTCTGCCTTGGCGTGACAGCCTGATTAACATCACACTTGCAGCGTTTCACACAAACACACATACGCAAATCCACAAGTCATCATACATCAGGAGCCACGTCTCTGGGGAACATTATCACAGGTGCGCACATGTGTGTGCGAGCGAGAAATCATCCGAGCTTATCATCCACCTGTTTAGCATTTTCAGATGCGTGCATGCGGCATCGGTATCAGGCAAAACAACGGGAAACATTTACTCACAAATAGAGTAGAACCCAAAGAGACAAGGTAGTGAAGTGCAAACTATCGTTACCGTTACCGTCTCTATGTCTGACCGCGATGACGTCACACCAGGGAAAATATAAAAATCACTTCCTTTTCCTCAGTCTTATCGATGCAACCATCAAAGCCTCGCTGGCATTTAAGTAAATCTCTCATGTTAAGCCCAAGAGAAAAAAGGGTCACGGTACTTCCTCCCCTCCTCCCTTGGACGGTTTCTCTCCCTCCACAGAGCTCCCGGACCCGCGACGGAGATAGTGTTTGACATTTCCCGCCAAGTGAAGAAGAAGGAAAAAGCAGGAAAAAAAAGAGAAGAAGAAAAAAACGTGGGGAGGATTAAGCAGCAATGGTCAGAATTAGACATCTGAGAAAAGAAAAAGACGGATCAATACACAATAAAGGGAGGATTTATTGGCACCTCGCAATAAAGTGAAGATATGTCAATACAGCTCAGGAATTGTCTCGAAGACGGGGAAGGGACTCAGTGAGACGCTTCCTTCAGCACCAAGGAGAGCTCCTAACTTTAGCTTACACCAACAGCACCTGGACAGCTCCTTAAAATCTCAGCTTTCACCCAGCTTTCAATTATTCCCCTTCATGCAACATTTAACTGCTCGCTTCAAGTTAAATTCATAGTTAATCGAAGGGAAGTTGCAAACACAGAGCAGAAAAAGAAAATCCTCATTTAGCCCGAGCCATGATTTCATGGATCAGCCAGCTGAGTAGAAAACGGATGCACAGGCTCAGCTTGCAAGCAAACCAGGGAACAAAGTGGGTCTAAAATGATCGCTTCTGTGTGATATTTGCATACAACTTCAATTATCCTACAATCCGGTAAACGTTTTATCAAACAAGCAAGAATGAAATGTATGAACACAGAAATGTTTTCAGAACAGAAGCAAATGGACACAAAGAAACAACATGAAACACACGCAGAAGATAAGCTGCTGTCAGCAAAACTCCTGGAGCAACTGTCAGCATGAGAACAGTTTCTATAGATACGCACACGCAGGAGACACGCAAACGTTTACATCATGCCACATCTCCCTCAGGAAGGTAATAAAAAAAATGTAAAAAGCATGTGTGTGAGGGGCTTTCTACACTGCTTTTTTCTTCCTTGACCTTATAAAAACTTCCAGGGGTAATAAAAGCTGAGCAGGGTTGCATGCCATAGGTTGGCCAAAAGCAGAGAAGCACACACGCA
>JAOXYM010000010.1:28805236-28822447 GCA_028567055.1 Leptatherina wallacei | reverse complement strand
ACACACACAAACACACGCACGTATACACTCATTTAAATGCTGTCACAATTTGTGTGCACACACTCACATCACACACATACACACACTGCAGCAATACTAATCTCCCTCTCCACCTCTGTCCAGTTCAACTCTCCACCATTCAATGGCCCCCATTTTGAAAATCTGCCTCTGCCGGGGATGCCTTCAAAAAGGCCAGTAATCTGTCAGGGGAAGAGGCAATGACTGAGAATAGCTCTGGATAAAATCGCCTCTCTTTTTATCTCCCTAAAATAAATCCTCTTCTCCTTTTTTCTCTCTTTGTCTCAACTCTGGCTTCCCATTTACAACAGGTTGGGATTTGACTTATTAGGCTGCAAGCGAATATCCCATCCCTCCACAAAGCACCACCGACTGATCGCGTTAGAGATTATGAGAGTAAAAAATTGCATTTGCAACAATCAACTATGAATCAGGATGAATATCTTACAACTCCACACAGTAAAAGCATTCATTATCAGGTTTTCTTGCCTTCTTTTGAAATTGAGTTAACCTCATATATGCCCCTAATTATATCGACCAGAATACAAAATGAGATGTGTTGACTGTGATGATGCAAGTTTTACATGTGCACTTCTCTGATATGATGCTTATTAGTAGAACACGAACACATTTAAAAATTAATATTATTACCTTATGTAATCGTGGATGTTTCTACCTTGTAATAAATAACTTCAGCATTTCTTTCATTATTCACCAACACATAGAAACAATGTTTGATGTTATAATTCACATAAATCTGCTCTTTCGCCCTCCCCCTTACATTTAAAGAAGCCTAAGCACACAAAACAAGATCATAGAGTGATTATGAAATGTCGCCGAAACAAGCGTCTTATGATGCCTTTGACTGGCAGTCACAAGAGAGGTATTATGTAGTATAGGTGTAGCTTAAAAGATTACACATTGAGGCCCATTAAATTAGTTTCCCTATTGTTATCAAGGGACTGAAGGTGGTACAAAAAAAACAGTATTAGGTCTCAAAAGAGGTTCAACCCCTGGCAAATTGGAAAATACTGCAGATACTCCAAACCGCTGACTTCCAACTTGGAAGCAGATATCTTTAAAGAAAAAAAAAAAAAAGGGGAGGGGGGTATAAATTAGATTAAAGCATGCTGTGTGGTCAGGAGAGATATCTTTCTCAAGAACTGAATAGGCAGAAAAGAGGATCTGATGAAGAGCGGAGAGGGCTGGGGGATGCAGCAGCAGGAGGGGAAAGTGGGATTGAGGGTGAACACAGCCTCACTGAGTTCCCACTGAACAGTTTGCAAAAGATGTATCCGGAGTCCGGCGGTGAACCGAACGTGTTGAAGGATATAGGACTAAACGCAGCGGTGAGACAAAAGTCAGAGTGATCTGAGGGCTGGAAAAGGGGTACAGGTAGAGTTTGCCATTCTCCATCTTGCTGATACAACTCATACTTCCATGTGTATGCAACCCAGTTCCTCCAAATAAAAAAGCTCTTTAATAGATTGATTGATAGTTTTTTGCCTCATAATTTTTCATTTTCTCCTCAGCGGTACCTGTATTAAACCCTCTACCCTTCATAGAAACTTCTTCCTCTCGAGCAACAGTAACATAATAACTCGGCATACATTAAGAATCTCTGATGACTACATTTACACGCTGATGTAATCCACTTTCCTCTTCTCAAGTCATTCTCTCCGATTTTGTGCCCTTATATCACTTTTCCCTCTCCGTCATGCACATTGCCTTTGTTCCTGCACCTTTATTCTTGCCCTCTCTGGCCCCAATCTATTCTTTCTCCCCTCCTCCTCTGTGTAATTCCACTGTGGATTACGCCGTTGTAATATGCTGTGTGGAAGGAGTCGTTTTGAACACATACTTGGATAAATCCTGCGGCAATGTAGGCACCATAGCCTAAACCTCTGCGGGACCAAAAACTCATTCAGTCAACATGCGTGGGTGCACCCCCACCTGTATGCACACGAGAGGAGGAGGGGGTTGGGGGGGATTGCATAGCTGAGAAATGGAGAGAGGGAAAGCAGAGAAATAAGTTGTGTCTGGGGAGAAATAAGGGGAAAAAATATTGCTGTGATCATTAGCATAGGCATGGCAACAAAATTCTTAGTTTCATACTTTAAGTTACAAAAATTGTTACTATTGAGGAGCACGTTTTAAAAGCCTGGGATGGATTTTCTTTTAAAAACACACACACACACACACACAAAGAGCACACTGGATGTTTGAATCAAACGGCAGATACGATGTGCAATATGTAACTATGGCAACCTTACGATACAATGTGTTTTCACTCTATGTTTGATTCTTTTAATTGATGGAGAATGAATGTTGAAAAGAGGAAGTGGGGAATGATGTCAACTGCACCTCCTAAAAGTATGAGTCCATTTTTATAGAGGCATGCATCTGAGTGCAGCTTTTCAAGAGAAGATCCTTGCTGTGTGCTTAAACAAGCAGATGGTCCTCTGCACACATTGATACATATTGTCTAATTGAGCTGAATGGGATAAGAAATGCTGCCTCTGGCATTCATCTTCCATCTCTTTCAGTTTCCCCCAAATAACACACACACAAGACATGTGCATGTGCTTCGTATGCACATATAAAACTCATGCCAGCAGAAACCAACAAACGTGCATGTGTCTGTAACCCCTGCACCCCCAATCTACACTCAAACTTGCACACACGTGCTCAGCCTGCCCTCCAGACCTGTCATTCTGAGGTAATGACCTGGCCTCACTAACTGACAAGGTTACAGCAGCTATAGACCTGAGACACTGGGAGTTGTTAACCTTCCATTTGCCCAACACACTTCCAACACACATAGACACATCGAGCCAGACAGTTTCAGTCCAGAAAGGCACAATAAATATCATCTGTCAAGCTCTGCCCATACACATTTTAAATTTATTTCTTTCTTTGCAGTGACCATCCCCACACAAGGGCAAGCAACTAACAAAGAAAAGGGAGAATGAGGAGGAAATCAATCCTGTCAAACGTAACGTTCTCCCCCTCGAACCAGTTTCGCACATGCATGTATTAATTAATAGCTTCAATCAAAGGTAAGAGTGACTAAAAAGCCTCGCGGAAGGTTACAATTTGGTTTTATGTGGGTTTGTACTGATAATAACTGCAAAACTATCAATAAACACAAAAACCTGGGTGTAGCCATGTTGGTTTTACACATTTACAAAAGCCCACATGTTCAGGGGGTTCAGGGGTGGAAAATGCTTGTCCTAAACCAGTCAGCACTTTCCATTATACAAGGCGTAAATGGGGACAAACAGAGAGGAGGATGGGAGGATCGTGACCTTGAGAATGACTGTAAAAGCAGCGCGTGTGCTCGCGTGTGTGCGTGTGTAACGACATCTACAATATAGGTTCACAATGGTCTACTTGCTGTTGTTGAATAAGGGAAAAAACAGATGTTGAAAATGTTGACATGTAACCAAAAAAAAAGCATAATGACTATCTTGTTTAAAAGTATATTTCAGCACATTGTAAATGGTCATGGATATTTAAGGTTTGTGCCAAACTGCCAACAGCTGGGACGTCACACACTCTAGATATATATCTACATAGAAGTCAGGTGAGACATACTCTATATGGAGGAGCCAGAAATGTTATTTTCACTGAGGTATTGTCCTATTTTCTTGTGAGAATGCCTTTTCATTTATATTTAGATCCCTTCAGCTTCTCAAACAACTGAGCCACCGTAATTTGATATTTTATCATTTCTAAATTGTGACGCCGGCTCAAAACTAGCATACAAATGCAAAAATGAGCATACAAATAACAATAAACAAGGATCCATTTTCTTCTGCTCATCTTAGTTCCCCTTCTTCCCACTGCAAAGTAAATTAAAAATGTAATGGCTAACTTATCTACTGACAAAGACAGACAGTCGGGCAGGGAGATGGGTGGCTGGATGGGCTGTAATGGGCTCAAATGAATTCAGTGTTGTTTGAGGTTTGAGAGCAGAGATCTTCAGCTCAGGACTAATTAACATTACACCGCGATGCAACTTTAAAAATGCAGACGCACCAGCACAATCACATAGAGACCTTCCCTCTATCCAATGAAAGGGAAATCAAATAAAGACAAAACATTTTCTAATAATTTAAGGAAGATTAGTGTTATAATTCCATCTTAGACCATTTTGAAAATGAAAAAAAAAAAAAACGGGCAAAGAGGACCAATGAAAACACTGAGCATTATAAATAACATCTCCTTTTGGCAAGTATTAGAGCCAAAGTTCTTTTTTCAGGGAACATCCATCTATTATTTGGTGACTTGTTGGATGCAGCTCTTCTCACATCTATCATGATGTTTGATCTGAGGTCCCTCTAGGTAGTCCATTGTGAAGTATGACGGAGAAGCCATTTAATTTCACATATTTACATGTTTAATACAT
Organism: Leptatherina wallacei; assembly: GCA_028567055.1. Classification (NCBI taxonomy): domain Eukaryota; kingdom Metazoa; phylum Chordata; class Actinopteri; order Atheriniformes; family Atherinidae; genus Leptatherina; species Leptatherina wallacei. Next base: position 28,818,018 of record JAOXYM010000010.1, on the reverse strand, counting down.
CAATTTAATTCTGTCATCCTCTCCCATCCAATCCACTTTTCCTTCCAGGAATGAGATGTTCCTGACTGCAAAGCAAGACCGGAGCACGTTGATGCTCTGCCAGGTTTTTTTCTCTGACATTGAATTTTTGTGGTGAAGACTCAGGAAAGAATCTATTCTGAGGACACTTCCACGAGGGTTATATTTGTGCTGGTGTTGCTCTACAGACGAACAGAGCACCATCACACTGGAGGCTGATTTTTTTTCCCCAGGTTTCATTTGCTTTCCCGGTAATCCAAACCTTCCTAATATTGCAGACCTCCACTGTGTTAGCTGCCATCTCTTATTCATATCGACCGAGGAAAAACCACCTAAATATGCTTTACTGATTACTTTTAAGCTTTGTCTTGGCCTTTGCCTGATTTGTGTGGATCTTTTTTTTCTTTTTCTTTTTAGAGTGCTGCTCAGAGAAGCCCGTCGCTGTTGGTTATTTGTACAAGGTTTCAGTCAGTTTCACAAATAAATTGTTTTTTTGTTTTGTTTTTTCGGAGAGAGAATCTCTAAAGCCTAAAAAAAACAAATATTGAGTAGTCCAACTGTTTTTTACTGTGGAAGTGCATTTCATCTGTCACAATATGTCTTCTTTAATATAGATTTTCCGGTCATACACCAATCACTTTAGAAAATTTTGATGTGCAGGGCCAAAATTTCACATTGCCTATAAACTGCCTTCTTAGCTGCACCCTTCATTTCCGCAGGTCTAGTTCAAACATTTTTTTTGCTGATGCCCATCATATTGAAAATGCATGATGTGTGCCTGTCAGCACAGCTTAGAATCAAATAGGGAACCTTAACTGAGCCAATATTTGTGGCAGTTTGGTTAAATAACAATGAAATGCCTGAAAACTGCAGGCACCAAACATAATACTGAAGACTTGCTATGTATGCTAAGTTATTGTGTTGTGCATGTGTGTTAAAGTTAACAAAAGAAAACATTAATTCAACCTCTTAAAAGTCAAATCGTGTTGATCTGCAGGAATATTTTGAGATAAATATGTCTGCAAGACAAGTTTTTACAAGAAAGATTAGATTTCTGTGCATTTATATAACATTTGATGATTTTTCTTTAATCGTACAATTAAAATGTGTCGATTCTACTTTCATTTCGGATAAAAATGAAATATTCTGTATCATTTTAAAGGAGCTGACTTTTGCGAACGCTAACCTATGTTCCTGTGGAAATAGATTCCACCTTACAGTCTGGAACATGGTAATTGTGTCATCCATGACACCTGCTCAAAAAGTCCATCTGCACACATAAGAATAAGACCTTTCTCTGAGCCACCTGTGCACCATGTTCTTTCACCCACCCACCTATATATGAATCCATCTTAAGCTCTATTTATATTCACAACAGAAATGCCACAGAGACGGAACAAACCCAACATTGTTATTTTAACTCTAAAGAATATTCTGCTCAGTCGGACGGGTGAAGGTCAACCATGATCATATCTTCTTCATGTCTAATTCCTCTCCTGCTTTTTATGAATCCTTGGATCTCTGTTAAGAATGACTCAAACTGACCCCGATGTCGTTATTAAACAAAGAAGCCCCTCTTCTCATTTATTTGAGCTGCCAAACTGAGCCACAACTTGACAGGCTGGGCACCATTAATGTCTCTATTGATGCTTTCAGGTCCTAACAGCTTGTAAATAACTTCAGACCGTGACCCTGATGGTGACAGGTCTTTCCTAAGGGTTGAGAAACATAAAACACATTTTGGGGTGATGTTTTATATGATTTCTCATCTATGGATTCAATCAATTCTGACAGCTTCTTATCAAGTTAAACAAACTATGTCATGTCAAGTTGGGTTAGCACAAAAGGACATGTCTCATTAGAGATACAGCAGACATGCTGCCTTGTCACAAAGGGCAACTGTTGGTTTTATAAGCAACAGATACTTTATGCAACCTGCTTCGCATAATATGTGTTAACAGTTTTATACATTGTCAGTTTTAAGCAGAAAATACCTCAGATGTGTAAAGAGTTTCACAGCTTCACGTGTTTCCAGATGTCTCCTTATTGTCCTCAATGATTCCAGTGCTGGTTGAGGCATCTCTAAGTTAGTTCTGTAGGGAATCAGCAAAGAACTGGTTTGGTTCTCCATGGCCAGGGATCAGCACAGAGCCACGTCATTATCTTAAGGCACATGGCCGTACTTCCCTCTAGTGTATTCTGGGTTTCTATGGAAACCATCATGAGGGGAGATAGATTACCTTCACAGATTATTCTAGTTGTTTAATTCTATAAACCCTGTGCAGGTAGTGATACTAAAACACCTGACAATGTGAAAAAGTTGTAAATGCCGTTTGAAAATGAAGATGGAAAAAAAAACTATTGTAAATGTTGCACTATGTGGTTCACTGGGCAACATTCACAGATATGATTAGCTATATTAAAACATAAAACAGCAGGAAATGAGTGTACACCGGGCTCCTGTTCCTCCATCCTACACTGACCCGGAAATTTCCACATTTAAACGTGGTGATCAAAACATTTTAGCTCATTTAATTGGACTTCAAAGCTCCGCTCATGGCATAAACGGTTCTTTGCTTCAGCCCAGGAAGGGAGTTGATGCTAGCGTAGCACCAGATCTTTGGGGCTATAGAATCGGTGCTTTTGCAGTCTAAAAACAAACATCACTGATTCTAAGCTGGGCTGCTGCTCCAAACCTACACTTTGGTAATCCTTAAAAATGTGTCGACTCTTTTCTTTAAACAGTTCTCTAACCTCTAGTCCCAGGTAAGAAGGGCAGGAATTAAAACAGAGGAAAGCTCTTTTTGTCTCTAAAGCAATGATCTAAGAACGGCTTCATCCTCACGACGACGGGCACTACCGTTTCTAGAACCTCTGTTAAAACCAAAGCCATTTCCCACTTGAAGCCTTATTTAGCCAAACACTGAGCAAAAAAACCCCTTCAGTTTGTTTTTTTTCCTGACATAATTGTGCCTGTAATGTATATGCTGCTAGGAGGTTTAACATATCCCTGTGGATTTTTCCATTTCTGTCAACTGTCATGGAGAGCCATTTAAAACGCACTTTGCAAGCAAAAGCATAAAGGCATTTCATTTTACCGACACAGAGAAAAGGAGCCAAAAAAGTGACGTTAGAGAGAGAAACGATAGAGCAACAGCCACCGGGCTCAACTGAAAATCCAGTATTTTTCTGTGACAAATTGTCCTTCTCCATCTTTCTTTCTCAACTGTCAAAGACCACACAGTTCAGACCTGATGCATCATGGTACAGAAACAGGGTGTGTGTGTGTGTGTTTATGCCTTTGACAACTGCCACACAAGTAGCCAGGAGAGATTATCACACCCTCAAAATCTGAGAGCCAGTGACATGTTTATGACCACACATATAGACACACGTGGACACACTACACATATACAAACAAGGATGCTGTGCAGGAACACAAATCTTTGCACCCACACATGCAACATTTAAACAGACACACAGAGCACAAGCACAAAAGCTTTATACCACTCCACACTCGCAAAACCCAGCTGGGAGAGGCAGATAAGAATGGTTACGGGTACAAAAGGTTAGGAGGCTACTCAGGGATCCATTGAAGCTTTTTCTGAATTATTTCCATTGATTTTTGGGTATAACCAAGACCAAAATAGCTGTAAAAAGGTTTTCTCTTGCTGCTCCGCAACAGTCCTTTATGGGAGTTATGGGGTAAAAGAATGGAAAGAGACTCTAAAACCCATCAAGCTAAGAGAACTCAAGTAAGCCACCTTTCTATCAAAGATAAAAACCAGGGATCTAAGATGGTTTTCTCCTTCCTGTTAATGCCACTATCTCTACTCTCCATCTTCAGCTGACTAGCACACTAAACTGCAGCCAGTCCAGACCGAGAGCAGAGCCTCTAGAGAGATGTTGAGAAAAAATGATTAGCAATCGCGTTTCCCTTAACGGAGAAGGCCGTGAACAGTTTACCTTTCATTTGATCACTTGGGGTTATGCCTCGGTTGAGGTGTGAATGAAAAAGGATGCCCCTGCCATGTTAAAAGCTGATGAATTGAGAAAGTTGTTAAGGGATATAGAGTTGAGGTGACAACAGCAGAAGTCAAGAGAAGGTGTCATAAGAGGAAGCGAAAGGTGCGTGAGAGGAAACTGGAATGGAAACTGACATCAAACAGATTAGACAATAATTCACAAATGAATGTGGTGGAAGAGTTTTCAGTATCGCTGTTCAAGCAGAAAATCCGACTTGTAGAGATGCCCGTGACATGATTTATTACCTAAATGTAATCATGGCAACATCTTTGCGCCTGCAAATACAATAAAAAAAACTGATGTGAAACTGTAACATGAACAAAATGTTAGAACACAGTGAATTCCCACCTTCGGACATGGATGCAGTTCCGCGGCGTCGGGTGCTCTGTGGAGCAGCTCGTGTTGAAAATGTGTTTTAGAGCACGATCGCTTTTATAATAACTTTCATGTCAGAGAGAAATAACAAGTAAGGTGAAGGCAGAAAAGGGAGGCATCCCCAGTGTGACTCGAAATCAAGAATCAAAAAATCGCTCCATTTCCTAAAACTTCCCATAGCTCTCTGGTCACACTCCACTGCCTCATAAAATCTATGCACTTTTAGTAAAAGAGGATGAAGTTAAGAAATTATTTCAAAGGATTTCATAAGGATTGACCTGCAGCTAGAAAGGTAAATGGGCCTTAAGGGAGTGTGTGTGTGTATGTGTGTGTGTGTAAAATGTGTGTCCCTCTCTGCTTGCATGTATGTGTGCCTATGGAAGAGGGAGTGAGACAGATCATGAGAACAGCGCTCCTCCTGCTTAAGGCTTCTTTTGCTTCTCTCCCAGGCAAGAAAAGAGGGGGATAATGGAAAGAAAACAGAGAGAAACTGCAAATGAAGCCCCCAAAATAATGATGAAACAACCGTAAAAGAGCTCATCTGGTGCGTTTAAGGACATGCAATTAAGAATATGTTAACTCAGCGGTCCTATTTTAACAGTGAGTATGAGGAGTTTTTTTCGGAATGATATTTGTAATAGCAGACATCTAGAGTGGAGACATCACAGAGCAGAACCAAACACATGCAACAACTGCTCATAACTAAATGAAATTGCTGATATTCCCAGACAAATTGCTTGACAGAGTACAAACTCTTCAACGTAGCAGCACACCATGTCCGACCCCGAAGGAAGACAGCCTTATGAAAAGGAGAAACAATGGCAACAAACTCCTGTTTTTAGGGGCTGGGATGATATGCTTTCCTCCCAATTAGATTTTTTTATGATTTTTTTGGGTGCCAATCCGATTTTTGTGATTTTTAGTTAGTTTTTTTAACCCCAGAACACGTGAAAACATTTCATCATGAACCATATTTCCCCCCCCAAAAAACTACACATCACATATGAGTCAGTTTCTAAGATAAATTCAGCAGGAATATATTTGAACCAGCTGAAAATGAAGCATTTAAATTTGGAGAAAACAACACAGCAGCCAGACCATCGTTCTGCAGCTATGATGCCCGACAAGAAAAGTAAAAAATGTAAAAAAAAAAAAAAAAAATCTGTAAAAAAAATTGTAAAAAATTTTGGGGGAAAAATAATTTTTTTTTTAACAAAAAGATCTTTTTGAAAATCGTGAAACAAAATAAATCACGATATTTATGTGAATCGATTTATTCTCCCAGCCCTGCCTGTTTTATGTGCTAAACTGACACATCTCATAAATACCCACTTTAGAAGCCGTCTTTCACATACTCCATTTAATGCCTTCCCTATCTTCTTCCAAGCTGGGAAAAAATGTCAAAATAGGAAGAGTGGCTTGAAAAAAAACTGGAAGGGGGTGGGGCGTGGGACTGATTTACATGTGTATATGTTTATGAGAAGCAGAGGAGTGTGTTACAGCTGCAGCAATAAAGCAGTTCAAGGACACAGCGTCTACCAACCTCCACCGTCTCAGATCTACCTCCCAGGGAAATTAATCACTTTGGCAAATAATACAAGTTAAATACATTTCTAAATACCCCTGAGAATACATGATAAAATTAGAGAAGGGGGAATTTATGATTGATCAAACAAAAAAAAGCCCAGAGTCTCTAAACTACTCAACCTTTATCAAGGTTCATCACGCCAGGAATTTATTATCTAACTCATAAAACATGGGAAGAAATGGATACTAATTTCTACAGACGGTGATCAAATAAAGCATGCAAAGTAAACAGAATCAAAGCAGCCAGGAGACAATGAATATTTCAGTGTGATAACAGCCAGATATATGCACTGAGCAACACACAGGTCACAGGTCACCGAGACACACGTCCAGCGTGATCAATCACATAAATATAGTGTGTGAAAAACACAGCAACGCAGTTCCCTTTGAACTGAAGTGATGGCCTCGGTTATTGTTGGGGACGGCAAGTGTTTAAGGATCTGTGATTACATTCAGCTCTGTCACAAGCAACATCAGGCTGTTGCTGGCCATGTGTTGAGTCTGACGGATGAAGATGACACAAAGGGAGCCTTTGTGGGGTGCGCACGTAAGCACGTGTGAGCACATTTTGAGTGGTTTAAAGCTTAAACAATCAGTCGGGGTAACCTGGATTAATGCATCATTTGAACACAAGGGCACAGCTGGGGAGCAGGTCAGATTAAGCAGGACAATAGAAGAGGGAGGCAAAAAAACAAAAAAAAAAACAAAGAGGGGGGCAAACAAAGAGTGGAAACTGGAGCAATGGATACAGTGAGAGAGAAAAAGAGGTGAATATTAGCAAAAATTGAGAGAAAAGAGTTTTGTCATTTCTTTTAATTTCTCCAACTTTCAGGGAAAGAAAAGCTGCAGCACTAATAAGCGAAAGGCTGACATGAAGGGAGATGGTTGATGTAGCCAGGAATACTGTATTAACAGATGGTTAAAAAAGAGGAAAGGAAACAGAAAGAGTTTAAGCCCAAAAAAAAAGATTAAAAGATTGCTGTCCAAGATGTACTGGCAGGTAGCCAGAAAAAAAAATACAAGCAAGGTGGCAAAAAATAAAAATCCACTTTGACCTTGGGCTTTAAAAAACTGTGACTTTGGATCCAGGCACAAACACGCCCACACACAAACACACACACACACACACACACACACACACACACACACACAAGTTCTGACAACAGCAGAAATACACACAAGGGCAAAGTCAAAAACACTATTTCCAAATTCCCCGCTAATATGTTTGGATAGAGGTTTCATTAATATTATTGAGGCTGTCATGCTGCCAGCTGGTTGACTGTGTGCTTTGTCTGCTCCAATAAAAGCTAAGTGACTATGAGTGTGTGTGTGTGAGTGCCTTTTGTGGTTCTTAAGCCTGTACACAATCAAAGCAGGAAAACATGTTTCAACAAAATAAATTCACATCCAGCTGATAGGAATCACCCCATCCCCCCCCAGCTGCCCCAAAATCTTCCCATTCAGTCCATTTCAAGTGCTACTGGGGGACAAAGCGGGGTTGGCATAAAAAAGCTAATACACACACACACACACCATGCATTCACTAGCTGCGGCCAACCCCAACACAGTCACTATGCTCTCGCAAATGCAGCATTTCTCAGGGTCAATGGGTCTATTATCATTCAAATCTTGGAGTGGCACTCTAATTTCTCAAACTAAAGTGCATTAATGCAAATAAACAGACTTTTTTTTTTTAAATTCATGCTCAGACATTCAGAAATGTTGTTTCTCACACACTCAAAAGTGTTCCTTTGTCACAGCAAACAACCAATTCCCAAGGTTTGAGCTCCCTCAAGGCCAACCCGAACAGCCAGTCTCCCCCTTTGAAGCAGCTGCCCCTCTGAAGTGACAAGTCAGACCACCCCCACCCCTGTCCTGCTTCACCGACACTTCAAGAGCACGGACACACAAAAGGTTCCCACATACACACTCGCGTTTCCTCACAATCTCAGAGCCACAGAGCTCAAACTGACCTCCCATCACACACACACTCACACTTATTCCACCAGGCTGCCAGTGCCGCGAGTCATCACCTTCCTGGCCTGTCCATCACCCCTGGCAACACCGCATCTCCCTGTCTGATCGTTGTCTCACCACCTCACAGTCCCATCATGTTTATTGCATCAGCTCTTCAGACTTTCATTATTCTTTCACTTTGATCTCAGGTCAGCTTCGTTGTGGACATACAGTAAACATTACTATGTTCGTTACGTACGTGTTGGTAGCTATACTATACGTGGCAACACATTTTAGGCAAAAATGGGTCCATAAGTGAGAGTTTCAAGGCTTTTTCCGCTAAATTAAGGATTTAATGCACAAAATGTTTCATGCTTTTTTTCTGGCCAACAGATTGTTAGCGAGCACTCAGTTATAGAAACCCCGTCTGAATGTGAGGCTGGACTGTAACAGAGGGAAACTAACTTTAACATGCCTGCAAACAATGAGATTTAAGTTAAATTTAGTAAGAAATAGAATATGTAGAAAAGTGCTAAAAAGGTTTCTTTAATCTGGCTGTTCATGAGGATTGATTTCCTACAATGAAAACACATTTTAACTTAGCTTTGCAAAAATTTTTATGGGTACAAGTCAATGTTTTCATTCTTTTGAGTGCATATGAGAGCATGTGATTGTCAAACACTATTTCTCTTTAATCATCAGCTCCTCTTGTTTCCAAAGCCTCAAGAGTTTGATGAGTATCCGCCCGCCTACTAAAACAGAATACTTTAATCAAACCTAATTTGATGCCTTCATGCAGCTAGCTTTCTGAAGACGTCTGACCTCTAAACTGCGAACATCCCTCAAACTCCACACACACTCAGAAACTAAGTGACCTCTCGTCCCATACCAGCAGGAAATCCTACAGCAGCATTTAAACGCTTGGACAAGCGCTGTCTGAGTATGCTGCAGAAAGGCTCGACAGGAATCGACTTCACTGGTCCTCTACAGTTCGGCGACACAGATACAGACCACATCCACCACCACCAGCAACTCCCATCCCCTCCCCCAGCACGGCAAGCTCTGATGTAGGCCAGAAAAACAACCAATCTGCAACCGGAGGATTCCCCCCTGTATCAGGCAGTTAAATAAAGAAGGGAAAAAAATCATCATCATACATTTATAGGATGGTGTGTCAATCAGTGGCAATGATGCAGTAATAAAACTGCTCACTGGTCATTACAGAATCCTATAAATCTAATTTACTCCATGGAGAGTACCTTTTACGCTATAAATGATGTGACATTTTAAAGATTTCTATCAAGATTACTGAGCTCAAAAGACTAAGCGTAAATCTGTAATCCAACATGTTGAGTTCAGAGTATCTAGAGCCATGACCTGAACTGATACTCTGTAGCAGTAAGTTCCATTCACCCAGTCTTCACCCTTATCTCAGCCTTCTTAAGCACCACACTGATCCCTACTGCCTGGGGCCATACTGTGCAAGCTCGTCTGTTGGTTTGTGTGTGTGCACGCTTTTGTCTCTGCATTACACTTGCATGCATACCTGTGTGTGTACTGCGTGTGCACACATATGTCAAACCCCAGGTGTGCTTGTCCAACTGCCTGAGTGTGTGCCTGTGCATGAGTGTTATGTCAGTTTGAGAAGCACCGAGGGACCACTCAAGAAGAACCGCCTGGGGCACACGCACCGCGGCCAGCCTGGAGAGGTGCGTGGCTCGCTCTGCATGACTGCAGAGTCCCTGCGCCGAATAGCATCCATCCTTAAGAGACCCTGCTTAACACACACACACATAGGTCAGGCACACAGCGCAATCAGCATGCTGATCAAAGCATTTAACTCTAGCTGAACCTGGCTCTGTCAGAATGATGTTTTAAACATAAATCCTCCTGTGGGGGGAAGGCAAGGGTGCTGATACAGAAGGATCTCAATGTGCCTCTTTGTTTGTGTCTTCTAACCTTCACCTCGTCTTGTACATTCTACCATTAAAAAACTAAACATTATACAGAGCTAAATAATAAATAAATGCTGTGTGTACTTTTTATTCTTTTTTATTCTTATATTGTCTTTATGCTGTCTTCTGCATGTCCTACGATGGACAATGACATATATGAAGCCAGGGGCAGATCCAAACCAGAATCAATTTTCATGACTTCTCATTGTTTTGCACAATTCTTCTGTCAGAGAGCCAAATACACTTCCACCGAGTCTAACAAATACCACTGCCTTTATTCGTACACGCTCTACCTATTTCTGACCTTTCTTTGTTATCTGTTGTCTACAGAGTGAATCCGGTCATGCGAGGGGGAACACGACTAGCCCTTACCTCAGTCCACTCCCTATGTTTAAACTAATCACATTGCTCACTAGCTCACTTTGCAATTATAGGCCTCCTGTAACACACCCAGGAAGTCATATATACACACACACACACACACACACACACACACAGAGGTCTGTGACATATTAATGAGTTATCACAGTTGACAGAAAGTGAGCGGGGGGAGATGGAGTAAGGAGGAAGATGAGCAGAAAGAGTGAAAATGCAGGAGGGAGGAAGACTGAGACAGTGCTGCCTTTTTAGAGAGGCAAATGTGCCCCGGTCCCTATTGTTTCTAGGCTGTCAGGGCACCATGGGGGGGCCAAAGGAGAAGCGGAGGGGAGGGTTGTATCATGTCAGGGATTCATCCGTTTCAGGGAAGGGGTAGGAAAAATAGAAATATAGAAGCAGAGGTTGAGAGGAGAGACAACATAAAAAGTGAGGGAGAGCATGTGTGTATAAATATATACTTTGACAGTAAGTGATTCAGAGCAACTGTGATGACAGTAATGACTGCTCTCACAGAAAACGAATGGATGCTACACTATTATTATCACTATGTCTGCAAGGGAGTTTCAATGTGCTTGTGTGTGCATGTAAGAGTATACGTGCAGGTGTGTTTGTGACTTTGCTACACAGATTTTACTAGCCTCACTTAAAGTCAGTCCTAAGGTTGTGTGCCGCAACCCCCTTCTCTCTGTGCATCCACAGTAGCTAACGTGAACCTCTGTTCCAGCCTGAACATGCTGTATATGCATGTATATGTGCATAAAAATAAAAGATGATGTAAAAGCAAAAACTAATAGTAATGAGGAATGAGACCAAGTGAGGGAAGCAGTAACAGAAAACGCAGCTGAATGCTCGTTTCCCAAGAGAATCACTAAAACAAGTCGGCTAACTTTAGAGCAACCCCTGCTGCATTAATGGCCAACCGGTGTAACGTCAGCACCCGTTTATTCTGTGAAACAACTGAAGATGAATACTGTGTATCGGCCAAACTGCTTTCTGTTCTTTTTTTTCACTAAAAATGAAGTAATAAACTTTTTCTCAGGGTGTGATGAAATAAACACTCCATATAAACACTCCATTTCCCAATGTGGTATTAAAGGCCTTCCAGTTGTGAGTTAAAATCAATAGAAAACTTCTAACTTCTGGGTCACATTCAACACCACTTCTTCTGACAGTAATACCATCTAAGCCTCCTTTATCCCTTCATATCTGGTTTTTTTCTCTCTCCCTCTCTCTCTCTCTCTTCTTAGGGATGCTTTACTGTGTCCCGGCATGGTTGAATTTCCAGCCATACCTCCTTGCAGATTAAAATACTTCTCTTAAAATTACCTTCAAATGTAAAATCCTGGCTGGTTTGCATGTGTAAAGACCATATGTTACATAAAGTGTCCTTAAGGTGGAGTTCAGGCTTAGATAAGTAAAGAGGACCTGAATCATTTTTGTGAAATGGCAAGAAACAGGCAACAACACTGAACGTGACGCCCATCTCATGAGGTTCTTTGTGTTACGTGTTTATGAGAACATATAAATGAGCGTAGTGTCATCCAGACCCAGTGGGCTTGGTTAGATAACCCTGCCAACTGTCTGTTTCTATAATCTGTAATGAAACCAGTGAATCACTGTGGCTAATTAGATTCCTGTTGTCTGAAGTCTCATCATCTAGGGAGCAGAGATGGGTACTGAGGAAAAAGAGTTTACGAGCCTCTTGCCACCTTGTTCACTCCTTGTAATGAGTCATATGTGGGAAAGCAAGGTGTCAACAAGACGAATAATAAATCAGACTGGCAAAGATATTTGTGAATGAATGACTGTTTAATATGAAAAGGGCATGGATTTGACAGAAAATCCCCTCTGTGGTTCATGATGATTTGTTTCTTCAGAAAGGAAAAAAAAATCCTGCAATTTTTAAAAAATCTTAAAACAAACTTTTTTCTGTTCCCCAAAAGGCTCACATGATGCATTTCCTAACCGAAAACAGTGTTTATCAATTTCAATTGTGTTTTTGATTTTTTTCTGTTTGGTTTGGTTGTTTATTTAAAAGAACACACCAGAAATGCAAATGTTGGTATTTGCTGCTTCACTGTGGTTAATGGACAGCATATTGAATTAGATAATTCCTTTTTGTGTATCTAAACATGTAATGAAAAACAATCAATTGTCCTACTATAAGTAATCTGCTGGAGAAGTTGTACTTGTTCATTTATTTACAGTATTAAACCAGTCATAGTAGTCATAATAGTCATAGTAGTAGTAGGTGTTTTCAAATAAAAATGAGTGGAACTTTAAAGCAACACCACTGAACTTTGGCAGACTTACAGACTTTGGCGCCCTCTAACAAAAGCAAATTTGTCATCTGTTTTGCACCCTGTTTCTTCTCTGAGCTCTCTCCTGCAAGTAAAAGCCAGTCTGATGTTGAAGCGGTCGGGATGAGAATCAGCACCTCCAAATCCGAGACCTTGGTCCTCAGCCGGAAAAAGGTGGAGTGTTCTC
>JAOXYM010000010.1:28793445-28805136 GCA_028567055.1 Leptatherina wallacei | reverse complement strand
TTCACGAGTGAGGGAAGGATGGAGCGGGAGATCGATAGGCAGATCGGTGCGGCGTCTGCAGTGATGCGGGCTCTGCACCGGTCCGTTGTGGTGAAGAAGGAGCCAAAAGGCGAGGCTCTCGATTTACCGGTCGATCTACGTTCCTACCCTCACCTATGGTCATGAGCTCCGGGAGGGGCTCAGAGTAGAGGCGCTGCTCCTCCGCATCGAGAGGAGCCAGATGAGGTGGCTCGGGCATCTGGTCAGGATGCCTCCTGGACGCCTCCCAGGCCCAGGACACGCTGGTGGGATTACAGCTCTCGGCTGGCCAGGGAGCGCCTCGGGATCCCCCCGGATGAGCTGTCTGATGACACCGGGGAGAGGGAAGTCTGGGCTGCCCTGCTCAGGCTGCTGCCCCCACGACCCGATCCCGGATAAGCAGAAGAGGACGGTAGTTTTTAATATAAATAAATCAGCATGGTAAGTTCCATGACAACTGTTAACATTTCTATCATTGTTAGAGTACTTTTTACCAACCAACTTGAATTTCTTCAACAGTTATAAGCATTGAATCACACTATTTTCCTAATAGCTCTTAGATGAATAATTACCTCTTGCAAATGAATGTTATTAATAAAATGATGCCCTACAGTCCTCTTTCAGAATAAACGTAACCAGTTAAACTGTGTTTTTGAGGGGAGTTTACAAATTAATTAAAATCTATTATTCTAGGGTAGGATTTTGTTTAGCCAACCAACTAAAACATTTTTTAAATTGGCCTTTATAGAGATGATTGATGACATGTTTTAGTATTTATATGTATTCTATATGCACATAGTATGCATGTGCATTTGCAGCCTTTTTTATACAAAACTGATTAATATGTTAAAGGCTTTTTGATATTTCCTGCACCTCAAGAGTGCTTTGGTCACCTTTATTTTTACCACCTTTATCACCATATTATCGCCCCTTTACCAAAAAGCACCTTGAAAGGTTCTTTCTCATCCTTCTACCAAAACAAAAAGCACTCCCTTTTGCTGTTTTTCTGCTTAATATGTTACTTAATATGAAAGTAAAAGTGTTAATCCTCTACTTTAAAGAAGCCCAAATTAGCATCTTGCACTACAATAATTAGGCCGATTTTGGACTAATCTTGTTCTTTTCAATTCGCTGCTCTCATAGAACTTGGTGTATTTCTGTGAGAACTATCAAATGTCCTTGTATTTGTGTTTCAGAGCAGCCACAGTTAATGGGTTTCTTGCCCTACAACCACCCCATATTGTAACATACAGACTTTCTCAATGTCAGCTTGTCAGTGAATACTCTGAGGGCCAGACTCCATCTGATTTCCCAACACACAGTCAAGTCCTGCCACCAGAAGAAGCAGACACACAAACACACAAGCCCCCGGCCTCTCAACCTATTCCCTCTCTCTCAGCAGCCTCTGACATAGACTGCCACGGTGACATCAGTCAGCTCTGTTGGCATGGTGACCTCCCATCACCTAAGCAGGTCACCTTGGTTCACCCATACACCCTGCTGGGTATGCTTTTTGTGTGCTCAATGTGTATGTCTATGCATGAGCATGCTAATCTGGCATTTCTCCAAACCTTCCAGCCCTGTGCCACTGCCCTCCCACTGGTCCGTCTGTCTTCTTCCTCCACTTCTTCTCGATTCGTCTACCCATCTTCTCCTTTTCTCTCATTCCTCACTGTTCCTATTTTTTAATAAATACATGTCCTAATCATGTGACTCAGACATTTTAAACTGGATACAGTTACTGTGCATAAAATATTCTGAAGTATAATTTATGCAGCATACACTGCAGTTTGCGGGGGCTCTATGTACGCTAGGAAAATGTTCAGAGTTTGCAATGCTTCTCAGTAAGGTTACATAACACTACAAAGGCCAGCCATCTGCTTCACCCTGGCCCCTGGGTTAGCAACGAGGCCTAATCCATTATACTGTTTGTGTATTTATGTGCATGCATGAGGGTGTGTGTGTGGGGGGTGTGCACACACGGGTGTGTGCGCTTAATCTCCTCATGTTTTCATAGCACTCAAGTGGGGAAGTTGGTAATCTCACTTGGCCGGAGTGAGATTTAATCCTTGCAGCTACCATCCATCTCTATCTCTCATGTTCATCTATTTTACCTTTTCCTCTAAAGGTGCTTTATTCTCTTTTTCATATCTTTCGTTTTACTCCGTAAAATCGATGGTATAAGTAATTATCCATGTATTGGCAGACAGTCATGTTCTTCCTGTATTACACTGGTTTTCTCTGACATTACGAATCCTGTCAGTGCTGAAACAATTAAAGCATCAGCAGCTAATTAACATCTCTCAACTCTAAACTTCAAGATGAAATGTCAAACATGCTGTTTCCAATTTCTCAAACACAAAAAGTTGCTTGTCTTCTATTTCATATCACTACAATAAAGCCCATGGTATATTTTTTGGATTACAATCGCTTGGCCTGACAAGACAAGCATTTATGTCAGTTCCTCTTTATTATACAAGAAGTGAAGATGTTCACTCCTCTGACATTACTAAAACAATTTATATCTTAATCAGAACAACTTATGACAGATTAATTGGTAGTAAAAATGATCAGTCACCGCAGCTAATCCTCTCAAATGTACGTCAAATGCGTACAGTTCCTTCCTGAGTCTTTGATGGAATAATGTTAAAGGTAGGGTAGGAGATGTTTTCCAGGAGCACGTTTTACTATGTTGCCTAAAATTCCCTTCACACCATGATTGCAGCCACTTCATTAAATGCTCTTAGACAAAAATAAAATATTTTACTCACCTGTGGAATGGACAGGGCTGAAAAAATACCATCCAGTCATTTTAACTGGCCCGTTCTAAACGATTGGATGGTGATATGTCTATCAAACTCAGCTGCTATTTGTCCCTCCCCCCTCCCCATGTTCCTCTTATGCTCAACGCAGAAGACGGATACGCAGACGGATGGACAGTTTCGTCCGTCTCCTGTGTTGGTTACATGCATGATTTGGTGCATTTTCAGGGTCACTGCACATCCGTCACTCGATGCAGATGACGAAGTAATACCATCGGAAACCACTGTGGCAGTGTTGAGCAGAAACAAACCAGAGAAGAAGAAGAAGGAAGAAGAAGAAGAAGAAGAAGAGGAACGGGAAGGGAAAAAATGCAGAAGAAGAATGAAAACGAGGACAAAACCTGTCAAAATTGCGAAAGTCTTTGAAATAAGGCTATGCGAGTATTCAAGGCCTGTTGGGGGGGTTAGAGACAAATTTAAAGCGGCCCAATACCGCCGCCAAACGGTGTCTGAAACTAACGTTGGATCGCAGAAGTTAACTATGAACTCAGTACTGCCCACTAGTTGAGGTCAACCATGGCAACATGAAAGACGCATGGAAGTAAAAGGACGGCGACGCATGGGAACGTCCCTGTTTACATCCGTTAGGGAGCACAAATGGGTCACTTATGGGGTTTCCGTGCTTTGAGCCTGCGTGGCTTCGGGGAAAGTCTGAAGAAAGGGGTTGAACTTATTGAATTGTGTATTTTCGAAATGTAGCTTGCTCGAACCGTTTTTCCAGAATCTCCTACTTTTAAAGATAGTTTTCTAGTACTGTAGCCTGGAGATCCAAAGACACTAAAGTTGATGGTGGATGAGTGAATGAGGTGCATCATCAAAGCAGGAAGCAACAGCCACACCCATCTCTCTTCTACAGATCTGTCCAACTTTGATGCTCTTTCTTTCTCTCTCTTTCTCATCATAGCTGTGGTGGAATTAATGAAGCCTGTAGTCACTAATGGAATGACAACAAAAGGAGTGAAAAAAGGAGGAGATCAAACAAAGGCTAATCAAAGTCTTTTGAGCGAAAAGATAGTCAGAAGGTTTCAGAGCTATTGCCTGGGTAGTCTTCTGCCCATACAGATGGATATTCAGTACTTTAGTTACCATGGTGACTGTATGTGATAGTTATGGTGTCCACCAATTAGGGCACGCAGGTACTAAAGAAAAAAACAGGCGTAGCTATATGCTCATGGTATATAAATAGCCACCACTCCCAACTCAGAGGCAGCATCTTCCTTCACTCAAGCATGTTAAGGACATATATTAATTCTGATGTATGTATGGATGGGTGGGTGGGGGTTAGAAGAGGGTGACAGCATACAGACAGCAGGGGGTCTGACTTAACCGCCTCTGTCTTGATCGTGACCCTTCACTATGAGGTGCTGACGTGTTTGAACTCACCGGGAGTGCTTCATGTGTGAATATATTCATCATTAGTAAAATGTCTTTGTGGCGCTATCTTTTATGCACAAATGAATTTTACTTTTTGACTACAACACAAATAACATTTGCATATTGTAATGAGACCAGCCACATGGCACAAACTGACACACACATACATATACACTGTGACGGCATGATACGCATGCACCACCCTCCAACAGAGCCGTCTGTGAGGGGGAACACATGGGTGGCATTTCTGACAGGTAGGGCGGTTTGAGACAACAGCACTGGTGCATGCATAACACATACACACCAACACAAAGATATACGCACTTCCTCCCACTCTGCTGCTTACAACATATAGAAAATGACTCGGGGTCACAGATAAAAGCCCAGTAAGGGGAAAATGAAGCATTAAAAAATGGCCAGACAAGTAGGCAGGCAAGTGGTGTTCGTGCTTTCTCAGCAGCACACAACATTTTGTGTATCTAGGGCCTTTTCGATTTCAATAATAGGTAAGACTGCCGGATTTTGGGAGATAACAATACTGATGAAAGAGAGGAAATGCATTTACAGCCGTATTGATTGTGTGTAAAGAATAGGATTAGGGGTCAAAGACAGGAAAAGGAGACTGGAAAAAAAACATTGAGGTATCCATCGCATGGACTAAATATTCAAAGTCAGGAAAAAAAAAGGAGTAACAAGGGTTACAAGAAAAAAAGATACGAAGAAATAGAGGCGGCTGGTTTGAGGGGGATAAAGATACTGTAGGTAAGAAGAAAGTGGGGAGGAAATGATGAAGGAAGGGGGTTCTTTCTTGTGCTCCATTTCATTAACTTCAGAGCAATAAGAAAGTGAGGATATAGCAAAGACCAAAGCTGGAGAGGGAGACATGCTCACAGATGATCCCATTAGGCTGAAAAAGGGTAATACAGAGAGATGGAGCAAAAGAGAAATGGCAGGGTGAAGCTGAAAGCCATGGGGGAAAATGGTGAGGGAGTTTGGGGACAGGAAGGAGGAATTTGAAAGGCAGAAAAGAGGGGAAGATGGTGAAAATGAGGGGGGGAATCAGGGAGAAGTTAATGGAAAAAGCAAAAACGATGGGGGCAAGGAAAATACACCATTGAATATAGTTGATATAACCTATTAAAATACTTCAACTCTCAATGTAGTCTCAGAACTGTGCAGGATGGAATATATGGATTTTACTCCTATGCTACTTCAAGCTTGGAGAATTTGGGAAACGCAAACTAAAGCAAAGCTCTCAGCATTAATATGATAGGGATCATTTACAGTTTGTTTGGTAATATATGAGCAGTCAGGCATTTCTTAAGCTATTACATGTCCAAATAACAGAATCGTGGACTAATGTGGCTTGACTTAATTAACTTGTTCTGCTAACTGGCTAAACAAATATTAACGCAAACCATTATTTGCATTATTATAATTGGGTTAATCACTCATCCAAATGACTAGCAGTCAAAGAATTTTGCAAGATAAATATTGATTCAATTTGTCAACTAACACAAGCTTTGCCATCCTGTTCCATGACAAGTTGGGCTCAGTGTAACTATAAGCTGATACGTGCAAAATGCATTGCCAAATTGTAAAAGTGTGCATTTAATTAAAGAAAAGGGGATAAAAATGAGAGGAGAAGCTTTGAGGCATACTTGAAAAAAAAAATCCCAGCAAAGCCTAGTACAGCAAAAGAAGATAATCCATCACTACAAAAATTCCCTTCATTAAAGGAATATATTTGACTATTCAAATAATTGATATCCAAGTATAAAATGAACTTCTTAGAAGACTTTACAGGATCTTTTAGAAGAATTAACCAATGTTCACAATCTTAAGCACAAAAAGCTCCATCATCCATTTTCTGAAGAGAAGGGCATGTATGAGGTGACTATGTGTGAAAGTGTGAAAGAAAATAAAGAAAGAGAAAAATAAATTAAAAACACAATTTATTCATAGGTGCAGTCACACTGATTTCAGAAGTGAGTAGTGCATACTGTTGCTTCTCCAATGCAGTTATTGTGGCACCCATTTCAAATGGGAAACTTAAACTGGTTCCTCTCAGCAGTTTTCTGCTCATATCATCAGTGATAAGGTTACCGGTCTCCTATAGGGAACAGCATGTTGAGGAGGAGAACCTGATGAAGGTTAAACCCTACCAACCCCAATCTTAATCACTGTCATTGGCTCCACAGGCACCTCCACTCTGACCCAATCACCTTAGGCCCTAAGAAATTAATCACTTTCACAATTACCAGCCTTCAGTGTTGTATGTGTGAATGCCCCCATTCACAAAGAAAACATGTGGTATGTGTGTATTCATATGGAACACATCGTCTCTGCATCAACGAAGTCACACGGAGATGTCTACACGAGTATTTGGCCTGATGGGGTTCAAATGCATCACATCCAAATTAGTTTATCACACCCCTTGTTCTTTCAGGCGTGCAGGATTTAAAAGCTGGTTATTTTCTATAAAATACTTTTGAATTCCCAAACAGAAAACCAAAGGGTTCCACTATCCACTGTAATTGACATGGTTAAGTCGTATTTATAGATAAGACTAAAGTTTCCAAAGCAGACTTTAGAATATTAAAGTTAAAAATTCTTGTTTCATAGTGTTGTTTTATTAGGGACATAGTTTTACTGAGCAGCTTGTGGACATCTCTTTTTATCATTCCATGAATAAAGGATGCTACCAGCACCAAAAATATATCACTACCCGGTTTCCTGGAATAATTAGCTTCTATAAGCCAAGCTGTAAATCTGTGGGCAACGCCCCTCTGAAAAAAGGAAATCTTAGTGTAATTTAACCAGAAAGAATAAATTATTTATAAGTTTTAAACTAAAAAAAAACCCAGAAGGTCTTCCGAAGATAATTCCATCCAGATAAATGCAGGGTTGTAAAAACACTGGCTGAGTGATGTCTGCCGTATAACGTTTTTCATTAGTGCTGTTTTCTATGCTTTTACACTTCTTGTACAGCACTTGGGTCAGCTGATATGTTGTTTTTAAAGTGCTTTAGAAATAAAATGGTATGGTATATAAAATGTAATACTTGACATTGTAGAGTTGTGCTCTTACACAATGCAGAGGCGAGCTTCAGCACAGGACTAGACACTGTTAAATAACCACAACACTGAACAGGTTCTTGATTTCGTGCCTCGGGTTGAAATATAAGAGGTTGAAAAAAAATCACAAAAAGCACCTAATCTCATAGTAACGGCAGAAGCAACACCAACCTTTTAGATTATTTACATTTAGAATATTTTTTTCATTTAAACTGTATGTGCATGTTATAACACATTCTATGGGATATAAATACAACACCAGGGTATTGTATCTAATATTAAACATTTATTTCTTTAATGAATTTGGCATATTTCTCAAATGACAATTTGGCAGTAAATATTTTTCTGCCAGTAAACTACAAGTGATCCCATATGCTGACTAATGCGTACATATAAAAGCATGACGGGGTCATTTTACAAAGAGCTGC
Organism: Leptatherina wallacei; assembly: GCA_028567055.1. Lineage (NCBI taxonomy): Eukaryota > Metazoa > Chordata > Actinopteri > Atheriniformes > Atherinidae > Leptatherina > Leptatherina wallacei. Next base: position 28,797,417 of record JAOXYM010000010.1, on the reverse strand, counting down.
AAAAAACGGTTTTGGAGCAATGTGATCTCTACGTTTAAGTGGCAACTGCACACAAGGAAGACTGTGAAAATGCAAACATGCCCGTGCAATGTTTTTTCCCTTTTTTTTCCCCAAAAGGATAAAATGCATTTTTGAAAAGAACACAGTTATGAAACATTAAAAACACAACCTGCCAGAAGCTGTTTTTGGAATAAGTTCCATTCTTCTGCTTGAGACGTTAAACTGAGAGAAGCCCCACAGGAAAAAGAGTAATCACTCTGTGCAAGGCTGCTTATATTTGGACAGATAGATAGAGGACCCTTTTTCCCCTTTTGTACCAATCACTCTTAGCCTCTCCATAAGACATCAGAGACCGTCATGTGTGCAAAGGTCACATCAGGCAGAGAGCCTCTGTGTGAACGAGAATAGGCCCGATGTGAGTCCTGGGACTTGTTTAATGAATCGCTCCATAGTCTGCACACACATTCCCAGGCCCCAGGAGAGGGCTCGGTGTACTCATCTCTCACCTCCGTGCCCTCATACATGGGACTTCTCACACGTGACATATACACTGCTACAATATAATTTACAGTGAACAAGAGCACTTCATTAAAGAGATCTTCAAAAGAGGCTAGGGCCACTGAGAGGGTCTTCTAAGAAAGTCAAACAAGAATGAGGGGGGCATGGGGGGGCATTAACTATCTCCTCTGGACAAGCAGGAGAATTAGGAAAACGGGCCATCAGGTGAAGCCCACTGCACTGATTTGTTATACAATCTATAATCTACTGTGTATCTTTGAGAGATGGGAAGAGAGACGTTTTGTGTTTGTGTCCGAGTGAAGCTCAGCCCCCTTTATAGTGTGTTTAGAGCAGAAAAGATGTGCCTTTTAATTAAAAGGTCTGCTTGATTTAGTGTTGTGCTCAGAGAGACAAAAAGAGACAGAGAGGGGGGAGAGCGGGAATAAAGCAAGAACGGAGACCTGGTGAAAGGCTAACAAAAAGTCAACCAACAATCACACATCTTACAGGTTTAATGAGGCCCATCTAGCTTGGACCCCCCTTCATCAGCTGGTACGGTAAATTCTGGAATAACAAACCATTGAATAATCTTAAATCCCGCCTAGTCACAGGTTATTGCAAATGTATTCCTGCATATTTCTGGATCTTGTGTTTCTGGATCTGTCGGTGCAAAGAGAGCGATCAAAAAAAGCGCTGATACCCTCTCAGGGATGCGAGTGAATACAGAGCAGGGCACACGCAGAAAGGCAAACACACACACATGCACCGAGCTCCTCCAGGTAAAGGTTTGAATATTTCATAAAGTCTCATTAAGAAGGGAATATAGGAGGTTGAAGTTTAATGACAGTGGTGAAGACAGAATAATAAATCCAGATCCCATACAAGGCTAATCAGCCCATGTCATGCAGACAGAGTTGTAAGCTTAAGGGCGTCTGAAACACATGTGAACAACACCAAATGTTTCTCATTTACAACTGAGAAAGTGAGGCATCTCATCTGTCTAGACTTTAAAAGAGGTCTTAATATCTAGTAATAAAAGAAAGTGATCTTCCAATATTCCCTTGAGCTCTTGCTATCAGTTAATACTAAAATAGGGAAAACAGAACATTTTGAATGGTCATCCTATACAATATGCCCCAGTTACGCCCACACTTTCATTATGTTGTTAAGAAGGTCATCCAAATTGTTTAGACGGAAATAAAGCTTTGTGATGACAAACAACTGGAGGAAACAGGGAAAACAGAATCTCCAGTCTCACCTCTCCTTCAACAGCCTTTTGAAGAATATTTCTGTTTGAGTTACTGAACTGGGAACAGTTGAGAGTTGAGGAGAAGAAACTTCAACTTTCCATCAGGAGCCCAACATGCAGGATGTAGGACCAGGTAGAGCAAGAGTTGCATGACTGCAGGGAGACGCCTGAAAAGGTGGGATTCCTGTGTGCTGAGTTTCCAAAGTCTTCCAAAGTCTTTGTTGCTGTACTCTCAAAGCTTTCAGTCCATTTGGATATCTTTTCATGGTTGATGTCTGTCTTAAAGAAGTATTTGTGATGAGGCTGTTTTGTTGAGTCACATAATCACAAACCAAATACGTTTGAGTTCGGAGCAGCTGGACGCTTTTCCACCATTTCTTTTATTTTATGACCGTATACAACACCGAACTTAAAGCCCCAAAACTCACTTCTCATTTTAAAAATGCCTTTCTTGATCCAAACTCTGCCTACTCTGCATACACATCCAAACATTTAGTGATGCATTGATTAGTTATCGAACAGCTTACTCCTCACTTTATCAGGCAATCATCATTTTTTTCTTTGTAATGGCTTATTTCATATTTAAAGCTGACAAACACGTTGAATTTCTCTGGCAATATAAACCCTTATGTGTTGCAAGACATGTGTTGCAAGGCTTTAGAAAAAAAAAGTTAATGGCAGAAGATAAATTGTGAGAGGCACGTTAAAATCGCGCGCACACTTATATCATTGTTCAATTACTATTACTGTCTTCCCTCGTGCTTTGTTACATAAACTATGATGATGTGATCTGCATAAATCAGACTTAAGAAGCAATTACCAGTGTTGGACCATAAAGCCAACACTGGGTATGCTTCTTCCATTATACATGGTATGATGGCCTCCATTCACATCAAATTAGCCCATTCTAACAAATAGTTATAAGTGTGATTTGCTATTTTTAATACTGTTTTTTTTTTGCATGAAAGGAGGAAAAGCAGAAGGTGGAGGGGAGGGGGCAATATGTGACAGTTCATCGTGCACTTTGCAAGGCATTCACATGAAAATGACTGAAGATGAGGCCATGACTAAATGAATATCTGCTTTACTGTTTGTGAATGTGCTTTTTCCACATTCATGCTTATTATATATGTGTGAGTGGGATAACGTTTATGGGCATATTGTGTGTGTTTCTGTACACTGGCATGAATATACTGCAAAGGGAGTATATGTTAAAATTTAATTGAATTCCTTCTGCTACGACGGCGGCCCACAGCACTCTGGCTTATCCGGCCCTGAATTGCTGCCAGTGAGATCTAATCATGCTGCATGAAATGAGCCCTACCTGAGCAGAATAGCAGCGCGAAGTCTGGAGGCTGCAGGGGAATACCTCCATTAGGCGCAAGGCACGGGAAGGAGGGAGCAGGGGGAGAACAGGTCAAGAAGGAAGGCAGCAGCAAGATGTGAAGAGAAGAGGGGTAATAGCTACAGAAATAGGAAGAAGTTCCACTCCAATATCAGTTTATTCGCTACATAACGGATGCAAAAGTGAAGCTTCTCAGTTGTCTTTATATCAGTTAATTGAAAGGAAGGTAGTTTCAGCAGCGTTGTTCATCATTAACCTGAAACAATGTCATTAGGATTTATTTGAGGGATTATATTATAGCATTTAAATATTTTCCAGAGTCCACCCTTCACCCACCAAAGCTACAGTCACCAAAAGCTGAGAGTGATCATAAGACTACAAATGCCATAATGATCATAATGACATGAGTCATGCCATGCCAAACACACGTATGTGGAGGAAAATGGACATTGACACATTTATGCTCTCATCATACAAACCGCAATACATCAAAACAACAATTAGGCCGGGGGGGGGGGGGGGGGGGGGGGGGGGGGGGGAGCAGAGCTGACCAACCAAAACAACTACCTACAGTCAGGGCTTCAATCATGCCTTCATCATGTGAAATTGCACGTGAAATTGTGTGTCAGTTGGCCGGTGAGTAGTAATATGAGAGAAGTGAGAAGAACAGGTTTACATGTGCATGCAAAGTCACGGTGCATCAGTAGATACACGGACAGTTGGAAGAACTTTACAAAATACCTCTACAAACCAGTGATGGAAGAGAAGAGTGACTAACTTTTCCAAATGTCCTGCAGGCATGGAGAAACGTGTGTGTGTGTGTGTGTGTGTGTGTGTGTGTGTGTGTGTGTGTGTGTGTGTGTGTGTGTGTGTGTGTGTG
>JAOXYM010000010.1:28778792-28793345 GCA_028567055.1 Leptatherina wallacei | reverse complement strand
GTGTGTGTGTGTGTGTGTGTGTGTGTGTGTGTGTGTGTGTGTGTGTGTGTGTGTGTGTGTGTGTGTGTGTTTGTATGTGTGTGTGTGTGTGTGTGTATTAACATGTATCCTCAGGCTCCCAGAGCCGCCAAGGGCGATCTTTCCTGCTATGGCTGCATGTCCACCATTGGTGATAGGAGCTCTGCAGCAGTCATTGCTGTAGAAACTTAAACATCCACAGACAGTACAGCACATGTGTGCGTGTAAATGCATGTGTATGTGTGTGTGGTTGAATTTGTGCAATACGTGTGCATCATTGTGGTTGTGCATGCTGGATTTGAATGATAATAGAGGCAATGACCCTGAGAGATGCTTTACTGCTGTGACTCTTTTTCTCAATCAGAAACTCTCTCCTTTGTTGTGGCTGCCCCCCCCCTGCCTTTTTTCTCTCTCTCTTGCTCTCTCTCTTTCTTATGTTCGCCCATGTCCCATGAGTTACGATTCTCAGACGCTGTTGTGTACCTGCAGAGAGCCAGGGAAACAGGAACACGCAGCGCACACAGAAACATGAGGCACTCAGACACCCGCTTACACACAGAGCATTGCAGCAGCAGCAGCCACCTCAGAAATGAGCAGCTCTTAGTGATGAATAAAAGGAAGTCAACCATGTGGGGATGAACCCTTCCCCTACTTTTTCCCTTAAATGCTCCATCAGTTGTTCCATTAGCCATAAAAAGAGTGCAACAAAGGAAATCAAGACATATGGAACAGACAGCAAGATGAGAAAAAGGGCAGGTAAAGAACGCAAGAGAGCAGGAGAGAAAGAGGATGGATGAAAAAAGATCAAACTGTCTCATCTGAAAAAGAAATAAAGAAATTAATCAGTCTTTGCAGTAGCCTCGCTGGGTTATGACAGGGCAAGAGGTCATCTCACTAATGGATTACCCCGTCTCTTCTTAGACATTCATTACTGCCTCTGACCCCATCACTGTGTGAAATTGGATTTAGTGACTCAAATTTTTAGGGTATTGAAGGGAAAAGTATTCATTTTCTGTTGGGAAAATAAATACAAGTTTTATTATGAGAGAGATGTTACATCACAGAAGAGAAAGGAAGTTCAATACTAGTTGAAAATAAAAAAAAATGGAGCAAACTCCACACGGCAGCTCGTGCAAGCTGCATTAAAAGATTTATGCTGAAGTACTCTCACAGACCGCAGCACTAAAAGGTTAGGGATTTTGAGGAAAGTAGCACAAGCTAAACGTAAAACTCAGGCCAAAAGGGAGGAGAGCACGAAGAATCAATCTGGACTCAGCTTTAATATGTCATCCTCTGTTCTTATCCTGATGCATAGTCATGACAAAGGATCTGACCTGGCAGCGGGCTCAAAGCACTTACCCATTCTCTGATCAAGTGGCACCGAATGAGCAAACAGTTTGTTTTGGCCACACGGCCGCAGCAACACCTGCGATGTAGGTGGCTTTCGCTGCGAACTGGCAGCAACACTCCCTGTCATCAGAACAGCAAAAAGAACCGACCCCCGCTCTTCTCTCCAGGAAAAACACCACTCCTTGATCTTCCAAGCTGAAATAAAATGAGTGAAGCTGGCTAACATGGTGATAATTCTCTTTAGTCTGGCCAAGTGTTAGAAGTCATTGTCACAGAGACAAGCAGCCAGTTCATGTTGCTGGTTTCTAACCAGTCATGCTCATCTAAACTAATCTCATCACTTCACATGCTAAGCTACATCTTAGGTGTTCCCGGCACGAGGGACACTGTGCTTCATAATTTAAAGAATTGAAAACTCAGCGCATGGCGGTGAAAACTCTGAATGCATCACAATCACCCTCCTTCTGCCATCTGGTATGTGCTGCACTCCGTAAATGAGCGCACAATTTCATTCATGTATTGTACGTTTTCCTGGAAAACAGTCCGGAGGGATTTGTTAGAGGGTCTGCCTCGGCAAAGAAACTGGTTTCCTCCTGCTATTTAGAAGTCATTCATCAGGCATATTCATAACGCAATCACACATTACTAATATATCCGTTAAACAAGCTGACTATTTTAATGACAAAGCACGACGGGGGTAATGGAAAATATGACTAATTGTGTCAATTTAAGTAAGTTATATACTTCAATGAGCTTTAACATTTCACAATAAGTAAAAAAAAAAATTTTTTTATTACAAAATCAGTGTTTATATGCATCTATGTGAATGAGTAATCTGAAATTTAGCCACATGAATGACAAACTATGAAATATATCCATTACAAGGTTGTAATGGGGACACTCCCAAAATGATGATGAGTAGGTACTTTGTAATGTTGCCATTTCTCTTCATTGTCACAACAAGGCGATGCAAGTTGATATGTACAGCACATTTCATGTGAAAGACAATTCAAAGTGCTTCATATAAAACATTAAAAGCATTGCAGAGGTATACAGAAGAAGCATTAAAAAGTACATGACACCTAAATAACTTTAGAATACCAAGGAGTTAAGTGTTATTTTGTCTCATCCTTCAGCTAAACATGTTTGAAGATGTATAATGAGTCAACGTCACATCTTTCACTTCAAATAATTCTCTACATATTCTCCATTGGGGCCAGTCTAGTACGCTCTTATTCCACAGCCATGCATTTGTAATGTACACAGAACATGGCTTCACATTATCATTGCAAAATGCCTGGATTTAGTCTTGAAGGTCGCATATGTTGCTTTAAAATCTCAATATCGATGGCAGCATTAAGCAAGGCTCTGATTTTATTCCATTTTAATCCAATTCAGCTCACCTCAGGACACTTAACAGACAAATCAATTGAAGCCAGTTGATTCTGATCCAATCAGTATTCATACAAGCCAATTCATAAAACAATAAAAGCCTAGCCAAGGAAATGTTTGGGGTTGGATATATGCTTCTGGACTTGTTTGGGATAATATTCAGGATGTTCCTGTTCATCTTTGGTCCTGAACGCAGGGCATCCACCTCTCCCATGGATGATTTGAAACAACGATTGGTCTGACTGCAGTACACATTTTCACTTTGCAACGGTCCATCCCAGATGTCTCTGAGCTTGGAGAAGTTGCTTGACCTCTGCACGAAGCTAATATAAGACTTCTTTCTGCACAGTAAAGCTTTAACTTAAGTTTATGCCTGTGACTCCGTACTGTAGTGCTTGACAAATATTTCCGACAGAAATCCCCTGGCCAGGAGGAATTTATGCTTCATGCTGGTTTGTTGACTGATGGTTTATCGATGGTTCATGATGCAGCGATGTAAGATCAAAGATCCCAGGTGTCCAGCTTGGGTCACAACAATTATCTTCCAGATTCCTAGAATCTTTTAATGATATTCTGCACTGCAAAGGGACAAATGTGCAAATCTCATCCAATATTTCTTCGGAGAATATTGTTTTTAACCATTTGAATAATTTTTTTTAAAAGCATTAGTTGAGAAACTGGAGATTAACTTCCCATTTCTGCTCTTAAAGCAGCCCTATGTAACTTTCTGACCTTAAAAATATGCATTTCTTGTTTGATGGCACAGTGACATGGACTGCAGGAGCAGTGGTTGCACTGCAGCGTCCCGAGGCTAAGAAATCGTTAAACACCGTGTCACACACTGGACACTGGACATCAACAACGTTTTGTACACTATGGCAGATTAATCAAAGAAATACAAGAGGGCATTATCAGAGACAGAGAAGAAAAGAAAGAGAGGAAGTGACAAAGCAAGAGATAAGAGGAGAGCTGGGAGTAGAAGTCGGATGCCATATTAGCCATCGTTAGGGTACGCCTTATGGAGCAAATCTGACGAAGTTTAGAAGTGCTCTTTTAAAGTACTCAGGATACCTTCATCATTCATTTTTTATATTTTCCTGTATTGCCACCAACTTTTTCCTGATTTCTGATAACAGTTAAAATCATGTGAAATGTTACAATGACAGGACAACAATATTTTTCCACCAATCCTGTGCAGTGTTGTTCTAAAAATCTTGCCCATGTGAATTTCACAAAATGTGAAGTAGCAGTTTAAAAAAAACTGCACCAAAGTCAAGGTCACAAGCTGATACATATACCTAGTGTACAGCAGGAGAAGTAGCATCGGGGTGGTGGGGAGGTGAAAAGACTCCCCTTCACCCCCCCATCCCCCCCAATGTAAGGACAACCTGCCAAGGCTAGCTGAGCTGACGGCAGCTAAAGCCGAGGCTCCCCACATGTGCTAATCTCTCAGATTTAAATGGGAACACAGCACAGAGCACAGAGCAGGGCAAGCCGGTCTGATCCATGACCGTATGTCTGAGCACGCGCAAGCGAAGGCATGTGTGCACATGCAGCATACATGTGAAAACACATTATTACACATTCATTTCTTACATGCATTTCATACATATTTAGGGATATGGCAGTAGCACATAAACACTGTAAATCAAAGATAAAGCTGCATGCACAGAGAGCAACAGAAGATATTTCAATTGGGATAAAAACAAAAAAAATGGATAAAAAAGCTGGAGAGCAAGCTAAATGAAAGCAACAAACACTGCAGGATTTGACAGGAGAAGGAGTGGGAGCGAGTGCCTCCTTTCTTTCTTCATGAGGGAAGACCGGGAACCAGTGAGAAGCAGGGAAACCATGACAACCAGACAACCAACCTTGGCAACCAACCCAGCGTTCTCACAGTCAGAGCCAGACAGGCAGCTCAGCAAGGGTTAATCTCAACTGGGTGAGAGAGGAGAGAGACATGCCGATTAAGCCGGCCGCTATGTGCACAGACATTTAATACTCTATACAGTAGTGTAGGTCTTAAAGACACAGCAGCTAACTTGACCAGTTGAATATTCTTCCTGAAGCAACAGTGCAAAGCCAAATAGAGATGTGACAATGTGGAGCAACCATCAATGGCAAAATCGTGTGTTTTTACTGGAATTCTCTTTGCTGCGCTAAAAAACTACAAGTGTGAAATTCAGAGTAGCATGAGACAAAAATCGCATTACAGGAAACACAGAAGCCGAGCAGAGGTGGGAACCTGCAATGATAGAGGGCAATGTGGACAAAGTGAAGCGTGTGGAAAATGAACCGTAGCGCCATGTCAACCTCCTAACTTCATTCTCCACACTGTATAACATGGCAGAGAAAAAAGTGACAGAAGACGCGCCGAGTTAGGATGAGAACCGAAACGGGAAGTGAAAGCGCCTGTCAAAGAAAATACCCCAAATGAAATGAACACGCTCATTCGCGATCACCCAGAGAGACTATCTCGGCACTCCCTCGCTTATTCACTGACCTCCCATTTAAAGATTGAGCCCTTACTCCCCTGGAGGTCAGCAATAGAGAGATGAAAATCAGGGAGGAGGGGAGAGTAATGAAGAGAATAATCAATACTTTGCCTTAATTAATAACCTCCACTGCAGTCAGAACATTCAAGACCACTTCATGCCCTCTCAGTTCAAGATTTTTTTTTTCCCCCTTTCCCCCCCCCAGCCACATCTACTCTCTCTTTGCCCTCACTCAGTTTCACTCCTCCCCCCCAGTTCTCCACCTCTTTCCTCATCATTAATCTCTGAAAATCGTTGGCTACATACATTCCTCCCAATCGATGCAATTCCACCGAGGTCTTGTCTGATTTACCACATGGCTGGATCCTTGTATGAATCTTGACTGGCCAGGGGGAAAGGGGACAGAGAGGCAGAGAGATGGAGCAAGGTGGATGGAAAGAGGTGCGCATTAAATGACAGAGACCATCATCATTATATAACCTCAGCCAAAGTCAGCGACAGTAAAAGGACTACAGACTGAGTGCTGGTTTGATTTACTTTCGACATACGTGCGTGCATCTTTCGCCATGCCTGGAAATGACCAAAGCAGTGATGTGAATGAGCATACACAGGGGGCGTATTCATTAAAGCAAATGGACAACATATGTAGCTGAGATACAGATACATCGGCGCTCTACAATTTAGGATGTGTTTCAGAGCTGAGAGAGCCAGGTTTTTGGCTTGAGCCAGACAGTTGAACAGCTGAGACCATGCAGCCTTGGCTTCTTGCTCTATAGCTCCGATCAAGCCTGCTAACACAGGGAGCAACACAGCTGGGAGCAACACAGCACAGCCATCGGGTCAGGCCCTTTCCGACCTGAATCTCTGAACAGACCCACCGAAACATGGACCAATCATCACAGCCTGTTATTCATTTATCAACCCCCTCCCCTTGTGAACACGGGGGAGATATACACCTGTGTTTGAGTTCAAGTGAGTTTCAATATTATCCCAAATTGCACGGAGGCAACAGGTCAACAAGAGTGTGAGCAGCTGCTTCACTCACAGAAAAGACACATGTAGTATGTGCATAAGGTCTCTGCAGATTTGCCAAGTGGCTTTTTATTGACAGCACTGACTGAACATACCCTCCTCTCTTGTCATCATCAGGAATATCATGTGCTGTGAAATGGCATGGATCTCCTCCACCTGACAGTAAATCTTTGGGAGTGGCCATCGATCTGAATCAAGCATGCCCATTTCACCAGCCGTCGGTCAACGTCAAATTAACGGTTTTGCATTTCTGTGCAAAGCACCACACATCCAGAATTCAGCGCGTGCACCTGCCCGCATGTTTGAATGAACAAAAAGAATAACAAATGAGGGCTTTTCTTCCCTCTGATATACCAAAATGCAACCCAATACTGCAAAGAGTGAAATTCGCAGTAAGTTACAAACTGGCCGGGCCCCTGTGCTGACATGAAGACAGCGAGAACAGCAGGATGCTGGCTTAAATGCCTTGTAGCAGCGAATCTCAAACACAAGCTCCTCAGCACATGGACCACAACAGAGAGAGGTAAAGAGAGAAAATGAGAGCAAGACAACATCACAGAGCTTTTTGTCAGATGAACAGTCAATATGAAAGTCCCCAAAGCACAAATGATTTCACTCTCTAAACGTCAACCAAAGAATCAAGGGGCTGGTACATCAACCTCTAACTCTTAGCTTGTCAGTATACAAGTCTTAGGGGGGTGGACGGGACATAGATTTACACTGGGTTAACATGCAATGTTTTTCAGACGATAGGCCTCTATTCCGTTAATAAGACAGCCCACAGGAACAAAGTCAAGGCAAAGCAGGGCAGTGTTTTCCAGCGTATTGGGGAACAGAGCGGTGATTCAGATGGTCTTAAGTCAATGCACTGGCAAAAGCACAAATCTAGCATATTCAGATTTGTCAAAAAAGCTTTGAGATTGTGTAAAACAAGACGGGAGTTACTGCAAATCCTGCTGTGACGAAAGCATTCAAGTCGTAGATTTTAATAGCTGTTACAATAAGTGCCGGCTCGCTTGCTGTACAATAACGGCTAAGATAGAACATTATTCAGAAGGTGAATGAGTGTGATATAAAAAGATGGGCATTTTTAGGCCTGGGCAGATACTAAGACGCAGAGGAGGACCTACACCAAACCACAATGCCTCGGACAGGCACTGCAAAAAAAAAAAGTGCAGTAACTCTTTCTTTCACTTCAAAATGATCTCGTTCTTCTGCAGCTTCAGCGCCAATCAGTAGCCAGCCATGCAGACACTCTATATCTATAGACCTCTTCAGGCCCCAATGCACACCTGACAAAGGAGGAATCATATACATGGACTGCAGAAACTGAGGAGAAACAGTAGTGTGCACCATATAAATACTCCTTCAGTCCATGCTGACAAACTAGATTTGTGAAAGGATGAGTCCTACAAGTTATACTCTGCATGCATCACTGGTAACAAACCAGTATACTTTATGAAGCCTGTTCTATGAAAGTGAACTCGTGAGGTGAACTGCGAAGTTAAGCTAAAATGTGGGAGGCCATAGTACCTTTGGGCCACGTGAATGTGTGAGTAAGAGCGGTGAGGACTTTGGCTGTGAAGGGGATTAGATCAGGAAGCCAAATCAGAACGACTGTGGTAGCCATGTGCATGTGTGTGTGTGTGTATGTTAGGACAAGACCTAATCACTTAATGAACACGGAACTCCTCTGAGCTGGACAGCCCAGATCAAGCAGAGGTCTTCCGCTTTCTCCCCTCTAATAATACGAGCCAACCACAGCCTGGGAAACCTCACGAGGGATTTATCTCACTGGACAATCCCCGCTGCCAGTCATAATGGAGACCAGCCCATTGGGCACTCACACTTGCCAGGCCAGCCCTTTTCATGGGGGCCTGGGAAAAAGATCTGTCAGATTAACGAATGGCTGACGGGCGAACGGGATATTACACACTGTCATTAATCTGAATGGGTTTGGCACGGACAAGCAACACAAATGCCAGTGACCAAATGATTTTCTAACATAGAATAAACAAGCACACAGATAACGCCATCATTTGCAATTTGACAGGAAACAATTGAAAACCCAGCTTCACAAAATCCTTTGAATATGCAGACATAGAATTTTTTTGTGTGAATTGCCTGACCCGTGAGGGCCAACCATTTCCGCTACAAGTTGTATTCCAAACTGACATGTACACACTTTCATGGCATCTGAAGTGAGCAAGAAAAGTGCGTCAGAATCTGACCCAACATTCACCGAAATAGAAGATGAGCCATAGATGATCTCAGTTACACCGCATAATGAAACGTCTGTAAGAAAGCAGACCATACCAGCATTATACAACCATCAGCACCTATTAGAGTCTGGCTCTGAGAGAGAGCTATTCTTGCTTTTAATAATGCATTTAGAAAAAAAAAGAAAGAAACAACAACAACTGGAAGATAGCCAGGAGCATTAACCTCTATTGTTAGACCATTGTACAATCACCACACCAGCTATTATACACCTTGCTTTGGAAGTAGAACTTTGCTGATAGTGCATTCAGCCTGTATTTGAATCTAAAAGAGATATCTTGTGGGGAAACATTTGCTGTATGGTGAGAAGGTTGCACGCCTTATGAAGGCTGACATACTCTTTCACACCCTAGGGAGACATGCAGACAATCCATATTAATGAACAGTGAGCAATGGCCAGATGAATTAAGTGAACAAGAGAATATTTCAAGAAAGCATACTGTTTAAAAGTACACACAAACATTTACACACATGGATGCCCAGCATGACCAGCTGGACCAGGTGGGGGAAGTATCGCCTATTATAGCCATTTTAGACAGCAGATGGGAGGAAAATCTATCCACAGATAGGAGAAGAGGAGAGGGAAAAGTCTCTTACTAGCTTCCTTTTCAAGGGTTGGTGAGCTTAGAGAACATGCTGCATCAATCCTGCTATTTCTGCCTACACACTGGGCTGTGCCTGCCTCTCCTTTCACATGGCTCGGCTGCATGTACTGGAACATAGAGGATTCTCACTGTCCAGTCACCAGTGGAGAGAGCAGAGCTGCACATATGTGATATAATATGAGATGCCAACCTGTTCTCATTCCCAGGGGCATCCTCTTATCACTTAATGTACTGTACATGTGCTATGCAACTTTAGAAACTGCAGTGTCATTGCTGTCTAGGCTGAGATAAAGCATGTGCTCCTGATTCCAGTTATATCCCCCGGTATATGAATATAAATTAGAGCAGCTTTTTATTTCTCCAACTCTGGGAGCAGCTCATGGTGTGTCAAGGCGGGATGCTCTTCTCCATATCGGAGGAAACCCACGTATTGCAGTCGCAGCCTGTAGAAGAAACGCCTGCCTCTCTCTTTGCGTGCCTACGGACTAAGAATAGATCAATGTATCAGGCAAATCGGGATTAACGACGTTGTGCTCAAATCACACAACACACTAAGGCAGACACGCACACACACACACACACACACAAACAGGGGAGCCGGTCCAGGAAAGGTGGGGGGGTGGGGGGAGGAAGAAAAAGTTCATTTTCATTTTCCCACCACACTGTCATCATTTTCTGATGTTGGATGATCTCCACGCTGCTCTCCTCATCAATACACACAGTCGGTCCAACGCCAACGCACATGCAACAAACCCATGTCAAGCAACATCACATAAATCCCTCTTCATCCCACTGTGTGAACAATGATTATGTCAGATCACTGCTGAAACAACAACCCCCCTTTTTCAAAATGCCCCCAGAAGGCTGGGCAGGTGTTTGTAACTAAGTAGTTAGTTATTTATCACCTGCAGTCACCCAGCCGGCCAAATTTCAACTCGCTGCGGAGCGCTCCGAAAATAAATTGTGCAATTAAAGGAGGATGCGGAGAGCAAGCTGTCCCAACTAACCTGTCTGTCCTTTCCCGAGCGTCTTCTCCAAACGGTAAGGTCCCACATAATTGGCGTGTTGGGCACCGCTGTTGTCTTTACCGGACGATGACATGTCGGATCTGTGTGAAAATTAAACACTTTCTAATGAAGCGCACGCAAATTTAAAACACTCCTCGGTGGAGCTCCAAGCCGCCGTTGTCTCTTCAAGTAACTCCACAGCTTCTTCTCTTCCTCGCGCTTTCTCTCTTTTTCCCTACCTCACTCGTTGTTTGAGGAGGTGAGGCTCTCTTTTTCTCTCCTCTTTTCTCCTATCGCCGCAGACGAGTCGCAAGTGCCTTGAATATCATTGTAGGTGAAAGCTGCGCTGCCGCTGTGCGTCTGTGGGAGGTGCTGCCGAGCCGTCAGGGATGATTGACAGCACGCCCAGCCAACCATGGAGCGGAACACTCTGCCGCCGCCCCGTTTCTTGTTGCTGTAGCCTTTTTTTTACTTTTTTTTTTTTTTTGCTTTTTCCAGAGGAGTTCCAGTTTATAAGCATGAAAGTTTGAAAGTTTAAACCCATATTAAAACATATTATCTTCAGATGCTCAGACCATAATGGAGCGGGACTATAACGACTTCTAACATAAATCCCAACTTATATGTTTAGACTTTGCTGGCAATAAATCAGTTAAAGCCTCTCTGGATAAACCAAATGGGGAGAAAAAATCAGCAGTCAGGCCAAGATTTTAAGCATTAATATGCAGGACACCTACTTTAAAAGATCTTTTCTAAGCATGGTTTCCAAACAAATATAGACAGTGTTCAGATAAAGCTTGTGTTTAGTAGATTTTACCGCAATGAATATGGTAAGTTTCAAATCCACTTGTTCCATGCCCCCACCCCCACCCCCACAATGTTATCCTGAGTACAATTTATTTGCTAAAGAAAGATACGAAATATGCAAGAAACAAAGTTAGAGATCAATGAGATGTTTTCAGTGCACACATCACACCTATGTAAGACAGATATTTCTGTCAAGTTGTGATACATGCTATACGCTACCTGGGCTTACAGCAGGTGAGTGCTGAGAAACTGGATCATTGAGGAAACAGAAATTCACTCTGCACATAAATGAATCTGCAATGTGCACAATACAGTTGACATAGTAAAACAGCAATGAGCTAAAGCCACTATTAGCATAAAGTGGCTCACATGTCACATTTCTGCTTGGTACAGTTTGTTCCCCTGCTGGATCAAATTTAATTTGAGCTCACTTAAACAAAAACGAAAAGGCAATTTGCATTTGAGCACAATATAAAATAATATAATTAAAACCATGAATTTATTCTTAAGAGCTCCGTGGTAGTTTGGTGGTTACCCCTGCAGCCTCACAGTAAGAGGGTTCCTGGTTTGAACCTCAGCCTTTCTGTGTGGTGTTTACATGTTCTCTCATAGCATGCGTGGGTTTACAGTAGCTTCTTTCCACAGTCCAAAAGCATGCATGTAACCTGAGACATTGGATGGATAAAACTGTTTATAGATTTTAAAGTTTCATCCTTAGCAACTGACATGCAGGACACCTACGACTGGTGAGGTGTTGCTGGGCAGTTTTGTTCTGTTATTCAGTCTTGGGTGCCATAAAGACTGAAATTAAGTGCATTGTTGAAACGAAATTAAACTTACTCCAAATATCACTTCTCATCAGAAAGCTCCATTTTCTGAGGTGATATTGCCACATAAAAAAATGGCTAAAAACACAATTCACAGTAGTTTCTATTTTCTCTTCTTTCCTCTTCTTCTCTGTCTTTTCATACCCCCCCCCCCCCCCTCTCACCAGCCCAGAAACAGCCTCGCTGTGATTGCAAGTGTGTGCAGCAGGAGAAGAGTATGTTGGCCCTCCGATTCATTTCACACCCCACTGGTCTGAGACCTGTGACTGTGGCTCTGGCCTCTGTCTGTTCCTCACACCCTGAGAGAGTACAGGTGTCAGGGGACACATGCAAGAGAAACACACACACACACACAGATGCTCAAGCACCCACAAAAGCACACCATGTGACCTCTATTCTTTTAACAAAACAAGGTTGAAGGAGCTGCTGAAATATTAAGCAAGAGGAATTGCGTCAACAACACACTGTGGGCTACTTCAAAGAGGATGTTCACATACTTTTCTCCTATTACACTTACAGATACAGACACTCCTAAAACCATTCCATTCCAGCTGCAGTTGATACAGAGCATCATCTTTCAGTTTATCTTTTATCTAAACATCAAATCTGAGTATATATTGTGTGTTAGAACCCAAATATGTAAATCAAATTATATTTGTGCAATTAGGGCTTCTCCACTCGTTTCTCTTTTTTGCATAAAGCTAAGTTTGCATACTGTACATGGCCCAGTTTAGTGCCTTTGAGGTCTTTGTTTAGAATGTGTGCTGTATCCCCTGATGCCCTTCATCGCACTGGGAGTCCGGTTTATGCAAGGAGGTGTGACCCAAAGTGTCACCCACGTGATCGCGTGGTGCCAGGTGGACAGGGTGTGTGATGTCAGAGCCAGGTGCCAGGTGGGCACCATCTCAATAATGCATCATGCTCAGCACTGGTACTGGCAGGTGCAACACTTTGAAGTGTTCCAGAAACATCTGTAGCCTGAGTTTTTAATCACCTTCCCCGCGCCCTCCTTTCAGTTCATCTCCACTCCTCTGCATCCCTCCATCGCTCTACCCTACAAACAAATTTATGAGAAGACTTCTTTGCCTGCATGTTTGAGAATATGTGTTAATATTTGTATTTACACATGTTAAACCACGTGGCCATCAAGCAGCAAAATTCAATCCAGCAGCATCAACAAAATTCCCCAAAATGTTTTGTCTTCTGCATGTTTGTAGAATAATTAGAATTTTTTTTGTTAGATGATTTAGATAAAAGTTTACCTATTACTATCAAGTGCATGCTAATACTAGCTATCTCCCACACAAGTGATCAAATTAAACATTTCTGCTATGATGTGATCACATATGATGGAGAGGAGGTAGACTATGAAGTAATTATTTTACTAATTCTTGATTATCTCACCTCAGTTTACTTAAAACAGAGATGTGATGATGGATGAGGCATGCCAGAGAAAGAGAAAAAAGTTAAAACACACAAGGCAGTGAGACAAAGAAGGAAGATTATCAAAAAAGGGGAAGATATTTGATGTGTGTGGCAAGAGTCCAACAACCTCTGGACACAAGATGGAGGCCCAGACTGTATAATTACTTCACCTTAGTACCATATAATGAATAGCTTCATAGCTCAGTCTGGCCAATTCAACAGGGAGCCATAAACACTTTAACTTGCACTGGATGTGTGCACATACGTTACTTTATCCCTCTTGTTGTGTTACAGTATTTCCAAGCTGGAGCGATTGCTGCACACAAACACAGTACATCTGAACTTTCAGCCCTTCAGGGTTGTACAAACTGGTTACTGCCAGGTAGTTGCTTGCTGGAAGCTGCTGGCTGGACTGGGCAGCCATAGTTTGATTAATTGGCTTGTCATCGACATACAAGAGAGAGACTGCTAGTGTTTATATGCAAACAATTACAAAACTGGAGAGAAGAAAATAAACGAAAGGGCAGTGAAGGTTGATTTCAGCATGACCAGACTGAGAACAGTGGCGGTCTGTTGTTTTTTTTTAGCTCTAATGTTTCACACGACTAATAAATGTAAAGATGGAGAGAAATTAAGACAAAGCAGAATATATTCATTTATACAACCTCAACAAACTGAAAGTCATTCATTCATTCATTTTCTGTACCGCTTGGTCCAATTCAGGGTTGCGGGTGGGCTGGAGCCTATCCCAGCAATTATCAGGCGAGAGGCAGGGTACACCCTGGACAGGTCGCCAGTCCATCGCAGGCCCAACACATAGAGACAGACAACCATTCACGCACACACTCACCCCTAGGGAGAATTTAGAGTGACCAATTAACCGAACATGCATGTGTTTGGACTGTGTGAGGAAGCCAGAGTACCCGGTGAGAACCAATTCATACACGAGGAGAACATGCAAACTCTGCACAGAAAGGCCACTACTTCTAACCCCTCCCCAGCTCGAACCAGCAACCTGCTCTGGCTCAAACTCCGCCTGAGGTGTGAACCAGCGCCTGTCATGCTGTGAGGCTGCGGTGCTAACCACCACACCACCGTGCAGCCCATGGAAAAAGTCAATTATATTAAAAAGAAACAACTAGAGAAACTAGTCAAGCTCAATTGTAACACCGTACCGTACCGTCCTCTTCCGCTTATCCGGGGTCGGGTCGCGGGGGCAGCAGCTTGAGCAGGGCAGACCAGACTTCCCTCTCCCCGGCCACATCAGCCAGCTCATCCGGGGGGATCCCGAGGCGCTCCCAGGCCAGCCGAGAGA
>JAOXYM010000010.1:28757379-28778692 GCA_028567055.1 Leptatherina wallacei | reverse complement strand
TCGTTCTTTCGGTCACTACCCAGAGCTCGTGACCATAGGTGAGGGTAGGAACGTAGATCGACCGGTAAATCGAGAGCCAATTGTAACACAACATGATATAAAAGAGCACCTCAGAGAGGCAAAGTCTCTCAAAGTAAAGCAATCTGAAGACATCTCTGTGTTCAGAATATATTTGCGTTTGTATGTATATCTAAAAGCAGATAAATAAAACATAGAATATGATCCACACAAACATCACATGTTATCTTTTCACATGAAACTGCTTCCATGGAAGACGAGAACAACTTGTGAAGACAACAGAGCACACACCCACAGGAGACAATAGTACAAGTGACTCTCCTCAGTGTCTCACAAATGTGCCTGCCCGGGGTCATGACATAGATTTAGGTTCTCACTTCCATTCCTCATGTGCAGGGCGCAAAGATTTTGTCTCTTAAAGTTCACAAAGAATAAGAAAGTAACAAAATACACACCGCCAACAAAGATGGATAACTATGAGGTTAAGCAAGAAAAGAATACTTTTAGCAGGAACATGTTGGGTCATCACATGAAAGTGGGGGGGGGGATATCTTCTTATCCTGACACTAAAGGACACTTGATCATGTCTCAGGGGATAATGGAGGACTTTGAAGTGTGGGACATTCTGCCCCTCATCACATTCACTTCTGTATGCAAATGTGTTGAAACACTCAAACGTGTGCACAAGTAGCATGTTCAGTAACCAGCTGGTATTCACTTCAAATGTCAGTACAGTATGTTAGTTGTACTCTGACATGCCTAGCAGTGACTGTGGAGGGACTATTCACCACAGGGAATCAGCCTCGCGTTTCTCTCTTACACGCACATGTAATGCACACTTATGCACACAGAGGGTCGCACATCTACAGCTGCACTGCCCCCTGCTGGTTAGTAAAGTGCACATTCTTTCCCTCCTTAAAGCCCTGCCAGGGGAATCCATAACGCTATAGGAGCAGATATGGAGAAATTGATTGTTTCCCTACAATTCTGATATTACATGCTTTTATACAAATGAAGTCATACAAGATGGTGGAACAGCAACAGAGACTGTGCATCAAAAGACTCATCTCTTTCCACATGACATCATGAAATCCCAGTCACAGTCATCTGACCCAGTTTGCTTCTTTTTCTCCTGAATGTGTTGCAGATTTAAAGCACTGAACAGCTCTGGCAACAGGCAAATGAGCTCAAGAAATCAGGTGGATTTCTCTTTCCTGTTGTGTGTCTTCAAACAGTAAGTTGGATCCCACAGGGTATCACACAGCAAGAGACATTTAAACAAGGTCTTTATTTCTTTTCTCTTTTTTAACAATTAAATATCAAATTAACACAAAAAGAGGACCAACAGTGCAGCAATTAATGTGGATAGCTCTGAAGCAGAACATATTTATTGTTTCCTATCCACAAACGTATCAACCTAAATTCTTACATATTCACAAATGCGCAGACGGCGCGAGCGTTTCCTCTTTAATCATAGCCTTTTTGCAATTACGGGGAATTTAATTGCAGTATAAGAAGCAAACTGTTGGTAATCATGTAGAGGGTTTGGCTGTGGCATTGGATAATTAGGTTTGCTGTGTGCGCCTCACTAATCACAGGGACATTTAATGGAAGCGTAGTGTGAAGGACTAAAACAACTACATTTAGATGTGATAAACTCACTGATCATTCATTCAGCATGCGCACAGCGCCTGTTGTCTCTCCAGCTCATTATCAGTTTAAGTTTAGAATAAGGCATCACATATGGACAACAAGAATATTTTAGTTCCTTTCACTGTGATTATTCAAGCTTCACTGGCAGATATCAGCAGGAATTCAGTGGCCTCGTGAACTTCAGCATTTATGTCTTTAAACTTCTCCTGTTTAAGCTGCAATCTTCAGATTTCTGACAAGAAATGAGAAAACAAACATTTTAACAAAGCTGACTACTTGCCAGTGACCATTTAGGTACTCTTAACAGCAGCTGCCGATGGGGTTGGCTACATACAGGTGACCTTTCCCTGTTGTACACTGTCTGCATGCCCTTGAAAATGACTCACACACACTAATCAAGCTTTCGTCTCTGGCCAATTTGGAATCTGCTCCTGGCAATGTCACTCGCCCCAGCCTGACGAACCTGGGTACAGTACATGTGCCAGATACGTGATCTAATGGGTTTACTTAAAGGGAACACATATGATACATCATGTATCATGTACATTGTAGTGCACGACACTCGATTATTCATCACTCCCCAAGCACCACCACTAACCTTTTCACAGTCAGCTTCTTTATAATTCCTCCTGAGTTTACTGTCCTATTTTCCAGGGACAATTGCCAACTCATGCATGTAAAAAAAAAAAAAAAAAATCAGGGTTAAACAGTTATGTATAAAATGCTTCATACTTTAAAAACTGAACACTTTTGCCACAGTGTTAAAAAGGTAATAGGAGAATGAGTTGTGCAAATAGCCCAAAACTGCATGTAGCAATGGAAATGTGTAGTAAACCGTTTATAGGACAATAAAGGCAGAATGTTATGGAGAATGAGGCTAACTCCAAATGCTTCTCAGGGCCTATTTAGGAAATCAGCTTCAGAAAATGGCAGCTGTTACTGCTATCTGGTGAGCAGTACAGCGATTGCAGTGATGCCGCACTTTGTTTCCTGAGAACATCAGATGGTAATGGTGTTGGCAGAAGCCCTCGCTCCGTCCCTCCAGTCAGGTCTTTGCAGTTCTAAGGTAAACGTTTTACACAGAAAATTTCCCTCCTGTCGAGTAATGCCATCAGTCAAGCGGAGTATGTGGGATTTTCTCCACCACAGCAAGCAAAAAATGAAAAAATCAAGATATAAGCCAATATTAAAAAGGAAATGTTTTATATTATATATGATATGTATATGACTCTTGGCTTAGAACACTTCCTTGTGGCAACAGCAGCAGTAAAAGTTGTAAGAAGAAGCTCTTGCCCTCCGTTGGTTTTAGTTTAAAGTCTCTATCCATTTAAAAACCCATCCATTTGTTTTCTATTTCCACTTTATCTTGCACAGGGTCACTCTGGCGGTAGAGGCTAACTTACTTCTAACAGGGCGAAAAGTGAGTGAAACACTCACTGGGCAGCTTGTAACACACAGACACAGACAACCCTAGCTCACAGTCCAGTTAAAGAAGTTTCCTCTTAGAAAGAAACAATGCAATAAAAAGCTGAAAAAGCAGTATGTTTTTACCATAATCATTCATAAAGTGGAAGTTAGCACATCTTGATGTACAGCAGGTAACGCCAGAAACTATGCTAGCATCATCTTGTTTGAACAAAAACCTCAAAGTCATATTGCTGTGTAGCCACTTGCAGCTGACTTTGTCTTTGTCTCAACGGGAGGGACGAGCGTAGAGAATGGAGACGGGGTACAGAGAGCGAGGCGACAGACGTGGGCCGTGCGGGGGTGGCTCAGCCTGTTAGGAGTGGGCAACAGTGGCAGATGCATTACCTGCGACATCTCCATCCCTGCTGATGCTGAACTCTCTCTGTTACACACACAAGCACACTAACACACCAACACGTGTCTGAGTTGATTGAAGCCAGTAGTTTGGCTCCACACCAGGCACAGGGGGTAATGACTGTCGCCCTTTTTCCCCCCCATCAGCCCCCTGATATAACCAACACACACGCACAGGATCACACGTGTACGCACAGGTACGTGTACATATAGCCTGTATCTACTTTTCTGTCCCCTGTTCTTGCCTCCGCTCTCCCGCTCTCTGAAATGTCAGGCTGGCAGGGGGTTGTGAGGGGTTCCTCTGGAGAGCAATAAAAGCTGATTGGAGTTAAAACAGTTGGTCAGGCCTTCCCGCCCCAGCATCTGTTGGATTACAGTCAGCCAACCTGTCATCTGTGAAATGAAGGCTAGCATGGGAGGAGAGGGGGAAGACCACAGGAGGGGATGGACAGACAGAACGAGAGTCAGAAAGTGATGTGTAAGAAGGTAAAGGAACCAAACAGCTGATTTAGTAAAGGGTGTGGTGTGAATTTAAAAAGAAAGAAGAAGAAACAGTCAATTTGTCCAGATTTAACTGGAGAGAAACAAGCAGAGGGAGAAGAGATCAAAGACAAAAGCGGTGTTGGGTGAGAGGGTCACATGGAGGGTTGGTCACACACATCTGACCTTTAGAAGAATCCTTTCATCTCTTTGTCCTCAAGTATTACCACCTCTCAGCCCTGGAAAGGAGGAACAATCCTTTAGACCCCCCCACAACCCCGCCGCTGTTCCCCATATTCCTCCCTGGGCTCTCTCCGTCACCCACTGCTGAACCCGCACACTGTCTCCACCTGCTACGCCTCCCTGAGGGAATCATTTTCACTCTAACAGCTTCAATTAACCTTACCCTTTCACACGAACAAACACACACCCATGCGCACACACAGACACACGCGCCACGTAGACTGCACCCGTACAGGCACGCCACCCCCTCCCATATCAATCACTGGTGTTAAGGTCACTGGACTGAGAGACTGAAGCTTCGCATAGCTTCTCCAGTGACATGTAGAATAATGCAAGACTACCTGCAGCTATGTAATATGGATGAGCATACATTGTCCTTAAACAAATAACAGTATCACTGACATAAATCCTCTGAAGTAATTAGAGTTTGGGCAGCTAAAGGAAATGTATTTGATTTTATGCTCAGCCTAAATGCTGAAGGCCCAATTCATTTTTTACCCTAGGATTAACTTTTGGAAGTATTGTGCTGAGATTCCTCCGGGCTGAAAGAGGCAACTATGTTCAGCAACACGACAATAGAAAGAAAATCTTAAATACACACACATACACACATTGGTTATGATCGTCTGTGTGCCCATATCCAGTTACACCACAAACCTTTTGACACTGCAATTGCAAGAATTAATCAAAATTAGGAAGGAAGAAATCAAAGCATAATTCCATTAGAGGTCCACTTTGATGCAAGGATCACTGGATCATTTTTTCAGAGGGAGGACTAATCTGATATACCCACACACACACACACAGTCGCAAGGCAAAACTGATATGGAAGGATTGGGCTTTCCAGCTGCACAGCAGTATGCAGCTTCTCATGTCTTAAAGGTTGTTTGTGTGTTTGTCCATGAAAGCGCATGCAGATTGTGTGTCCCCACGCATGCATGTTTGTGCGTTTAAAAAACAGAAAAACAGTCTGGGAGGGGGGGAGGTTAAATCCATACAGCTGTTCCTGAAATCACACTTGGCTGGTGTGTGAATGCCTGCAGGCTGGAAACCATGCTTCCACTTCCACTCATGTTCATCATCATTTAGCTGCTCTGTAACAATGCCCGGCTGCTGTTTAAGCCACGATGTCCAACAACTAACAAGTGCCAGCACATCATCAAAAGACTTTTAGAGTGCTGTAATGATGAGGGAGGGGTTTTCTTCTGATTCATATTACACAAAAGTTGTGAAAAAGCTCTCTTAAATTCAGCCGGCTTGCAACCTTTATGTTTATACTTTAGTTTCAAACCTTTGAGCATCAGAACCAGGGCTGATTTTACATTATATAATAATGTGCCTCATGAAACAATTAGGACCACATACGAGATCAATAACATATACTTGTCCAGGGCATGCAAATACATGCACAGAGGCAACCTTTTGTCCTGTATTAAGACTCATTCAATCTCTCTACAACGGCTATATTTTCCCCTGTTCCAGCAGAGCTCTTCCTGGGCTTATCGGAGCATAATTGCTGTTGATTGGTGTATTATTGCTCTGGTTAATCTGCCTGTGGGTGGCTAATAAAGGAACTCCATCAGGGATGTTATCAGTCTCAGGCAGAAGGTGCACATGGAGTGAAACTGGAAGACAGAAAAAGAAAGGAGACGGAGGGAAGGAACTGAGAAGAAAATGTGAGAAGAAAGAATGTTTGATTCATGTTGAAAGAAAAGGAGGGAAAGATTATCAAAGAAAATGAGCAGAAATTAGGCTAAAATGTTTGTGGCTCACGTTGAGTCCGTTTGAGGTAAAACGAGGGCAGATCAGTGAGCTGGATGTTGTTCTGTCAGAGTTGTGAGCATGATGTTGTTCCCCGGAGAATCCCTTTTATGATTGATGAGGCCTTTTTTCTTCTGCCTCAGTTCTATTTCTAAACACATGCTGGAGGAGGAAGAGGAGGCTGCAACAATGTGATTAGATTCTTCTCCATTACCGTGGCAGCCCCGAGACAGGTATCACCCACAGCAGAAAAACCCCTCAGTCCCAATGCCCTGTGCAATAACAGCATGTTGGCAACTGACCCTGCAGTGTTAGAAGGGAAGCTAACACAGCAAACAAGTGTTTCTTTAATCCACTAGGGGGACAAAGCAGTGATTGAACTGGCACACTAGAGAGAGACTGCTGAAAGTGGTGTTGCAAGCTGGAGAAAAAGACAAGCAATTCCATGGCAAGGACAAGAAGTTGCTCAGAAGATGGGAAAGTTTGGAGTAAATTGCTGTCGGCTTAATGAGCAAATTTAACACCAGAAGATAAAGAATGATTTCCAGCAGGTCCAGTACGACATCATCTGTCTCTTGGAGTGTTTCACACTTTAATAAAGCATCTAAACACATCTCGCAGTGGTGTTCATTATTTTTCTAGTCACCAGGCATGTGATAGATGGTGCTGAACGTGAAGCGCATAGGTTTAATTTGAAGAGCGCCCCCGGGGATATTAGGGGGAAATTTAGTTACCTCTTATTCAGACCATCATTCTGTGACGTTAGGCGCAGCTTATTTATAAAGGCCGACCTAAAAACTGTGAGATGTTTTCGTCAGTCTTCTCTGGTTCAGACCGGATAAAGGTGAATATAATTAGAAATGAATTACTTTGATGGAAGGTTTTGTGTGTAAAATGAGTGAGCCACACTACAAACTGCTGACAATCTCTACAACCAGAGTTGTTACTCGACACACTGGTGCTGTGAAAATGAGGACAGCCTGAAGCTGCCTTTATGATGGCACCTCCTGCTGGAGAATCAGTGGTTGGTAATCACTAGCTATAAAAGGGAATCCATATAAATGAAACAGGAAGCCATAGCAGGTCGGACAAAGTGATCAAAAGCTCACAGCTCTCTCCCATTATATGATATGTGTTACAAGTTAATTTTGATTTTACGTTGACCAAAAATTGAAATATTTGATTCTATTTTTTATCTAAAGATGCTCCCAATAACCTCAAAACAAATGCTGACTCATGCTTTACTCAGCTAGTCTACTTGGAATAGATGGAGTCATTTCAAACACAGACATTTGGAATTTAAACTTGATTTTTTTTTTTAAAACAGCTTTACACAGACTGAAAAGGGGACTGATTGATCACACTTACATTCATCCAAATCTCTCCCTTGGCCCTACCCTTTCATTTTGCAGAGGTAAGGAGGCCCCCTTTTTAAATGATAAAGGAGCAGTGATAAACTGGGTGGCTTGAAGACCTCTGATCTTTCATCCCATAAAAAAAGGAGGGGGGGGGGTGCCCTAACCATACAAAAAGGAGGGTTAAGGCCAAGTGAGAGGGGCGCAAGAGAGAAGAGAAATATTCTTCCTGATTAAACTCCAACCATGAATTTAGACCCCAAAGGCTGGGTTTTGTGGTAAATCTGAAGTCTTTAATGATTTTAACTACAGCAACACTTATGGCTGTTTGTTGTTGCTGTTTGTCTAACAATAAAGTTGTTCTGTATATTTTAGCTGTGTCCGTTTTTCATCCTACTTATTTATTCTCTGTGCATCTTGGAAAGTAAGGCAAAAGTCGAGCCAGAAACCCCTAACCTGCTTTTCAGAGGTGGGGCGTATCAGATCTTATGTGAACAGCTGCAGCAGCTAAAGAGGCATAGCAGTCCCAAACTGTTTTCCAAAAGTTTATTTAAACTATAAAAGATAACGTCTTGAACACAAATTAGTCTTCTTACTTACATTTGTCCCATATACTATATGATTAGTTAATACATCAAGCACAATGAGAGAAAATGTGTAAATCCATATATGCTTTGCACATTAAACGTTGTTTGTCATTACAAAGCAGCTGGATTTCATTGAGTCTTTCAAAGGCAAATATTCATTCATTCAATTTCTGTTCCGCTTAATCCAATTCAGGGTCGCAGGGAAGCTGGAGCCTATCCCAGCAATTAGCAGGCAAGAGCCAGGGTACATCCTGGACAGTCTATCACCTTATCATTAAGAGATTATTTAATTTGTACTGTGTTTTTAAAGTAAATAACAGCCTGCAGCATATCTGGTTCTGGCTAGTTTGAGGGCACGGATTCGTGTTGGGATTGTAGACCAGCTAATGGTGAGACCAAGTGGAAAAGCTATGTTGTAATTACAGCAGCCAAGTGTTGTGCCAGTCGAATCTAAGATAACCCAAAATGGGTTTTATTCATTTATTTATCATTAGCACTGGAAAGATTGAATATTCCGAGTGAAAAGGTGCAACTGCTGAAGGTTCTGGCTGCACAAGGATCATTTTATGTAACCCAGCTTGTTTCGTTATGGCCTAAACTGGACAGAAGGTGGCGCAAAAGAGTTGTTATGACATCCTAGAGGCCACGAGCGTTTTCTTTTAGTAAGCTTCGTGGAGTTTACTCTGAAACAGAAAAAGGGGATTCATTTAAAAAAAAGTGTAATTTACGCACATTAGACATGGAGCAAGTCTTATAAAGGCTGGTCTAGTATAATATCAAGCAATGATTCATAAACACATGGTAAGAAATCTCTGAAAAGACGGAAATCATGTCTGGTAATGAGGCATGGGCACATCGTTGGTACGGCTAAAATGGCACGTGTTGTATGGAAAGAAAATGTCTTTCTGTTGTCAGTCCAAGCCATTGGCAGAGTGATGTGTGCCGCATCCTGCAGTAAACGTGCCACATAACACGCTCAGCAACCACAGCATCATCATCACGACCTCATTAGTATGCGCGCCTGTAACGCCCACAGACGTTACGCGCGCCTTACGTCTATATATACCGGGGAACACCCCGTTACAGGAGCTGCACTTGTGCGGAAAAGTGGAGGAGCAGTGACATTCCACCTCGTGATTTCACCGGTTCAACTTAAACTCTAAAGGTAAGATAATATGTCCGGTGTAGACGCAGTTCATCTTATTTATCCAAACCTTTACGGAAAGAATCTTGAAGAAAAAAAACAGACCAATAATTGTATTTCATCTAGAAGAGTCCAGTTGTTTTGACAGCTACTATATTTCCCAGTTGTGATACATAAGTAGGTTTTCTTTTTTTATTTATTTTTTCCTGTTCTTTTTACAGGACTTGCAGATATTAGACGCTGCAAGTTTCCTACTTGTTGCAGTACCTGTTGGTGGTACCTGCACACTCCCTTCCAGATTAGTTCTCTTAGCATCTTTTATTGATATAGTAATGTAAACAGTCATCTCAAAGCTTCTGATGGTCGGAGAATCTGTGAATGCAGCTGAGATGTTGTAATATGCGCAGTGGTCACGCCCTCCTCTGTCGGGGCCGACCAGCATCCAGATAAGGGAAGGATATAAATGACTCCAGCACAGGAAATGCTCTATTTCTATACAAACTGCCCAGAGTATGAGCAGAATTATACTGGTGTCACACACAAATTGTTTTATAAAGCTTTTTTTTTTCTTAAGAAAAAGACAAGTATGTTTTTTCTCATGTCTGGAAATTCAAAGTGCACAATATGTGCAGAACAGCAAAGACCAACGTGAAACAGGAGATGCTTGGCCTTAGCGATGATATGTGACACTCCATCTGAGTTCAGCAAACTCTGAATGACTTGCTGGTGGTTGAATAAAGTAAATGTCACTGTGATGGGAAATATGATAATACAAGCAAAAAATAATTTAGTCTCAGAAATTCTGAAAAACTTTCTATAAGTGTGTCTCATTAAGTTTTACAGATACTAATAATGATCCTACTAATCCTCGTTTGGTTGGTTTTATGACAGTTTATATCAACACTAAAGGCCTCTTCCCATAATAGTGTATATTTTGTAATCCTGTAACCTTACAAAAGGTCCACTTGTAAAGGGAAAACCCGGGTCGGGTGGTGGTCTCTGAGGGAGCATTGATTGGATAATGGGATTTAAAGTATAGCTGTCCTGCTTACTATAGCTTGCTATTTTGTGTAAAATCACCACACAGACAACTTAAATAACCTCCCTAGGAGGTAATCCTGTCAGGTTCTCCTCTACGTGCTGCTCCTCACATAGCAGTGGAGAACCAGCCCTGTCATGCTGGTGACGTAAATGTCTGCAAACGTGAGGATGGCCGTGCCTGCCAAACCAGGAAACAAACGGCAGCGTGTGACGTCATCGGGGGGAGGCGGGATGGTCTCTGCTGCAGTAACTTCCCAGCCAGTGGTTGCCATGGAGATGAAATAAGGCTCTGTGTGTGAACTTCCCACAGAAGTAAAAGATGGGTAGACCGGAGTTGTGAAATGTTTAGGTGGGATGGAAGTGGAACAGTTTCACTTCTGAAGTGGGAGAAAAGAGAAATCGGAGTTGTGACTCAGTCTTTGGGGAATGTGAAAGCAGTCACGTACACTTTAGTGCAGGCCTAGTAGTAGCAGGGCATCCAAATTGCTTCATTCATTAAACAGTACTAAAATACTCCATCTCCTTTTCAACTTTCAGCCTTCCTGCTCCCCCTTTCTGTCGTTTCTATTACCCTATTTTCCCTTCAGTCTCCTGCCTCACCAATGCTTAGCCTCCACATTATTGGGTTTCTATGTGCTTCAATCTCTCTCCATTTGTCTCTACTTTCTACAGATGTCCACCAAGGAGAAGCTCATCGGTCATGTGATGAAGGAGGAGCCTGTTGGCTGCAGGAACAAGGTGACTGTGGTCGGTGTCGGCATGGTGGGCATGGCCTCAGCCATCAGCATACTGCTCAAGGTGCGTATGAGAGACTTTAGATGAAACTTTTAAAAGTGACATTTTTAGAAATGCATGCACAAATAAACAAACCAAGAACAGATTAAAAAAAAAACTGGAATAACAAAGCTCAAAAGAGCTACAGCCAATCAGCTTTGGCAGAAGTGCAGACTAAAGATTTAAGTCTAAATCTTATCATCATGTAAAACGAACCTCTTTATTTACCCTTAAAGTGGCCTGTTATTAAGATTAACCTCTATGATCTGTAAAACCAGGACCTGTGTGATGAGCTGGCCATGGTTGATGTGATGGAGGAAAAGTTGAAAGGTGAGGTCATGGACCTGCAGCACGGAGCCCTTTTCCTCAAGACGCACAAGATTGTGGGCGACAAAGGTGAGAGTAAAAAAAAACTCTCTTAATGATTATAAAAAAACATCAGTTTTTGTTCTGGTGCTATACCTTCCCACTTTTTTTTAAATTCAGACTACAGCGTTACCGCCCACTCCAAGGTGGTGGTGGTGACCGCTGGGGCCCGCCAGCAGGAGGGAGAGAGCCGTCTTAACTTGGTGCAGCGCAACGTCAACATCTTCAAGTTCATCATCCCCAACATTGTCAAGTACAGCCCCAACTGCATCCTGTTGGTGGTCTCCAACCCAGGTTGGTCTGGTCGAGGGATTCGTGGGCTGGTTGGAAGTTGAAGTATTGATTCGAGGATCAATATTTGAAATTTCTATAATACTAAACTGTCTTTTCATTCTGTACCCTCCCAGTGGACATCCTGACCTACGTGGCGTGGAAGCTGAGTGGCTTCCCCCGCCACCGCGTCATCGGCTCCGGCACCAACCTGGACAGTGCCCGTTTCCGCCACCTCATGGGAGAGACGCTCCACCTCCACCCCTCCAGCTGCCATGGCTGGATCGTTGGAGAGCACGGAGACTCCAGTGGTATGCAGCTCTTTCTAAAAATAAAAACCTCTTCTCGCCTGCCTCCTTCATGCATTTCCTTGTCCGTGACACAATCTGTCAAAAATTCAACAGCTACTTCATTTAGAAACTTTGTCATGTTTTTATATACAATTCATAACTTACACATGTTCACTCGTATCTTCTCATAGTGGCTGTGTGGAGCGGCGTGAATGTTGCTGGAGTTTGTCTGCAGAGCATCAACCCAAAGATGGGGGCTGCTGATGACAGTGAGAAGTGGAAGGAGATGCATAAGAAGGTGGTTGATGGGTAAGTACACTTTATTTATCATTATTCCACCAATGAGCTCAAATAAACTGTTTTTCCTTACATATGAATCTTTAAAAGCGTTCAGCTACAGTATGCGGATTCATGCCAGTAGGTCCTTCTACCAGTACCAGGCCTTGTTTGTTATGAAACTGCAACAGGTTGCTAAGCATTACACATTACTGATGTACCGTCTACCTCAGTGACTATGGCTGATCTTAATTGTTTTAAGAGCAGATTTAGCCATATCAGTGTTACTCTTGTAATGCTGTGGTTAGCATTTGAGCAGCAGTTGGGCCACTTCCTTTAAAGAAATATTTCAGACTTGTACTATGTTGCACTGCCAAGTTTGACTAACTAAAATGTCAGACAATCAGCAGTTTGATACGAGCTACCCATATACATATTCAGTATTGGGTTTTTTATGATGAAGTTGCCGTCCTATTGTTCCGGCAGGAATAGGGTGTAGAAGCGTGCCCTGTTGCACTTGATATTGCATCAGTTTGTCAGCAAGTCAACATGACTTATCTTGCTTTTGTCAGCCTTTAGAGAGGCTAGCCATGCTGAAAACAATAAAGTCACTTATCACGAGTGTTAAGGTATCAGATATGAAATAAAAGATTTAATCACTGGGAGAAAGAGAAGGATGTCTCAACTAAAATGAAGTGATGTCAGGAAAAGTTCACTTGCTGTTAGCAGAAGAGAAGTGACCTTATTTCAAGAATACATCTGGATTTTCAAAGTGCACTACTTTCATTTCAGGCTTAGCCAACTCAGCATTGCAGCCAGCATCATATACTAACAGCCAAATAAAAAATTACAGTTTCTCTCAACTAAAAGACTGGTTTGCAGTTCACTTTATAACCTTTTTGTGTTACTATATGAACACTACAGAGCCTATGAGGTTATCAAACTGAAGGGCTACACTTCCTGGGCCATTGGTATGTCTGTGGCTGACCTGGTGGAGAGCATCTTGAAGAACTTGCACAAAGTGCACCCCGTGTCCACACTTGTCCAGGTAGGGAGATCCTAAACACGCGAAACAAGTCAGCGGCATGTGGAGTTTGTTTGCTAAGGGTCTTATTCCTTCTCTTTATGGACTAGGGCATGCATGGAGTTAAGGATGAGGTCTTCCTGAGTGTCCCTTGCGTCCTGGGCAACAGCGGCCTGACAGATGTCATTCACATGACCCTGAAGCCTGAAGAGGAGAAGCAGCTGGTAAACAGTGCTGAGACCCTGTGGGGCGTACAGAAGGAGCTCACCCTGTGAAGAGCGTCCCTTTGAATTCTTTAACCCTCCACGACAGGCACTGTGGTTCACTCCCTCCTACCTTACCTCCTGTGTCCCTCACAGCCATGGGCGAATGAGACAAAAGAATATACTGTAAGAGGCCAAGTGCTTGTAACTAAAGCAATCACAACTGTGTTACATTGATGTCCCCGCATTGGTATCATTTTCCTTTGCCACCTCCCACCTGTCTCCGTCCATCCTTGACTGAATTCTTCAAAACTCTTACCCTTAGCCCCTAAGGTCATCCTCTTTTGGAAGGAGCTTACATGTATATAGTATCCTCTCTTCCTTTTAAGAAGGCCTTTTCATATTACGTCTTCTCTGTGTACTGTTACTTGTATCTTACTGTGTATCGTTGCTGCTTCTTCTGTACACTCCTGTGTGCAGCTTGTGTTGACTCTGTGGTTGTTACTAGTTGTTTTCCCACTTGGTAATCTCTGTTTTTTAGCATTTGTAACAGAGTCATTCCATTCTCTACAAGAAGGGCTTCCTTATTACCCCTACAGTCATTTTGTAAATCACTGGGCCAAAATCCTGTGATACCGAAAGTACCTTATCATCAGAGCAAAGTAATGTTCGATCTTAAAGCTTTGCAGTGAAGCCTTCTTAATTAAACCCAACTATAAATGCACTGACATGCCTGAAACAACTAAAAGGGGGTTACTGTCTGACTTTTACAGAAGTCAGAGATTACAGAGAGCCAGTGGAGAACAGTAAACTAGCATCATCACCGAGGTTCAGTCAACAGACCTGAGGTGGTTTGTGCACCAAAAATGCCAAAAGATTGTAACTTGTTTCAAATCTACAAAAAGGGAAAAGACATAAAAACATAACATAAAAAAAATATATACACACTTTCATTTATAAACAGCTATTGCAGTAATATATTTATGTATTATTGTAACATTTGGATTCTCCACTTCCTGAAGAATTGTACCTTGAATGGCAGCTGGATATTGATTTTTATTTGCTGTAACATCAAATAAACCTGCCAGGATATTGAAACAAATTGTCCTTTCCTCTTGTTTGTCATCAGACCATATTAATAGCAGGTTGTTTGAATATAAACATGACGCAAGTTTGGTTACCTCAAAGTGACGTTTTTAAGCAGAGCAACGTAATTACACACCGTTCTACCTGCTGACGAACACCACTGGTTTAAAATAAATAAATATTTGCACTGGATTATTACAGCAACAGTTATGAGATAGTCATATTTCGTCAATGTTTAATTATGACGATGACGTAAGGTGAAAAGACTGCATGACACGATAAATTTGTTTAATTATTTTTTACTGATTTACATAAATCTACAGATATAAAAGAACAGGTGATCTATGGTTGAAATGAAAAAAAAAAGCAGATATTGATTTTCTATCATACATTTCAAAGTGCATTTAGTAAAAGGCTAATTTAAGAGACCAAACTTTACATAAGTTAACTTTTTGATTAGTACAATAGTTCTTTACTTTTTTGTACCCTCTAGCCCTCAACTTTATTTCACAACACTTACTTATTTTTAATGAAAACCTAACTTTCTCAGCAGGCCTGAGTGTGAGTGGACAGCACCAGGGAAACTGAAAAAGTACAGCCCTCCTCCCCCCCACTGAAAAACAAAGAAGAAGAAAAGAAGGAATAGATATTCTGTCTAATATCTAAGAATTTTGTCTGCCAGGACAGCCATCCACCATAAGAAGAGACACTGTACAGAGTGAAACATCTATTTTACATGGCTGACTGATGGATACAGTCAGACTGAAGGGCCCGAGCTCCTGACAAAAAAAACTTGTCTCATATCACCACAAGAGAACACAAAGGGGGGAAAAACATGTTTCAATGAGGGTTAAAAGTATGGGAGTTCGTATTTCAGCTCAGCAACTGACCTAACGGAGACAGTTAGAGTCCATGTTGATCATCACCTATGACCTACTGGAGATGACCCCCCACCCCCACCCCACGGCTCACACAGAGCAAATCCTGAGAATGGACCTCTGTCATTTGGAAGAACTGCTCTGGGTTTCCTTTCAGAGCCTTAACTTTTCATTATGAATAGAGTGGACATAGGGAAGTCTCCACAAAGCTCCTCTTGTCCTCTATTCTTTGTGCTTACTGGCCAAATGACTTTGTCCAGCATATGGACTCCTAACTGAACCTGTGGGCACAGTCCAGCATGCTGTATTCAGGGTCAACAAACAAAAAAGTCCAGTTACAGCATAACTGCTCAGGTCAAAAGTTGCATGAACTGTAAACACATCAGGCTTTCACCTACATTTTACCCACATGGCATGTGTGTCAACCACAGTACCCGATTCACAAAGTAGACAGGGGTTTCCACTGAACACCGGGGCGTAGAAGTAATGATGTCTGGGTCATGTTTGCCGTTACACAATGACCTCAAATGGCGCCAACTAGAAACAGAGGTCGGAGATGACCCTTCTCACAATTCTTCATTAATGCATTTCGTCTCTGTTTCTATTTAAAAAGAGGCAGCTGGTTGGTATACAAAGACAATAAAAAGGGAGTAAACAGCAGGAAGAAGAGCAGGAGTGTGAAGATATGAACGCTTCTAAGCCGTCACCACAGGTCAGTACAGGTCGCTGAGGCCGGCGGTCTTGCGGGCTTTCTGCATGAGAGCACGAAGCTGGAACTGTTTCCTGGACAGAAGGCGCACGTGCTGTAACAGAAGACAATAAGAGTCGATGAGACGAACGCTGTACACGACCGGAGTGAAGCGTGTGAATGTCAGCATCAGTTATGAAGTCGCTGAAAGTTACTTCGATGTGGTTACCTTGAGGAAAACTTCCAGATCTATGACACCTCTACGGAGGGCTTCGCCCAGGTAAAAGATTGTGTCCTCTATAGCATTCTCTTCCGCGTACAGGTTCAAGATCTGTTTGTACAGCGGAGCTGTGGGAACGATGACATCGTCAATATCGTTGTTCTCAGACTGGTTCTCCATTTTCTCCAGAGCCTCACTAAGCTCCTCGTCCTTTCTCTTCAGCAGCTCGATATTCCTGTCGACTTCAGCCTGGTGGAAACATAGCAAGGAGAGTCAAGCGTCATGGTGATAAAAGGGGGTGAGCAAGTATAACAAGATCCAATACTGAAGAGACGAGGGTGTCTCACCACTTCCTGGTCAAGTCTCGAGACCATCTCCTCCAATTTCTGATGTCCTTTTTTCAGGTCCTCCTCTGTTCGCTTCAGGGCATCCAACTCCGCCTGGGCTCTGTCCATCTCCTCCTTCATCCTCCAGCGGAGTTTATCGCTCACGGCTGAAATCAAAGATGCGCGGATGGTGTCCTCGCCAATGGTGCCATCTCTGCTCGGACCTTCAGGGAAAACTGTTGGGAAATCATGCGAGACAGTGAGGAAAACAGCAGATGACAGATAGAAAGACCAGTTTGAGCCTTCTTTGTTGAGGGTGGCCATGAAACAAGACGGTCGGACCATGAACCGTACTTTATCTTTTGAAATGAAAGACTTCAGAAAATGTGTAAAAACATAACTAAATCTCCCATCTGTGCTTAGTTAGGTTTAAATCTGACAATTGTGACTGACTGCACATGATTAGAGCTGGGTATTGTCACTAATTCCCTGAATCGATTCGATTCACAATAGTTTATTTCGATTCGATTTCGATTTTCTTCGATTCGATTTCGATTCAATTTTGATTCATTTACAGCTAATTGTTTAACAACACTTATATTTCTTTAATCTCAGGTAACTTTTTTTATAAAACACAGAGCATGATAATAAAATTGCTCTAAATTGGGTAACGTCATCAGAAAATATGGACATACCTGCAAAAAAAAAAAGAAAATAAATTATTGGACATAAAAAAATCAATCCTTAGTTTAATGAATCGATATTGAATTAATTGAACTTGAATCGATTTAAATTGATTAATCGATTTTTTAAACCCACCCCTACATATGATTCGCATTTTATGGAAGCTTCATTTATTAAGACTTTTCCTTGAGTTCATCATCCACCTGCAATGAACTAACATCAGTTGCTTTTACACAGCTGTGAAAACTATTTTACAGTGTTGTTAGAGGCATACATACATATTTTAAAAGCTCATTTGAATTAGTAATTCAAGTGTAAAACTTACTTTTTGGAGCCTTGAATATTATGGTAATATTTAACTAGATAGTGTAAAACTACATGGATTTTTATGCTTTCTACTAAACTTCTGTTAGTGTTTAAAACTAAGCTGTTTCAGGTTTCATTCAACATTTTGTTCCTTTGTATAAATTGCCTGAAGGAGAACAATTTCAAGGTCATGCAAGTGTAAACCAATGATAGATTTCCTAAGAGTCAAGACAACTTTTTGCACAGTCTGAAGTCAGCAGCACAAATGTCAGAGTTGATTCCAGCCACAGGCAAACTCACTTCTTCTCTCTACTAAATATAGGGGTGAACTAAAGCTCCTTATGCATGCTGGTCAAGGACCAACTTTTCACTGCTGCAGGTCTGTCTTTGTGTACAGCAACCACTACCCCCCATCTTAAATACAGCCCTGAGGGTGTCTGAGACAAGTCTGTGGGGGGCAGGGCGGATCCATCCTATCCTTTGGCCTTTAATACCCTCCACTCTAGTTACAGTAGTGGCCTTTCACTTGTGGCTCAGCGTTCCACTGAAGTCACTCAGAGGGTGAGAGAGTTTGAGTAAAAAGGTCAAATGTCTTTATTCAGGGTTAACTAAAGACCATGGAGAGTTATAGTTTAATCCGGAGAATTTAAGCATTTTTATGGCTTGAACCGCTGCAAACCAAAGTTTATATATGGGGAGGTGCAGACAATTCACTGTTTGAGGAAACATTTGTGTCTTTCCTGGATGACAATGTGCTAAATTCCACATATACAGTTGTCTGAAAAATGATTCATTCCCTTCCATTAAAGAAAAGGTAAAATTCTTAATAGTAATCTAAATAACTGAAGACTGAAAAAAGTAATAATAAATATGAATTTGCTAAATTATAATTTTGTGAAATAAAACATTGTTTTTTTCATTTAATTGAGTTGAAAAAATAATAAAAAACAAAACAGTCCTGGACCAATGAGAGCACTTTGCTGATGAGCAGTGGGCCAAAATACCTGCCAACAGGTGTAGAAGTCTGATTGAGTTACAGAAAACACCTGGTTGTATTGATTGCTCAACAAAATATTAGCTTATGAGTGACGTAACGTATATTCATTTCTCATATTTTTGCTTGTTTTTTAAAAATATTTCTATTAAACCACAATTCAAAAACAATGTCATGATTTTCATAAAATGTTTATATATTATTACTTTTGTCAATTTCAGCTTATTTCAGTGACTGCTGGTTTTTTTCCTTCTTTAATGGAAGGGTAGAAATAATTTTGCAAACAACTGTAGATGGACTCATGGAAAACTAAAACAAACAAATGTCGTACATACCCACAGTGGAGACTGGATTCTGGGTGGGGTAGTGCGCAGGTCCACCAGTGGGTGGGTAAGAGTTTCCACCTGGAAACTGGTAACCTGGATAGCCTCTGAAAATAATCACAGGATAAACAAAGTCAATGCTTTATATTTCTTTCTTCAAATTCCCACATTGCATTGCTTTTCTCATACAATGGGGGTCGAGTTGTTTTACTGGCATGTTTAAGGCAAGACAGTAGAAACAAAACCAGTTTTCCTCCTTTATTTTCCTATTTTCTCCCAACTTGGGAGAGTTTGGACCAATAACTATTTTCACTTTTACTTAACTTCTCCACTCCTTAAATATAATCTGCAGGGTTATTATACTGCTTGATAATACCTCATTTTCAAGAAATGAAAGAAATAACTAGAAAAATTCTACTGTGATATAAATACATCAGCTTAAATTTTTGTCTTGCTCAATCTGCTAAACTTTAATCTTTAAATATAACTTTACTGGGCCCCAGTTGTTGGGACCATTTCTCAGCTGGCTGGGGGAGAGGGTTTGAAAAAAAACTACACGTCAAATATCTTACCCAGGGTTGGTATTTGGGCCATAGGGTGAGACTGCAGGCATGCCGGGCATGTAAGAAGCTGAGGAAAAGACAATATTGCGATACATAAAGGGTTAGAATGCATGAAATTAGTCGTCTCTTGTGCCCTGACACAGACAGATGAATTCCTCCTGGAGTTTGTGTTGTCCTACTATGATATGTGAGCTCCATCTTGTGCTGAAGGAAATAAGTGCAACACTTCAAACATTGTGTGTCAAATAAAAAGAGCTAATGCATGTGGAGAAGAGAATAACAGTATTTTACTTGGCTTTTTTTTTGTGTGTGTGTGTGTGTGTTTCACATTTTAACTCCTAATATGGCAAATAATTTATCTGTAAAACACTTTTTGAGTGAAGGCAAATCTTTTTTAAAATAAAGCAAACATCTGCAGATTTCCCCCCCCCCCTTCAACAAATATGTTTTGTCATTTTTGATAGCCTCAGGCCAAATAAGAAGCTGAACGGTTCTGAATTGGACAATTAATGGCAAAAACTTTGTAAAGCATAACTTTAACATCTGTTTGAAGAACAGATACAGAAAAAAGAAATTGTTTCATTCAGTCTCACTCACAGTTAGGGGGTCCTGCTGCTTGGAAGCTTTGGTAGGGAGCTTGTGTGGTGGGGCGAGAAAACACAGGAGGTTCCTCTCCAAACACAACAATCATTACCTGAATCAGACCATACAGGTCTGACTGAGGCTGAAAAACAGAAAATGAAAGAAAAGTTTTGCAAACGGATTCAACAAATCCATAAGTAAAAATAAAGAAATAGGAAAAAAGAAGAAAAAAGGGCATCTAATATAAACCCAGATTTATGTCAATCCTTTTTGTGTCCCCCAATCTGTTGTCACAGAGGAAATACAGAATATGTGCACAACTAAAACTGGGTCAGGAGATGAACAGTTGAACAACAGGCTGGTCTCTGCACACAGAAATTTTCCCATTTGCGTGCTGGTACTACCTTATCAGTGTTGGCATAGATACTGTTTGCACATGGTATTAATATTCTTATGGGCTCGAGGAAAACATCAGGTGAGTCACTGGTCCTCAAGTGTGGACCAGGACACATTTGCATTTACAATGTTCAAAGTTTGAGGATATGCCATCCATCCAAGACAACCTCGAAATACGGTGGCAGTGATCAGATCTTTATGTGTTCACAAATGTTCCAGGAGCTATACACTTGAAGTTGACCCACCTGGTATACATACACACATTATATATATATATATATATATATATATATATATATATGTACACACACACACACACACACACACATATGTATATACAGTATATACATACACAGCAGTGGAAAACAGGACCATATGCATGCATTCCTCAAAAACCTTTTGCAATAAATACTGAATATTAATAATTTTGTTTATTTAAAAAATAAAAAAAAAGCATTAAACTTACATGCTTCCACTCATGTAGATAAGGCAGGTAGATTTTGCCATTGGCATCGATGTGCTTGCCAGTTTTAATCATCATGGCACTGGTAGGTTTAACAAAACATATGGGAGGGTTGTAGGGATACGTGTCCAGCAACCACAAACACACTGGGATGTTGTAGACATTGCCTACAGGAAAGAAACACAAGAGTTGTAGGGTAAGACGGTTTTAAAAAAAACACAAAAATATCATTCCTCCACCTTTAACTCTTAAATAACTCAAAGCTATGCTGAAGTTTCTTTAGGTGTT
The DNA here is from genome assembly GCA_028567055.1 of Leptatherina wallacei. Lineage (NCBI taxonomy): Eukaryota > Metazoa > Chordata > Actinopteri > Atheriniformes > Atherinidae > Leptatherina > Leptatherina wallacei. Next base: position 28,757,589 of record JAOXYM010000010.1, on the reverse strand, counting down.
TTGTTATTAATAGAAGCCCAAGAAAAACAACACTTAAAGGGGAAATCTAAATGAAATGTAAAAAGTTGGGTCAGCTTGTCAGTCATTACTATACTACAAACACAACTTCTCTCTCTCTCTATATATATATATATATATATATATATATATATATATATATATATATATACCAGTTTGCTATATGTTGCAAAACTGTTTTGACTCATATCT
>JAOXYM010000010.1:28741338-28757314 GCA_028567055.1 Leptatherina wallacei | reverse complement strand
CAATTTGCTACATGTTGCAAAACTGGTTTGACTCATAACTATGATTAAACAAATAAAACATTAATAATCAACTCATGACAATACAAGAGATTCTGTTTCCTTTTACTTTAGATGAATAATAGTTAGACCTTGTGGATCTTTTTATTCTTGTGTCTTAATGAGTTCTACTGTAATACGACCTCTGCTTTACACTCATCTTTTAGAAGTAATTTCCAAAAAAGAAACTAGATATATTTTTAACCTTTGTAATTAGGAGTCACGTCATTTTGCTAATGGAGTTTCTTTCCTTTTGCTAACTTGAAAGTTTCCTTCCGTCACATAATAGTATTCTAAAACTTCTTTATCTACAAGAAATGCTACCTATATATTTTACAGCAACTGTCTTTTTGTCAAATTAATTTATTTCTGATCTTTTTAACCTATTTTTTTTATGGTTTTATAGTTTTACTGATTTGATCAATTTTACTAAATTAATTTATTTTACTTATTACTTGCATTTATTTTTACTCACTGTTTGGTTTTGATGTTTTTATAAGTGTAATATATGTAATGTGTCAGTAGGTGGGTTGGGGTGACTTGCTAATATAACAACCATTTTTGTTCTGTTTTCATTTTTTTTTTTTTTTTTTTTACAGTACTTTGAGTTACACATTGTATGAAAAGTGCTATATAAATAAAGATCGATTGAAAACAATTAAAAACCTTTGGGAGCTGACCCAACACTACTGTTTAAAGGTAGATTGTTGGTACGACCCTCAGCCAACATACAAAAATATTTGCCTGCATGTGCGCTATATGCAAGAGATGGCAAGAAACTGACACTTAACTTCAATGCCAGAGTTGGTCAGATTTTCTTAAGGAACAGTATGTAAAACATTTTTTAGAAAGTAAGTAAAGCATTCCTTACCTCTGTAGCTCACAGGGACAGTTCCTGTCAAGCTCATTAAGTCTCTTGTAGAGCCATCATTAAACACTGAAACACAGGAAGATGGACACGTTTGTGTGAGCAAACCACTAAAAGCCGAGACCAAACTCTCATATTAGGGGACATCAGTACTATTTAATTTACCATAGGCATCCATAAGTGGCTTCAAGTCCTTGTACTGGGAGATGACATTGGTTATCTCGCGAACTGTCAGATCTCTGTATTTGTATTGCTGCACAACAACAACAAAGAGAGAAAAAATATATATTCAGTGTGTCATCCTTTGAAAAAAATAAATAATAATATCTTAGACAAAATTTAAAATGCTATATTAACCAATGATGGGAAGAGTTGACACATCAGTTAATATAATTAATAATGATTTCTCATAGGTGGGGATTTTGATGAGTGGAAAGGGTTTACTTGAGATTCGCTTAAGCAAAATTTATTCCTTAGTGATTTGACTGTGAAATTTAGCCAAACTAACGCCAGAACAGGCTGAAACGTGCCAGATCCCAAAAAGATAAGTTCACACTTGCAACAAAATCAGTTTTTACCCAGTCGTCCCAAACTAGTAACTGATGTTTGTAGTTAACGTTACCTCACTGGATAAAATATAATAATACTTGAGACGAAAAGATTAGTGAGATTTCTTAGCAAGACATATCACACTGGTGAACCTGTACACTAAAAGTGGAGGTTTAACACATCGACGTATCTAAAAGTAAACCAAAATAACAAGACACTACCCGTTCCAGGAAATGTTAACCTAACAATTTATCAGTACTACATCGGTAACATTAGCCAAAATGCTACTATTAGTCACTACAGCAACGTGCTTACCTTCAGCATTTTCTTTAGTGCACCTTCGTTGACAACTGCCATGTTTCTTCGAAGTTTCTTCCAATCGCTTTATTTAATAATGAAGTTACAGAAAATCTTGTATTTAATCCAGCCAACACTAGCTGACGCTGCCTGCTAGCAGGACTTCAGGTGAAAGCTAGGCTAACGTTAGCCCAGTCTTGGGCCCACAGGTCAAGGCAGGCTAAGTTTTGTAACCTTTCCGTTTAGTTTAGTTGTAAATCTGTTTAACAACTCGATATTCTATAAAACCACTTAACAACGTAAACAGAGGAACGCGGGTAATTATGTCTCCCTAAAACAGACTGAAAACAAATATTCGATGATCAACAAAAGAAATTTCCGGCAACCCTCCTGACTACTTCCGGTCTGCGTTTACGTATTTGTACGTATGTGCGTCATTCGATCTCTTCTACATGCCAAGGTGTGGCCGCCTAGTGACATGATTTAATTTTTAATTTCAATTTTTTTTAACTACGACGGAATCTAGCATGGCTTGTGGAGATTAAACTTTAAGCAAATATTGACACTTTTAAATCCAAGTTAAGAATATTTTTTTCTATACAAATAAACTTGCCTTTCCTTGAGAGAAAAACAAGATTACATAAACCATACGTTTTTTAGTAAATGTTTTTTGCAATAATCGAAAAAGATGGGATTAAAATGAATTTTTATTTCCATATTTTTGACAAAAGAAAGAAAGAAGACCTTTCACAAACAGGTTTTATAGTGTTGGGAGCAATTAGTGGCTTTTAGAGCAAATTCCAACAATTTTTTAAAAACAAGTCAAAATAGTAATGGACACCTTATAGAAAAGATACATCAAAGCAGGTTGGCTTGTGCTACTTAACAATTTGGTAACTTATGGCTGTTATAGGTGCAAGTTTTGTGATAAGCTACAACATTTCGAGAGCTTTTCCTGGCCTCGCATGTCCAAAAGTCCAAATGACTTTTTATCTCAGCACAGAAGAGCTTGTAAAACTTTATATGAGCTGCTTGTAAAGCAATTCCAGACGGTTTGCAAACAGGCATTGAAAATACTTAAAATACTTTTTTAAAAAGCGCAATTCAATTGATTTCCACCAACACATGATAAGAAATGTCTTCAGTAAAAATAAACAAGACAATGCAAAGGCAATTTATAAACAATTATTCTTCTACATCACAAAAAAAGTCTAACAGTTGGTTTCATTTTCTTGTTGGAAAGGTTGACCATCATCCCTATTTAAAGACAGATATGAACTCCCATCTGCTTGTCTGTGGAACTGCAGGCAACCTAAAAACAAACAAACCAAAAAAAAAAAAACATAGTCCACTTATACACATTGACCAGCAGCCAATTTATCAGTAAAAAAGCATCTTTTCTTTAACTTTTCTCCTTGTTCGTGTGTTACTTACACGAGGCTTGTTCATATTCTGGATAAGGTCGCATACATACAGGAGGAAACTCTCCAAACATGGCAACCATCACCTGGAGCAGGCTCACTAGGTCACACTCACCCTGATAAAGGGAAGAAAAAAAGTCTTAGAGATATAACATGGCTGTAAACCACTTCATGCTGCAAGTCAGTGCAAGGAAACATGAAACCAAATGTTATTTATTCTCTCTGTGAACAAAAAGCTCTTCAGAATAAATTGTGGTTTCAGTTCTTACCTTATTCCACTCTTCCAGGTAAGGCAGCTTGACTTCTCCGCTGCTGGATATATGCTTTCCTCTGAGAATCATCATCTCCCTTGTGGGTGTTACATAGCAGACAGGAGCAGCTTGGGGGTATTTTTCATCAATCCAAAGACATATGGGTATGTTGTAGTTCTTGTCTTGCATAATAATAAAAAAAAAAGAAAGGTATTTCAGGCAACTTCTGCAGGCTTCTTTACTTTTCCTTGCATACTTTAAAACATTTGTTTTGAATGACTGAGAGACTGTTTTGTGGAGGAGGAAGTAAAAAGCCACTGTTACCTGAAATCATGACAGGTATGGTTCCAGTAAGGCTCATCAAGTTCTTTGCGGTTCCGTTATTGTAAACTATACGAGACACAGCAATAATAATCTCAGCACCGAAACAAAATGTTCAACATGTTGAAGAAGTTCGGCAGGTTATAGGAGATGTTTTTGACATTTACCATATTTATCCATGACGGGCACAAGGTTTTTGAAGTAAGTTATAGCAACGTGAATTTCATGGGCCACATATTTGCGGAGATATTTCTTTTAGATACATGAAAAACAAAAACAAAAACAAGACTTCAGAAAAATATAGGCGTCAAATTAAAAGTACAATTTCTTGAACGCAGTGAGATAAACTTTCAGCCATTGATGATTAACCTTACCTTAGGGAGCATTTTGTGTATTGTATCCTGACGAAATGACATGATTAAGACTTCTTTTTTTTTTAAAAAAAAACAAAAAACAAACAAAACAGAAGACAGAAATTGGTAGAAAGCTGTAGGATCTTTGACCAAACGCTCGCTACCATCAACTTTCAACCTTATCTTGGCATCAGGAAAAACCTTCCGATCTTTTATAACCTTTGACAGTCGGGCAAAGAACAGCCCTACAATTATGCAAATCACCTGCCTTACAAAGCAATAACAATCCTTGATCAAACAAGTCAGGAATATTTTCCCTCTCTTCAACATCAAAACCCAACAATTCTTGTGTAGGTAAATATGGTTTCAGTCTATTGAGCAGTTTAAGTTCAAGTTAAAATTCGTAAATGATATTAAATTAGTAGATGATATGCTATAGCAAATTGGTAATATTCCAATTTGTCTACTTCCTCCTTTGTGTTTAGCTGCAAGAAGCAACAGAGACATACACAGATGGTCTGTAATCCAACTTACAGGATCTTTCCTTTTGATTTTTTATAGAGATGAAATCACTTTTCATCAATAATTATTCTGATTTGATTCAATGTCATAATACTGTGTCCAACTTTACAGTTTTATCTTGGAGAATAATTACGAATCTTTTCCCTCTCTTCGGACTATAACATGGTTTGTCACATTTAAAGAAGCAGAGTATATTTGTCCAGTTCACTTTTACAACATAAAACGTCTTGCAAAATGTCCCTGCCGACTGTAAAATCTGTGTAAACACCATCTTTATGACAGCTCTTTGAACCTTAATCACAACTCTACAGCTATATATTGTGTACTTTCTCTTTTTTTTTTTAAAAAAATCAGAGCCATACAGGTCAGCATAGCTCAGAATGATTGATATCATACATTCATATTTCAATCAAGAACATTTATGTTGTTTAGTTGTTCCTTTTAGACACATAGCTTGAGCTTCTTCATATTCTCAAATATGACACACTTTAGCCAGTAGGTGGCAGCAAATCTCAAAATTTAAAAAGAAAATGAAAGTTTAAGGAGAGTTTCATTTTGACATCTTTATTCCCATCCTGCAATACATTTGCCACATTTTCAAAAGGTAAATACATCTTAAATAGCTAAACAGCCGACACTTTCACAAAATTCTTACACACCCTCTATTCCACAGTTTGCAAGGCGAGAAACAAGCCCTTGAGCCCACGACATCCCTGTGCAAACCCCCCACCCCACTTTCTCTAATGGTCCATACAGTCTTTGTCATGCTTGCCAGGTTGGAAATGTGTGTGTACTGGTGGTATTGCTGGCCATTTGTGTTGCAACAACATGCTGCTGCTATTCTAAAGCAATGGGGTTTCTGAATGCATAGATTTGTGGATTCTCTACTAATCTCGGGTGTGCTGTTTAAAGATCGGTAAGAAGAGGACAAGCAAACCATCAGGTCTGTAATCACAGGCTATTAAATCTACACTTTTCTCCTCATTAAAATGTTTGAGTTAAAAAAAATAAAATAAAATAAAAGGTGGGAACAACACAGTCAAAAAGTGGAGTCAAGGATCGTCCCCCTGCATCATCTCAATAATTTAAACGCAAAGCTTTTTTTCAAACAGAATGCAAAGACTACAACACATTCACAGTTCGCGTCCTTCCTCCAAGCTGAGAAATGAGGAGTTAACCGATAAATACGTCGACCACCACCATCCAAACGATAACTAGTGAAATTTTCTTTAAGCCATGACAAGAGTCATATTAACTGTACAAAACCAATTAGATCATACATAAAACATTAATCCAGTTGAAAGGAGGCAAAGGCCGAAGAACATTTGATGTCTTCCTCAGAATTCTGGATTTGATGCACGTTTCTAAAAAATACCTGTAGTGTCTTTAACATCACCATTTATTTAATTCAGTCATTTTGTTTTATACTAGGCCATGTCTTCAAATTTTAAATGTATAGTTTTTGTTTTTTTAACCAGTAATATTAAACTAAAATCCTATCTGGGCAGATGTTATACAGAGCAAGTCAAAAATCAGGGTAGTGTTTTTAGTGAGTTGTCATTCAAATTCTGTACAGCAAAACACACACGTATACTTCTTGTTGTGCACATAATCAGACATAAACAAGACAGCAAACATAATCATCTCAGGCAGAGCTCGTTGCAAACATGAGGTACAAACTAGCTAAATGATAAGGCAAAGTAAACACAGATTAGTCTTTTATTTAGGCAGTAAATTAATACAGTTATGGAGAGCACGAGCCTTTCAGTATTAAGAAACCAAAGAAAAGCACTCCCATACTCAACTATCCGTCACCGGTTCCACACAACAGTCCCACGTATGTACAGTAAATGTGGTTTTAATAGGATTAGCACCTGAATTTGGTATTGTTCCTTTGAAGAGCTGCAGGTGCTGGAGAAATAGGAGCAGACTGAGGATAGTACGGTATGTGTGGGAAAAAAAACTGAAGTTCAACTCCGAGGCAGGACTTGTGCGTTACACTCCGCAAAACCCACTTGTGACATCCTTCGCCCTGGACTCCAGGGCTGTTAAATGAGACTTTCCTGGACCTTGATTCCTGAGCCTTATTGTCCAAAAAGAGCAGTTCTTGCAATCTAAAAAATAGCAGATATCAACATGTAGTAAACAGTTGTAAACCATAGTTACCAAAACTGAACGCAAGAAAAAAAAAAAATCTACTAGTAATTTCTCTAAAAACTGCAATCGCTCTCTGCAGCTTTATTAACAGCAAAGATGACGACAGCTTTTCCATGTACTGTACCTTTCTTTTTTATACCAAAGTAAAAACACAAAAATTAGTAGTCGTGAGAGATGTTTTATTCTCAACGCTCGGTGAAGTTTGCAAAGTAGAGTCCTATTGCACCAGAACCTACGTACGCTAGCCGTTACAATTATTATTTTGCAAAGACATTTCACAATGAAACATCTGTAAATAAGTCAAGGTAGCTGAAATCCTGGAGAGCAAATTTGTGTTCTCCTTTCAATACACCTATTCCAGAAGGAACTTCAACTACCTCAAGGTCAATAAAAATCTAAAATATCAAACCCGGTGTCTTCTTTAGCGAGGACGCTTTTTTCACTGACAGTGGTCAGAGGCTTTCAAATCTACCAATCATAGAAAAAGGGGGAAAGTAGATCCATACCAAAAACCCTTTTTTTTTTCTTTTTTGTTTTACAGCATAAACCAACTGCTAATGCAAAAAAAAAATTACAGTTTTGACCACATAAGCCTCCGCCCTCCTGTCACTGTGTCCAATACGACGACAGGAGCCATTCACAGAAACCAAACACAGGTACAGTGAGGTGGTTCATTTATGAGAGAGGTGTTAGGGAAGTTATGACCATTCCAGTCCTTTCCATTTAAAAATCAGTCAGTCAGTCTTTCCAGCGGCTAGGCAGGAGGGAGGGGGGCGGGGGTCAGGCTTCAAGGCGGGAGGAGGTAAGAGACACCCCCCTTAACAACCAGTGTTGAGACTGAAAACAATAAGTTAACAGGAGAAAAATCCAGAAAAATGGGGAGCAACCCAGTTTCAGAGTCATTAGTGGTGTTGCTCACAGTTCGATGCAGACCCCCCCCAAAAAAAGACAAAAAGAGAGGTGTGGGGGTGGGGGACCAGACCAGGCTACTTCAGCAAGCCACTTAGGCAACTGTTCAAAACCCTCCTTTCCATTAAGTCTATGGTTCTGGTGGTTTCCTTGTGAGCTTTTGCTTCAATCGTCCTCTTTTTGATAAAGTTCCTATTTCATCTTTAAGTTGTTTTATCTTTCTGTCCTCAAGTCCATGCTGCCACTTCCAGCTGTAGCATTTCTTCTCAACATGTAACAGAGTGCTAGGAAATGAAATAAAACAAGACAGCGCAGACATTAGTGTCAATTTTTTTTTTGTAAACAGACATAACATCTTATGTGTGTGTGTGTGTGTGTGTGTTCTCACCTGCATCATGATACCACACATCGGCAGTTCATACAGTCCTGACCGCTCTCATCAGGTGGGTTCAGCTTCCTCAGCTTATGCTGCCTGATCTCCCTTACCAGTGTGTAGAAGGCATCCTCTACTCCCTGCAAACACATGCAAACATACAAAAGATTATAGCTAACTATGGAGAATCAGGAATGGATTACACTGGATGAACAACTTGGCAGCATTACCATGGTAACCCTGAATTTAAGACACTAAATGATCAAGAAATATTGATGACTAAACATAAATATGTGCTTAAGTTTCCTTTTGAGTAAGAGATTCTGCAGATTTAATGATGTATAAGAGTCTGAATTTACTTGCATAATAAGTGATAGTGAATCACAGACAGTGGGAGCTATGCAGCAACTAGTCCTTTATGAGGCCTTTCAAATACTGTAGTTCTCTCCTCAAGCCAAGGTAACCTGGCTATGAGTCACTGCCTGCGGCATAATAAAATGCTCTCAGCAACACAAATCACATCATACCACAGGCTGTGTGCTGCTCTTTGCGTGCATTAATAGGCTTGTGAAAATTAGAATAACAAGAGGAAAGAAAAGGGTTTCTCCATGGAAATGCAAGTGGAGTGAGAGGATGCGCGCTTCATGTTAATAACCGACCTGTCGTGTTTTGGCAGAGGTTTCAATGTAAGGGATGCCGTAGGAGCGAGCTAGGTCCTGGGCTTGCCTTGTGTCCACCGTTCGTGCCGGGAGGTCACATTTGTTTCCCACAAGCACCATGGGTACGTCATCAGAGTCCTTCACCCGTTTAATCTGTTCTCTGTGACATAAAAACATAAAAATGACGCTGACAATTAATCCTTCCCCCCCCTTTTGATCCATCCCAGCAACGCAATTAGCCACAAGGACATGTCTCCTTGTCATTGTCTCTCAGCTTCATAAACAACAGCACTTCCACCACTGGAGAACCAACCATCGAGGGAACTCTAGGACCCAGAGGAAGATCCAGGGGCCTGTCTGCACTGGGCTGTGCTGCACTGCTGAAGGAGGAGGGTGAGAAGAAACAGAGGGGGGAGAAGGGAGAGATGGACAACAGGCAGGCAGCAAACCGCATTACCTCATCACTACAGCAGCAAGTGCCAAACGCCATGCAGCCATGAGGGGAAACTGAGTGAGAGGAGTGGGTCAGATCAGTCCGGCACTTCTCAGTCAGCCCCTGTACAGCGGGATACCCTCCACCACAGCCCGTCCAACCCATGTTCTGACACTGCTTACAGTAATTAACATGAGTTTTAATAGATTTAAGCCACTGACCTGTTGTTTGCTAATGAGAAAATACTATCACCAGGAACATGTATAACTGTATTATTTTGACATTGGACATAACCCAACACTGTACTGCTAGGTTAGAAGGTGCAAACAAGAAGTTTTTTCAAAAAGTCAACGATCATCTTCAACGATGATCAACGATCTTTTAAAGAACTCATCAGTTATAACTGGAGCACAAACTATTACAGCACCCATGCAAAACCCATGCATGCTTTCGCACATTGCACAACAGTTGCGTTAGAGCCGTGTCCAAAAAACAATAAAAGCTGGGCAGCAATGACGGTAATCCAAACAAATAGGAGTCGTTTGCTCAAAAAAAGAAAGAGAAAAAAAGAGAAAATGCCCACAGACATCCTCATATTTAACCTTTGTTACTTGCGACACGCAAGACTGATAAACGAGCGTCTAATCTGATGAGAAAGACCGAAATGTGGCAAAGATAGAGAGCAGTCGTCTCCAGCTGAAACTCCCCCTCCCCCCCCATCCCTTTCTCCTTCCCCGTCCTTGGGACTGCTACCTCTGCCTGCTCCTCTAATTGAGTTAGGATCGATTTCATTGGCATCGAGCTATAAGCCTCCAGTTGGGGGCTAAGCTTTCTTTAGCCGTGTTAAACGCTACAGCATGACATCACCCTGCTACTGCAGAGCGCTGGCACACACGCGTATACACGCCCCTCTCCCTCCACACCCCAGGGGAGTCCCTGTAACTCACACTGCATATACAAATACACATGCAGAAGAGCCAAGAGGGACAAACCTGATTTCCACCCTAAGAGATCGGCGAATAGACAGAATTACCTCAGCAAAACAGCAAAATCCTTTAGGTTCTTTTGAACACACCTGTACTGGTGAATGTCCTCGAAAGACTTGGTGTTGTTGATGGCAAAAACGCAGAGGAAGCCCTCCCCAGTTCTCATGTACTGATCCCTCATGGCGCTGTACTCTTCCTGACCTGCAGTGTCCAGGATGTCAAGCAGGCAGGTCTCTCCATCAATCACCACTTGCTTCCGGTACGAGTCCTGAAGAACAAACTCAAATGTTCAGAGCACTGCCGAGGACATCATTCAAACATGTGACTCACAAAACAGGCTCAGGTGGGATTTGATGCAGCTCGTGGTCCAGCGCAGCATGGGCCACTGAGAGCTAAGCAGCATGCACACAAACGGTACAAAGACACAGATACTTTATGGACTATTGATCGATTCCCTTTCCACTTTCTGATCTCATGAAATTCAGATCAGAGGAGCAAGGCATCAGAGCTAATGTTTGGCCTTCCAACATGTAGTCACAAAAAACATGGAGTGCTGTCCCTTTGTTTGTTAGAGCATAGGGGCCAGGAATGCAAATACACAAAAAGGACATTGTCTGGCCAGAGGCAGGCGTGGTGAGAAAAAGAGGGAGTAAGAGAGGAGACAGAGAAGCAGAAAAAGAGAGAAAAGAGAGGGAAAAAATATTCGCCCTGGCCTTCCCTCTTTGCAATGTCTGCAAGTCTTGCAGTCTTATTTTCTTGAAAATACAGGGTAAAAGGGGGTGAAGGAAATGTTTTTCTTGAGGCAAAATTTGGAATTTCTTCCAAGCCTGACCACAAAATTCAATTAATTAAATTACAGTAACTTGGTTTAGACCGAGTTGTCGTCTCGGTAGGGTGCACAAAATATTCCTCAGCACTGACTATGAGCGCAGACATTTACATTAGACGAATGGACTGACAACACGCCGACGGGACATCTTCCATTAATGTGCAAAACCATAAATAACACATGCAAACCATAATTCAACTGGAAATAATTCCTTTTTTTTTTTTCTTAGCATTACGATCAACTCCTCCCCACTTCCAACCCATATGAACTGCTTCAGAAATGAGGTACAGAACAACCAGAAGAGAGTCATACCTCTATTGTGGGGTCATATTCATCCACAAAGTGGTTCTGGATGAGCTGAATGGTGAGTGCACTCTTGCCCACACCTCCAGCTCCAACCACCACCAGCTTATACTCCGTCATCTTTGCCGCCGCTGCCCACCAAAACACCACTGTTGGAGAGAAGAAAGTAAGAAAAGAGGTAAAAGTTAGTACTAATGATAAGCTCTCTCTTCTGCCACAAAAATGCCAGGATGTCGGCCACGACTTGCCGAACAGACAAAACATCTAAACCTAGTGAGGAACTTCAGAGTTTTGCATATGTTGAGTGTGTTCAGTGGGGGCTGAGGTTGAGACCCTCAAAGGGGAATGTGAAAAATGTGCTGAAGGTACTCAATGTTCCAATCCTCTACCGCTCAGTGTGAGCAGCAGAGACAGTGCATGAGAGGGAGAACTGGGGAGGCAGAGGGAGAAAAAAGGAGGAGGGGAACAGATCCACATCACTCAGCTTTTACATTACCAATGTCTACTTTCAATCCTACGGTGACGTGCCAGAACCACAAATATATCAATATTTATACACAGAAATAGATTACAACATTAAGTATCCAGTTAACTAGAACCGTGTATACATTTAACATTAATAAACTGTTTAAGAAGATCTGCATTTATTCACTATGAAAGCAGAACCTTTCTTGGTGGTTTGTCTTGGTTCTTTTGTAGGAATCCCTCTGTTGCACCAGAGGAAGAGACCTAAATAATATTTTATGAGTCCAGGTGTCCCTGCACTTGCCCCTTGTGGATCCATTCAACCAACTAAACAAGCCTAGCCGATGTTGCAGGCCTGTGTTGATCATAAATCAAAGTTATGTTATTGAAAAAGGGTTCTCCTGAGGAAAAATAAATGATATCCACCCTATGTCTGAAACTGTCTTCACACTGATAAACACAACCTTCGAAGGAATCCAACATGCATCGTCTGCATTGTAAAACCTGTTCAGCGAACAGTAAAGAATGTCACCACTGATACCTAAAAAATTTTACTTTATTATCTAAATAATAAAGCAGAGGAAGTGGGGCAGAAAGCTTTGAATGGAAATTAATTAAAGCATCAACTAACTAGAAAGCTGGAAACGAACACGTAGAGCACTGTTTATACAAAACACAGATCTCTTGACAACACTCCGACCACAGCAGTGCTTGTATCTGATATTCCAGGTGTTAAGCCAACGTGTAGAGAAAGTAGTCATGTGGGTGTTTTCCACAATCTTATGTGGCAAAATGACTCAGCGTTCTGACAAATTACCAAAAAGTTACCAAACCCATGACCCGATACCAACCCAGTAAACGACATGATGCATCAGAAGTGGAGAAAAGAAATCTCCTATAAGGATGTTGCAACCTCACACAGATAGTGACTGCTCAGGTGATGTCACCGTGATGTTGTCATCGCAGATTATAGAGCTTAGAGGAAAATAACTGGGAATTCCTAGACGTGTAAGGGCATAATGGTTTCCCTTTTGGTTTTTTTTTTTTTTTTTTTTTAAACGAAATCTCTTACAGATGTTCTTTATTCAATACTGTACACGACAAGTACAAACTTACAACAGTATCTGAATCATATTACGTCACAGCACTTGTGTACATCTGCCCCTCCCTAACCCCCCCCCCCGGTCTAGCCTTAAATTTGTCTTCCTCAAAAGTTTCCTCAAAGCTTATATGAAGCCATCCAGAGACAAAGGAGGACAAGCATGAGGGGTTAACCGTGCTCATCGACAGTCTGAGGAAGAGAATCATTAACCTGTCCCGCCAGCTAGTGCGTTTTCAGCCGGTTAGGACATCGTGAACAACCAAAGGTTATAAATGCCGTCGTGTGGGCCCGAGAAACGTCATCAATCATAATCTGTTACAGACTCCTGACTCGCCAAAAAGCACTGAACATTAGTTCTTTAGTCAGTCTGAGCAGAAAACACACACACCCTCTCTCTTGTGCTTTAACTCCCAAAGGTGCACACACACACACACACACACACACACAGCTGGAGTTCATCTTAAATCCTCCTTCTAGAAAGAAAGGAGTTGACAGCAGTAAAGCTTCTGGACGGTTTACTCATAAGACAATAAGTTCTAATAAAATTACATTTATAAAGCAAATTGTGTAGGAAGAGAAAATAAAAAAAGTCTTCTACTTTAAACTCTGGGTGTGGTGTTTTATTAATAGAATCTGCATGCAAAAAAACCCCCGTTTGTGTTATTTGTGTCTGAGCTGCATGCGACTGCGCTGCGAGGGCAGACTAATATTAGCCAACACTACGACTGGAATGATGTTAATGATTGACAGAAAAGCTGACTTGCTAAGCAAGACAGTCGTTTAGCTGCTCTCATTTAATCACAGAGATACAAACACATACTGTGTGTTCCTTCATCCTGTAAGTCATCACTCGCTTCAACGGACCAAGTAGTTCTGAGAGCCATCACCGATATGAACAATATGTGAAAAATACGTCAGCTGCTGTAATTCTGAAGCACAACAGGAAGAGAATTAGGCTGACCCTTGCAACTTATGGCTAAATATTTAGCTTCCCTTTACCTCAGTGTAAGTAAGTCAGCCTGGTATACACTGCAGTTTGCAGAGCCACAAGAGCAAGCTTTGGTCCTGAGTGCCTCCTTTAACCAAATAAACAGCAGCTGTGGGATGAAGAGAAAGTTATTCAGGGGAAGGAGGACACTGAAACACCTTTGGTCACTGGACGCTACGAGCCAGGGTATGAACACAAAGTCTCGTCGGCTGCTTCTTTCCAGCGAAGTGGAACAGTAAGCAAAACCCCTCGCAGACAAAATAATATTCAAAATGATGGGAGGATCATGGGATTAAAAACCCTGCTCGTTTAATTTACTAAAACTGCATGAATGTACAACTAACAATTGTTTTCATTCTCAGTTAATGTTCTCTGTAAAATATCAGAAAGAGACAAATCTCTATCAAATTTTCCAAGATCCTATAAAGATGTCCCCAATCTCAGATATAAACAGACATTATTTATGAGAGCTAGGGGGAAAAAAGGAAGGAAGGGAGACTGTAATCAACTTTAAGACACTAAAATGTTTGAATCAGCTTGAAAAGCTTATTTATTAATTTCACTTTTCAAACAACTATTAATTACCACCTATGAAATTGGTATCTAGTTACATAAAGTTGATAATTAAATCAATTAAGACGGTTTATATGAAGATTGGGGTGGCCAACAAGTAGAACTTAAAGCCCCATTCTGACAGTGATGGATTAGGAATTTGGGGCATTATATAACTTTTTTTTTTATTATCATTATTACTCCCATGACCCTATTTAATTCTCTCCAATGTAACCAATCGCAACCCAATTCTTGACATTACACTTAGTCAGCTGGCCTTGAACTTTCCATGAATACAGTCTGACTGTACCAGCCTTGTTATATGACTAATATTCACAGGTTAATTAGAGTTCAGAGGTTTAACCCGGATAAGGATACCCAACCCAAACATCTGTTTTACATCAGTGTTCAGTCATTGCCTATACAAGCGTGCCATAACAAAATAAATACAGTCACACACAAAAATGCAGTCAATTCAATTCAACTTTATTTGTATAGCGCCAGTTCACAACAATGTCATGTCAAGGCGCTTCACAGACAATCAGTTTGAGCCAATCTGATTGTCATACATTGATTCAAACAAGCCAATTCATAACAAATAGCCTAGCTAAGGAGACTGCATTGAATCTTTTCTTCGATCCAATCCCCATCCTGAGCATGCTAGAGTTGACGGTGGAAAGGAAAAACTCCCTTTTAACAGGAAGGAATAATAACAGCCTGCAGAGCAGCAAAGACTGAGACATCTCTGACTGAACATCCATCTCAGCTAGTAAAGGCTGATCTGGTTCTAGATTTAGATCTGGTTCTAGAGTTAGATCTGGTTCTAGAGTTAGATCTGGTTCTAGAGTTAGATCTAACTCTAGAACCAGATCTAAATCTAGAACCAGATCTAACTCGTCTCACTCCAACATTTTCTTTCAATCTGAATTTATTGAAACAGTTTCCTGCTTTTTTATTCAATTACGAAAAAATGCTACTAAGTGTAAAAATTACATCGATTAAATTTCACGGGGGTGCGGGCCGGTCCTGCATTAAAATATTTTTATTTATTTATTTATGTCTCTCATTTTTGTGGAGTTCATTGAACTAATCAAGCACTAATAGCCTCTATACCTTCATTAAGAAGCCCTGCAGATCGTGTCGGGCTTCCCTCCAGACGCCACTCAGCAGGGAGAATATTCTGCGGTCCTGGAGCTGAGAACAGAAACCACGACCGTGAATGACTTTTTGTTTCTACACAGCGATGTCTGAAACAAATAATTCCATCAAATGTCAAAATAAGAGTCTATAGAGATGTAGCAGTGGTTCTGTGGCAGAAATATATCGAGCAACATCTGCAAAAAAAAGAAAGAAAATCAGCGGGTCGGGTCGATCCAGATGTGACTGTTAGATAAACACGGGTCCCGGTTCGGGTTTGGTAACGATCCTAACGGTTCGAGCGGGTTTGTAACACTGGACCCCGGCAGGACCCCAGCAGGACCCTGGGGTCGGGGTGAACCTCTGCAAACTGAAACTGTGTTGTCTGTGTTCTGTCTTGTTTCACTGCTGGTCGGCCCGCTGTGGGTTCTGCACATCTGTATGATGTGACGGCACGGTGAGGAT
>JAOXYM010000010.1:28721063-28737323 GCA_028567055.1 Leptatherina wallacei | reverse complement strand
CAATACAACTAGCATTGGTTTACATCGTCTGGCTTAAATCCAAAATACTTCCACACCGTCAAATGCCAACCGTTTTGTGTCACAAGTTTGATTCTGGTGGGTGGTTGACTCGACACTACCACTTGGGTTTTTAGTCCCCATCCATTAAACCCCTCATTACCGCAGAGAGCACACTTTCCTCCACAAACTCTCGCAGACTCTTTCCAAACACTGACCTGTAGGCGAACTTCCTCCACTGAGGGTTGAGGGAGGTGGCAGGAGCAGTGCTGCGTTTGGGGGCGCTCGTAAATATCCGGGAGGAAAATGGGAGCATTTGTTTGTGATACAACTCGTAATATAAAATGCTTCAGAATCGCTGCGTATGGAAAACGAGATCACGTGTATGTGAGAATTCGAGATCGCGATTTTTTTTAACTATCTATCGTTCAGCCCTACCAGTTAAGTATCAATGCTGATCAAAAGAGAAGTGGTACCCCTGTCAGAAAGGCTACAACAACACTGCTTGCTGCAAGGCGGGTGACCTTTTCCCTTCCAAACTTCCCAAAACCTTTTGCAGAGCTGCTCCCCATTTGATCAGGGAACACAACACAGCATGTTTGTGTTTAAGGTTATTTATAGCACACCACCTACAGCCTGGGAAATTAACATTTCGTTTTGAAACTCTAGAGCCTCGCTTGGACCAAGAGGATAATATTACATGACAGCTTACGGAGGGTGCAAGCACAGAGCAGCAGTAGGGCTGGTAGCAGGAGAGCGGCTGAGGGCGACGAAGGGCTACTTTCACTATATGCCAAGGGCATAAACACACGAGAGAAGGGTCAACATGGAAAATGAAAAATACATACCATCAATAATGAAAATCGTCAAAGCTCATCTTTTGCAAACTGTTTCTTTACCAAACAATGTTGTATTTCAGTTCCTTCCAATCTGAAAGTCATATCATTTCAATCCACATGATGTAAGAAGCAGGGTAGATGAATGACCATTTTTCACAACAAGCTATCTACTCTCCATTAAAGTACTTAATTGGTTAAAGAATCCATACTGGCAGAACCACTGCAGAGATAATAGATTTTTAATGGCGCAATGATGGTAAGGAGAACCTCTCTAGGGAGGTATCACAGTCAGATACTGAGACTCCAAGAGCCAAGCTAAAGTCCTGATAGCTTGCCACACCCTCTCACTGTTCTCCAATGACATCACCATCCTATAAGCATCCAAACATGAAAGTTGACCAACTTAGAAATTACTATTCTGCTCCCTGAGTCTGAGCCCAACACAACACAAATCAGTCAACCTTTCATGGAGACTGTCAACTGGAAGATACATCCAATAGACCATAACTCCCTGAAAAGCTCAATTTATTTCCATCTGCCAGGAAAAAAAAAGAGGAAAAAAACTAATTTGAATATAAAATTCTTTAACAAACTATTCTTCATACCTTCCTTAGAAACATTTACATAAATGTATATCTGTGCAAGCTTAAAAAACAAATCTCCTTTTGAATACACTAGAGTCCCAGTGACCTTTTCCCTACTGGGTCATCCTTTTAGTTGGGAAGGGTGAGATGGTGGAGGCAGCAGCAGGGATGAAAAGGCCAGCTGACCCCCACACAAAGGACTGCCAGTTAGAAGAGCCACAAGGCTCATCAGACACCAAACACCCCAAAACTCCTAAGTGTTTTGTGTGTTGGGGAATTGTCCTGACTGTATTCACCAAGCCATAGATGTATGCCTTGATGTGGTAGAAATCACCAAAGATCCCACCAAACATCATTAATTTAAAAGAAAAGAAAAGAAAAGAAACAAACCTTTCTGTAAAGTTACTATCCTTGTACAGGAAGATAAAGCTGATATCAAATCAGGGGAATGAAAACAAAACATTGAATCCTTAAAGCCCTTTCAATATGTTAGAGGAAAACTTGTAAATCAATTTAAAGAAAAGTCACACTTTTTTTTTTTTGCATGAAGCTTGGCAGCATTCAGGCCACAGCTGTTCACAGAAAGAAACAACACATTAATATTACACCTCTATCTCTGGACTAGTCCCAAAAGTTTTACAGCAGCCCAAATTCTTCCCTTGCCTTAAAACTATGCAACAAAAAAAAAATCAAAAATCTGATACCTGACCCTCTTAATCCAGACTAATACTAATACAGATGAATCAGTGTGAGTCACTTTTTCTTAAATGTGATGCTTTCATCTAAAGCAGTGACGGTGATATGCTGGATAAAAATTAACAGCAAACAGGGAAATGATTTGCAATAATGGCCAATTTAATCCCATTCTGACCTGTTTGAATAACATGCAAACTAAATAAATGCTCTATACAATACATTTATGACAGCTGTGTTCAGTGTTACAGCCTAACAAACACAAGTGCTGCCTTTGTCATGTTTTTCCCTCTTCAACATGAGTTTTAGAAATGGTTTTAAGTACAGATTATTCCATGTCATCTTTGTAAATGCCTTGTAATGGAATCTGACTTCCGCAGTGAAACATTCAAGTCTAGTGTGATGGGGCGTCACCCTATTTGTCTGTGTGGCCACTACTGGCACCAGTAACCTCACTCTCAAGACTGTCTTTACATGAGACAGAAAGTAAAAATCCCATTTAAGAGTCATTTTTACATGCTTTTAGTTTCTTTTTTAAAAAGTAATACAAAGGGCCGGGAGTGGGGGGGGGGGGGGGGGGGGGGGGTGTCCACGTCAGTCATTTTATCCCCTCATTACCAAGTTTTAACACCCAAACTCTGTTTTTTCGAACTGGTAACCAATTTAGAAAACTAAGGTTTAGACAAAACCACGTTTAAGTAATGTGTGTTATTATGCATGCAGACTTAAGAGTCAAAGCATGAGCTGGGCTAATAATGTTTCAGGTCGCCGGGCGTGAATCAAAACGTTATGATAGCTAGCTAACTCGTTTTAACTGTGAACCACAATCTCCTGCGGTGTCCAAAAAAAAAACACCGAGACGACCTGTGACTCAAAATGAAACAGTCACTGGCAACATATTTCCAACACAGGAATGTAAAGTGTATACTCACAACCAGCAGAGGTCTAATTAGCGACAAGAGCGACGTTTCGTCTGCCGGAGAGGAAGAAAAAAAAATCTTTCAATTCCGTTGGCTGTCTGAACAAAACAAAATGTTCCTGAGCTCCGTCCTACAGTGTTCAGGTGTCTACGTCTTCTGTTTTTTTCCTAAATAAATGTTTAATTTTTCAGTGGCTAAAACGCACCAAAAGCATTCATTGATCCTAAGTATGATGAACCCGCGTTGAACAATGTGCTTCCACACAAGAGAGCAGAGAGGAGATGAGGAGTACAGACCCACGCCCAGCTCTATCAAACATAGAACCGCCCCGGTTACCATGCATGTTTATGATGCGTTCGGGTGCAGTCGGAAAAAAATCGCAACACAACGACGACGGCTGCTTAACATTCCTGTTTGAGTAAATAAATCCGAGATAACAAAGAAGCACCCAAACGTCACATAC
Source organism: Leptatherina wallacei (assembly GCA_028567055.1). NCBI lineage: Eukaryota > Metazoa > Chordata > Actinopteri > Atheriniformes > Atherinidae > Leptatherina > Leptatherina wallacei. Next base: position 28,733,827 of record JAOXYM010000010.1, on the reverse strand, counting down.
AAGGAATCCCAGCATATAGTAAAATAAATGATCAAGGCCGCATTATTTTTTTAAATTTTTCAAGCCAACCTGAAACTGTAGGATTTTAAACCCCTCATTCACACTTTTACAACGCTTTCCCTAACCATCGTCAAGAGACTATGTGTTTTAAAAAAATACTAATATAAAAATCTGTTTTGCTGAATTCCAGCTTGCAGTCACATTTTTAGCATTTGCCAAAGATCGTGGTCCAAGAGCTGGACTGAACCTGAATAAGGGTTTGCGTTGTTTTGGCCCAGGTGTCATAAACTAGCAGGGATTGCAAGTGCTGTGAAGACAGATGTGTCCTTTGGATATGTGGTGGAGTCTGGGCATTTTCTGAGTCAACACAGTTATTCAAGGCCACGATAATAATAATAAAAAAACGGAGGAAAAAAGGAAATAAATTTAAACTTTATCTCCAATAATAGTAGATGATATAAAAGAAAACAACATAAAACAACTGAGGACCTGCTTTCATTCAAAGCTAAGTGCCGCTTGCACTACATATCCCAAGGAGCCATGGGAGGGTATCCAGGAAGTCGTCTCCGGTTGTCAAGTAAACTTTTCCCTCTTGAGCTCTAAGCTGAGTTAGTTAATGTGCAGACTGGACCATTTTTTCTGCAACAGGTAAAATATTTTCTTTGCGTAAATACAGTATTATATCACGTTACGTTAGAATTAATTTGCATTGTGAGCATTAACCCCCCCCCCGAGCAATATAATCAGTTAGCTTTTAACGCAAGCAGACTGTAGCCAACTTAATGCCATTTGAGCTTTCTTTTTCTTCTTCTTCTTTTTCTTTTTTAAGCGAAATGTCCATTTTTATTCTGGCATTTTCTGACTATTTCAGACAGTCGTGAGAGATGAATGACTGTCATGGGTCTGTGGCCCAGGAGGTCCGGCCTGGAACGGCACGGGTCCTGGTGACTGAGCTGAGTGGTTCAGGCTACATTAACCCGACTCCTGTCCCTAAACCATGTGAGGACTTTGATACAGAAGTGGAGCTTTATCTTTCACCAGAGAGGCTGGTAAGATTTTCAGAAGAACCTAAGTTAAATGTGTTATATTAAATCAAAATGAAATTGGAAAATGAAAAACTTTTAAGGTAATTCCTTATTAATTAATTGTTATTATTATTATTAGAAGAAGAAGTAGTAGTAGTAGTAGCATGCTGATGATAATAATGCACTGATACAGGTACAGGTAGATCCTTCTTGCAAGCCTGAGACATTGCTTTGTAATCTGTAACCGGGCAAGATGACACATAGGCATGTTACCTTTAATTTGTTTACTTGAGCTCATGTGAAAAGTGTTTAGTTTATTTAGTTTATTTATTTGAAAAACTCAATTAAACATTTCTGCTGTTTTGTAATTGTATTATCCTGCAGCATTAAAAACCCCTAGCATCTAACCGTAATGACAACCTTCGCCATTTAAACTTGTAAAACAAAGCACACACTGGACGGATATTTGTTTCATGGAGAAGTGAGAGAATGAATGTCTAAGATATCTGTAAAAGGACGAAACATTGACCACCGACATGATTGTAATCTTGAGTGAAGACACAAACAAATTGATTGGGACATGTGGGTCAGATGATAATTTCTGTTCCTTCCCAGGAATTGCTGTGTGGAACTCAGGACCTCTCTCATGTGACCTCACTGGAAATCTGTGTAGACACGCGAGAAAACACACTGGGTAACTTTGGTAAGACGCCATACATCCAGGCGTAAATGCGTGGGAAAAGAGTTCATATTTGTTCTCATAAGGATGCATTGTTTTCATGAAAAGAAGACAGTTGTGCCAGCCAGTTCTAGATGGCTGCGTAGATAATGGTGAGGGAACATCAGCTTTGTCGCTCTTAAAATCTTAGATTGCACAACGAGTTCAGACGTGATGGAACACCGTCTGTACATGTGTGGGTCATTCCTAGCCTTCCATTCAGGCGGATTTCCTTCAAAATATTTTATTAAATTAATTTGGCTATTAAGTTACCCGATTGAATAAAAAATTAATAATCATATCAGTGCTGTGTGAAAGAGAGAGAGAGAGAGAAATATGGACTTTGCTTATTTGGTCATCTTGTAGGAGCCTACTTGCCCAGATTAGTGCAACTCAGAATGAACAACAGCTCGATCACGTCAGTAAGGTAAGTTACGTAATACTCAACACATTGTATGTTTTCTTCCTTGTTTATGATCTTTCAAAGCAAGTTACCTCAGGGAATATTACTGATTTCTAAACCTTGAAGATGGATCATCTATGTCAAGTCAGAAGCCGTGATCCTCCTTAAAACTATCTGTAATTTTCCATACAGAGGAGATACATCTAAGAGAGGTCTCTGCTTTATTTTATCCAAGCTCCCTCCAACTGGAACGTATAATACAATATTTTATGCATGGAAGATGCGTGTTGCGGCTTGTAAGCCAGATACCAGCAGATGTGATGTTCAGTGCACTTGTAGAGATACTATAGAGATGTGTGGGGGAACAGGTTCAGCCAGCTGTCTCACAATTGGATACAGAGGAGTTTATGACATATTAGATTTCAAATTCATTCATTCTGAAATTTTAAGGAAGAAAAACCAGGGAACAGCCACAGATCCTCCTGGAATGTTCTTCTAGTCTGCTCGTGTGATAAAAGACAACAAGGAACCGCAAAGAAAAAAAACCACATTTTCACAGAAATGATCATTTATCCCTACGATAGGATCGGTGCAAAAATATTACCATAGAAAGCAGTGAAACAAATTAGGGCAAGCAGAAAGATAGAGAGTTGCTCCACCCTGACAGCAGTAGAACGGAGCCAGCCGGACATGCATTACGTCTGATAGCGTTTCCTGCTCTAGGCTATGGAAGCTGTAGAGAGGGTGTTACAAGGTAAGATATGAGGAAAAAATCCTCTGGAAAGTTCTGAGGAGGGTTGTGCTGTAAAGAAAAATGGGAGACAGAGAAGAGGACTGAATTTTGGGGGGGAAGAAAAAACCTTTATGCCTCTGATAGCTTTTCCTGTGATTTACTATGTTGTGTAACTCCCTTCCCCGTCTACTCCAAGTTTGTCCTATTTTGTTTCCCTAGAGACCTGGGAACCACCCTTTCCAACTTGCAGGTGTTGTCAATGTTTCGCTGCCGCCTGCAAGACCTAGATGGCATTTCTTCTTTCACTTCTCTTAAGGTAGAATTTATAGGTAACAGATTGCTCAGAGGATTCATTTTAACAGTCAAATATACTGAGGAAAACTGATGAGTCTTTATGACATGGGTTTTCCAGAGGCAATTATTTTTGATTAAAAACTTTTTTCTGCCCTTCTACATCTGTCTGTGATTCCTTATCTGTGTTTTCAGGAGCTTTACGTGGCCTATAACAACGTCTCAGACCTGAGTCAGGTTGGCATGCTGGAGAACCTGCAGCTATTAGATTTGGAAGGAAATGATGTGGATGATTTAGTCCAGGTCCAGTATCTGGGTTTGTGTCTCAAACTCCAGACTCTTACGCTGCAGGGAAACCCTGTGTGTCTACGCCCAAACCTTTCTTCCACTCAGGTAGGGAAAATTTGTATGCAATGTTTTTAATAACATGCAAATGAAAAATATACTTATCGAAATCTGACAAGGGAGAAAGCACTTAAGAAAAACTTGACAAAGCATTGTTCTAGTGGGATTGTACTGGAATTTGAGACACCTAGAAATAGCCACAAAAGTATTATCTGTGTTAATCCACACCGGCAATTGTTTCTTCATGTAAATGCATTAATAGAAGGAGAACACCTGACTGAAACGTAAGCAGGATTTGAGTGTGTTTATCTAGTCGTGGTATGCTTGTTCACATTCCTACATTTTTGAACACGACGGTAGTAAAACCACAACCAAGTGGTGCAATGCTCAAAGTGACAGCAATCTGGCAAAGATGAAAACAAAACAAGTGAACAGTTGGAGCTGAATAAAACTTGTGCAAGGAGCTGGGCAGAGTTCCTGAGCAGGAAGTGTTGTATTCGACTGATGTCGTAAAGACCGACTTGTAAATGCAACTTGTGCTTCTGATCACCTGTCAGTCTTCCTGCTATAGATATAATGATAAACGTAGATGATATAATTGTTGTTTGCTGATGCATAAAAACAATAGTTTGACCTTATCTTGCTTCACAGGAGCCATACAAAATCTAAGCATAGCATCTGAACCAGGGCTACTCAGTTGGGTCCTACGAGGTCTGCAGCCCAGCAGGTGTTCAGTGTGTCCCTGCTCCAACACACCTGACTCCAATTAATGAGTCATTGTGCAGAACTTCATAGGCTATCGGATCCATTGAATTTGTGTCAGCTGTGTTGGAGGGGGACATTGAAAACCTGCAGGGCTGCGGCCCTCGTACGACCGATTTGAGTACCCCTGATGTAAACACTCTTCTGAGGCAACATCGTTACAGATGACACCATTTCTAATGTAATGTCAGAATACATGTAATCTCCTGGAAAACTAATCAATACATAAATAATTTGATGCAAATGTCCAGCATAGACGGCGATTCACCGTGGTTCGTATCAGTGGTACCAAGTGTTACACGGTACATGGTGTATACTGCATTTCCAGCACAGAGCTGTGAGTTTTTTGGGCCATTCTGAATTTGTTTATTTACACCCACCAGTGGAGCATTAATTAGGAAACTAGGGCAATGAGTGGAGATGCTGAGCTGAATATGCATTAGGTCTGTGCTTTGTAGAAACTGAGGGGTTCTTGGGTTTGCTCTCTTGCCAAACTCTCACTCCTCTTGCTCTCTCTTTCCATTGCACACAAACGCACATCCGCTCACTTCCTCTCTGTTAGGCCTCTTTCTCCTCCTCTTTTCTTTTTTCATTTCCTCCTTGCCAGTCTCTCGCTCTCTTTTTCATTCACTGCATCTGTGAGGTTTTGTGAAGGCCAGGAGTGCCAAGCTCAAATTTGATTCACCAGTAGCTCCATGATTTACAGGACTGTCGTTGCTCTTTGTGTCTTGTGCAAACGGAAGGCTATACCTCAGTCATATTTTAGTAGGCTTGTTATTAATGTATAAGAATTAAGAAAGTTTTTTTTTAAAATGTATGATTATTCTTGATTTGATGTTAGCAACATGCATCAGAAAAGTTGGGACAAGGGAACGCTGTGAAACATGTAATGCTAATTAGATTAACTAGCAGCAGTTCAATGACATTGTACAGTCTAAAAGAGCATCCAGACTTGGTCTTTTAGGGGAAAAAGAAAGGGGGGGGGTTGGCTTTACCACAAGACAAGAGTGTGTGGGAAAGCAGTTCAATCTTTTACATTTAAATATTTTAAGAAAAGATTAATAATGTTGTTGGATGTGAAATTGTGAACATTTTCAAGAAAAGAAGAGCAAGAAAGTCTAAAACTAACACCGAATGACTACTGGATCTCCTTCTTGGGACTTAACTGCATTCATGATGCATTGAGGCGAAATTATAAACTATTTTTTGAAAGTCAAAAGCCAGAGTCCGTGATGGTATTAGTGCACATGACTGGTACTTTAAGTGAAGATAACAGTGATGCTGAATGATATAAACAGGTTATGAAACAACATAAGTTTCCAACCCATGAAAATGTTTTCCAGGTAAGGCTTTATTTATTTCAGCAACACAATGTCAGACATCATTCTGCACGTATCGCACTAGTATGACTACGTAGCAAAATCCAGGTGCTAAACTGTCCTATACCTGCAGTGCAGACCAGTCATCTATTAAAAAACATGTGAAACTAATTATTAAAGGAGGCCTTGAGCTGTCAAGCAGTTGAAATCCATTATCAACTAAAAATGAGAAAGCTTTCTTTTTTCATAACTACAGTACTTCATCTCCTCATATCCCAAAAGGCTTACAGGTTACAGTTAAAACAGTGGTAAACATTACCCGTCTACTTTACAACACCTGCCACTAAAGTGAAACGATAACATTTTTATGAAACAGTATCAAACATATCAAAGTACGCCTCGAAGTCAGTTTCATCTGCATCTTAAAAAACTTGTTTGTCTTCTACATTTACAGCTTCTCTCTTGACCCTTTTTTCCTCTCTGTTTCCCAGGTGGCAGACTATAATTACAGGGCAGCAGTGAGGGAGTTGGTCCCTCAATTGCGTTACCTAGATGATGCAAAGGTGGAAGAAGACAGGTTGACCTGCTGTAGCACCACGGAAGAAGACATGGATATTCTCCGAAATGCTATTAAAGAGTGCATCTCCTCGAAGGCTGCCAGTAGAGGTGGTTTATATATCTTACTTCCATCACTCAATGCAAACCAGTTAATTACAGGTGTCTTCATTCAATACGCATCTCCCGTCTTTATTTGTAGAAGAGACAGCAGACAGTGGATGTCCCCACAGCATCTCAGGCATGCGCCCTTCTTCCAGTCCTGCCTACATCAGGACCTTGTCATCGGCAGAATTCAGACCAAACACTGGCTCCAGACCCATATCAGCAACCAGGTCTTGGGTTCTCTCCCCTCCTGGATCAAGACCTGGTTCTTCAGACTCTGATCTAGCAGCAGTGGAAGCAGAAACCAGCGTCCTTATACATGGTTAGACACTCTGCTGCTTGATCAGGACATTAGATCTTATTTAGTTTTGAAAAGCAATTTTAACCCGACAGTGCCACCAGTAGGCCTTGATTGTATTGTCGAAGTATTTACTGGAACCCCTCTCATGTGCTTGTTTGTGAAGGAGCTGGCAAAATCCTGTTCTGTGGAAACCCAGTACAAGCTATTCGAGCGAGGCGAGAAAAATTGAGGGTAAGTGCTGAAAGTCTTGTGATTCAGCAGAAAAAAAGAAAAAAAGAAGTTCCTCAAAAGTATATTTCACTCAATTACTAATCAGATTATTCCATCTGTCAATCAGTCACGTCCAGCAGCCTGTTTCCATACAGCAGAGCCTTTAGTGTCAGCTGAGAGGAACGATAAGCTTTATAAGCCGTGACAGGAAATAATGACTGTCTGGCACCAGCAGCTCACCTCTTTAATGTCATGTCGGTATAAACAGAAGTAGCTAATAGACGGGAGGACAGAAACCAGAGAAGACAAGCACAGGAAGTGGAGGACAGGGGTGATGAAGATGTGTGAAGAGTTGTTTCGAAGGCCATTGTGTAGGTTCGAGCTGCGTAAACCGTGCAAACTGTTACAGTGCTATGTCTCTTTTGTGTTTGACATCCATATCGATGAGGCCATTCCAACAAGTTTACGCATAACTGATATACTTAGCTTTTAAAAGTTGTATTCCTCTGTTTCCTAGACAGCACCAACCAGATCCACTCTAATCTCTCGTGACCTACCCATCCATATACCAGAACACACGTATGACCTGGAGGAGCCGGATCTTGGAGAACGTGTAAATGTGTTTGCTGAGCTGAGGGCTTGGAGGGAGCAACATAGCAGGTGTTAAATGGTTGCATACATCACATTCATTCCTTGAGTGCATGAAAGCGCTTTCTGAATCTCTATCGTGCCATGTGAGACTTTGAATAACGCAGGGATTTAAATTCAAATATGTGCATTTGTATACTTCCAGAGGGCTTTGTCTATAAATGCATTATGCACAGTCTCATCATCACTGCCAGTTTCTGTAGATCATCTACTTTGTTTGTCTCACCAACCAGGCTTCTGTGGCAGGAGTTCAGGAAACGAAATATCTTCTTACGTTATTTTACAGGCGTCTTCAGGCATTAGAGAAAGACAGAATGCCGCAGATCCTTGCTATTCACCATGGCGGTGAAGAAGAGACATACAATGGTGAAGAAGATGGCTTTGATGGTATGAGGAGCAATAGTAGTGATGAAGAATGGGGAGAGGAGAAACACTGTGACAGCCTGGATAGTGGCTCGCTGGATTCCTCCATCCAGTCTCCTTCTCCAGGTGAGTGCTCAATGAAAATAAATGGTAAGGTGTTACCTTATTGAAATGTTAAGACAGAATTAAATTAACTCTCTCAAATGATGATGTGTTTATTTCCTTCTTGTTGTCAGACCTGCATCAACAAGAAGCCTTATCCCCTGACATCAGTCAACTGTCGTTGTCCCCAGACAACACATTATCCCCTTCTCCTCCTCCTCATCCTCCTCCTCCTCTCAGTACCACTGCAGCGCCTGCTAATAGCAAGTTGCCAAGGATCCGTGCACGCAGGCTCCGCCTCAGCCAGGCCAACTCAGAACATTCACTTGATTTCAGCAGAAAGGGATGCACCCCTGGTACAGATGCAAATGCAGCAGAAACAGACCTCATATTCCAGAGGGTCCAGCGGATGACAAGAAGCAAGGTGCCGCTTTTGCCCTGGCCTGTTCACGTGCCCCACCCACCTCCATCATGTGCTCTGCAAGAAGGGCTTATGGATTCAGGGTATGATATTCTTGAAAATTGTTCTTGTCCAGAAACATCTTTTTACATCATTGCAATGGGTCATTCCCACCTCAGACTTTTTATTATTTCTCATAAGAGGAGAATCCATCTAAGGGAAAAATCTCAGATAGTCATGGGGGCATTACTTATCAAGTTACAGCCACTTTTACAAAGTGAATCAAATAAAGAAATAAGATATTTTATGGTAAAATAGTTTGGCACATTTTCTAAAAGTATTAAAGAAATCAAACTACTATTCACTGAATAGCCATTCGATTTTATGTCATGTATTTTTATTTGGGAATTCTTTAAGTCTAAAACACATTTGACGGTGTTCACAAATAGTACATCACAAGGTGAGCCATTTCCATTTCTGCTGGTTAGTTCCTGACTAGTTTATGTGATATAAGTGATATAAATGTTACAGAATCTGTTTTAAATGGTTAACAAATGCTCAGATTTTGGCATCAAAATATGGTTGTGACTACTTCATTAATGCAATGCAAATTAACAATGTTTTTATGTTTTCAGCAAACTTTATGTTCATGATAAATAGTCTTAAACACAAATTCCTTGTCTTTCAGTGTGGATATGGACTTGTCCAGGGTGCATTCAAACGACAAGAAAAAGATGTCAAAAATCCTCGACAGACCAGCAATATCCCGCCCTCACACGGCCAGAGCAGCTCTGCAAAAACATCACCAGCACCACCTGCTTCAGCCCTGCAGAGGGAGCTCACATCCAGATTAACACCAGACTGGTCTGCTTTACCAGCACCAGTCTTTCTTCTTCTCATTTCTAAGATTGTACATCCTTTATTCGTCACCTCACTGCCTCTCCGTGGATATTTGTCATGCATAGAGAGGAGGAGAAGAGTTGAAGTATGAAAAAATTGCTTTGGTATCATCACTGTTGTCCATCAAATATGGCACGGCGGCATCTGCTTTGCAGGTTTCCACTATGTTATATCATCTGTAAAAGATAAACACTGGCAGTCTTTGTAAAAATTTATATTTTTACTTTTACTTCCAAGTGCTCCATTACAGCTCCTTTAGCAGTTCTCCTCTCATTGCATGTTTCGCTCCTCCAGTTGCATCTTAGGAATTCAAACATCAGTTTTCTAGTCAGGCATTGCGATGGAAGAGAAGGAGATGAAGAGGCCCAAAACAAGGTAATGAGAAGAACCTTATCACGATAGCCTCAAAGCGGATTCCTTCCCAATATTTTGACTCGTTATCTGTCATCGCTCATGACTCAAGATGGTCTCAATGAAAATGTTCTCTGGATTACTGAACCAACAGGGTTTCAAATATTATTGTACTGTTTTGTTAGCCAGATTAATATAAAAGGGATGTAATTAAAACCTCATGCTTGCATTTCTCAGGATGAAAACAGGATTTTTAAAAACTCAGAAGCAAGCTTGTGTTTTACCCAATGATTAAAAAAAGGTTTAATCATGTTTAAATCACCTTATGTTAAAAAAGTAGCTGTAGAGTCAAGTAGAATATAAATAAGAACTTCTGCCTCAGTGACTAATTTTCTTGGCTTATATTGCTGGTGTAATAGTATGATTTTGCCTCTTGATGGCACCAGCTGTGAACATTAAATCCAAAATATTGCCTCTACCAGCTTCCAGAAAAAAATCCTTGAAATGGACGCAGAAAGGTTTTTTTTTTCCTTTTTACCTTTATTTGCCATCTGTCGCATCAGTTTAATCTAAATGAATGTGACAGACTATATAATAATACAGCATGCAGACAGTCGGCCTTGCTTGTTGTGCTGTGTAGGCCAAATGTTGCGTGAAGTTTTTCTAATAAAACCCAAGAGTAAAGGAATGAACCAAATCAAGCCCATTTGGAGTGAAAATGTTTAATGGTAACTTATTGTGACCAGCAATGGAAATGAGGATCAGAGCCATATTTGTTGTGAAACACTCTATTATTACTGTATTTGGGTGGATGAGGATGAGACACGTCTACCTTAGTAGTTCTTGAGGGCATATGATGTTGACACAAGTTCATTTTGAAGCTGACACAGTCACCAAAACATGGAATTCAATTTCAGGGGGAACTGCCATAACCGGCACGCCGATGTTTCCAAGTGCGCCGGCTGTCCCAGTCACTTGGATGAATACCTGCCATGAACACCCACACGCCAAGACACACATCAGAAAGCACTCCCCATATTTCTCCTTTTAATCCTTCAATTCTTTCCACAGTCTTCCCAGTAGGTAAATAAATTAATCATCCCAACAAAGCACAGGCAATCTTTGCTAATACTCCTCCCCACAATGTTGACTTATAAGATAATCACATGCCTATAGGAATATATGAGCTCTGCATACATAGACATAACCATAGACACCGAACAAGTACATAGTGGTTATGTCATGTGTAATGTTTGCATTTCTTATCTTCCAGGAACAATTTACTTAATCTGCGGAGTCGTTGCTCTGCTTCACTCCCCGTCAGGTGTTTTTAGCCTCACTCATATCACGCTAGAGTCACTATATCACATCTCAAGACGCAGATGGAGGAGAAGGGAATGAAACTAGGGGGCTTTAATGGAAGAAAAAATAGGATAGTGTCCAGCTACTCTCTGTGATCAGCCTTGTAATTTCTCTGAAAGGGATCACTCTCGCAGCTGGACATCACTGTAGACCTAATTTGGCTTCTGAGATGCTTTTCTTTTCTTTTTTTAACCATTCTCTAGTTATTACATATTATTATTATTATTATTATTTTTAAACCCAGGAAAGTATGTTTTGAAGCTGTGGTTTGGGGGGGGGTGTTGAATGTTTCACACTGAACTGGATACAGTATGTACTGAAAATATCTGATGTCAACAATGTGACTCAGTTGTATTGTATCCATGTTCAGGTTGGTTATAGTTACATTCCTTAAAAAAAAAATATCAAAGCCGTGCCTTCATGTTTTAACTGCAGCAAACAAGATGGATGGATGATTACAGTGTCACGGGCGGGAAAAAGAACTCACGTTGTTTAATTACCTTACTATCTTCTTGTTTTGACTTTAGATGAGTTACTTTTTTCCATCAGGTATTATAACTGGAAATACCTATACAGTATAAGTTCAGACAGGCCCAGAAAAAGCTCTTTGTATAGTACGGCGAGGTTCTGCCAGGAGGAACATTCCATTCACTGCAAGGTATTTAGACCTCATAACTTCTTTCCTGTTGACACCTTTACAAGCAGACACAGACATGCAGTCCCTAATTGCAAACAAAAGTGACTAATGTAACTTTAATTAATTCTAAGGTGTTTGAACTGTGTGATTCTTCTTTCCGTCATATCAGATGATCAGTCTGTAAGACAAAGCAACACACTTGATGTTTAACATAAGAAGTCATTGTCTTTGTGTCAGATATTAATGTGACTTTGACATAATCAAGTCCATTACCAGCTCAGATTTTTGTCATTCCTTCGAGTCAGTGTTTCACATTTATTTTGCTCAAATTTATCCATCAGGTCTCACAATTACCAGCAGTACCAGAACGTAACAATAAATCCCGAAGAACTGGGATATGGATAGTTTGTTTTCCAGATTTACTGACATTACATGGATTCATTTTAGTTGCATATTAACAGACCCACATCAAACTTTATGTAGTTCTGGCCGAGAGGGATGTGTCATATTTCGGGCAAACTTATTGCAACATTTGTTTGCTGCCATTGTGGGTTGTTGCTTTTCCTTCTCCAAGCTGAAAAAATTTTAATAAAATCAAGACAGATGAATTTATTTCAAGTGTTAACTCTCTGGACTCCTTTTTTTGTCCCAGTACAATCATGTTTGTTTGTTTTTTCCCAGCTACACAATTCTCTGATGTTTGTGGTTTTGTTTTGTTTTTTTTGTTTTGTTTTTTGTTGCCATGGAAATACAACTTCCATCTGCTCTTCAGAAAGGAAGATGATCCCGTTTGGTTAGTCATATGTATGGTATTTTGGTATAAACATGTATAGGGGGCACAAAAATTAAAACTTTGGGCGTAGACAGACTATACTTGATCTTTTTACACCGTTTGCAACAATTACGTTTTTGTTTCATCAGTTTTGATGTGAAAATGTTGACCGGAAGTAATGTTCTCTGTATTTCCGGTATCTCGTGCTTGACAACAGCAGAGAAGAAGATGAAGCATTTTGTCGGTGGTCCGCCGACTTAAAATTGACTCCTAAACCATATGTAAGTTTGTTGTTGTTGTTTTTAGATTTTTTATTTTGTTTCCTATCCCAGGAATGACAATTTGAACTTGTTTTAAACTGCAACAAGTTCAGGAAAGTAAGCTCAGTGCACCTGCGCAGTGTGTTGACAGGCTAACCATAAAACTGGGATGAAAGATTTTAGGTACTCTATGTTGTGTTAT
>JAOXYM010000010.1:28683823-28708505 GCA_028567055.1 Leptatherina wallacei | reverse complement strand
GGGGGGGGGGGGGGGGGGGGGGGGGGGGGGGGGGGGGGGGGGGGGTTGCAAGAGTGCTTGAGTCACAAAGAAAATAGGGATGATATGTGGAGTTTGACAGGGGAGGGTAGTATAAGGGGGTTACGGCAGTGGGAGGTGCCCTGTGGAATGCCTGGAAGGTGTCAGCAAAGTCTGGGAGGCTGTGGGCTGATAATCCTCCAGATCACAATACAACACCCTCACCCGCAAATGAACTGGATGTGGGCCTAGCGTTGGACAAACATGTAAGCCTGTCAAGATCCGTAATACTGCTCCGCTTTTAGAATATCACTTCTCCTTGGCAGCTCGGACTTTTTCTCACCGTGGCCTCTGGTACCTAAGTGCTGCCTTGGGAGGTTCTTCCTCCGCTTTTATTCAAGAGTGTGGTTTAAGTGATTTGTCAGATAACACAACTCTTAGATGTGCCAAAAGCCTTTGCTTTATAGACAGGACGGTGAACCAGTTCGCATAAATGCGAGCTGACTCTCGATGGGCCTCCGTGACTCAGCCAGGCTAAAAGCTACGGCGTTCTTCTCACTGCTCTTTTGTTTGCATGGTTTAACTTGTCAAATTAATGGAATTAATCTCAGACATCTATTTTTGGAGCATCTGCTTTATTCGATGTGCATGCTGGTTATCTGGTGCTGTAACTGCACACGCTCATTAGTTTGTTAGAAATATAATTTGATGTCAAATAAAGGGGGGGAGAAAAAAGTGAGAATGGCAAATTATCATCAACTACATTACAGAGATTCACGACTACAAAACTTCCCCCGCTGCTTTTGACAGCTAAGTTATGTAGTCCCTGGAATTCTAACACGTATCATGACATGCATTTCATTCAGTATTTATAATCCCATGTGCTCTGCTTCCACAAGGAAACAGAGTAAATAGATTTAAAGAAGTTAGATGTCAAACTTAAATAGAGCATATTCCTCCAGCAACATCCTTCTCCTGTCTTGGAGCTGTTAAGAAGTTGATCCAGATCTGTAGAACAAATTAATAGGTTCTTCTTTTGGCCATGCTCCACCAAGTTTTATAAAATTCGGTCCAGTAGTTTTGGTGTGATGTTGCTGACAGATAAACAGAAAAGCAGAGCGACTGCACTCAGAAACATACCCCCCCCCCCCATTTAGTGGAGGAGAAATGCAGTTGCCATGCTATGACAGACGATCTCATGATAGATTAACCATAGGTCATCTTTATCAAAAAGCAGAATATATATTGAAAAATAAACATATTTTCAGAACTTAAAGTTGAACTTTTTCATGAACAGTGTAAACATTTAGAAGTATTCAATATTCTTTGTGCTCTGATTCATCAACAAAGACAATAATTACTCTGTTACACGTGTATATACTGATGAGTTTGTTCCATCCATCAATGTGGAGAAAGTGGTGTGTTAGAAGGACATTTGTTAGCACTTAACGACTAATATGCTTTATTATGCTCCCTCATATTTGCCAGATAGAATAATTTACAGACTTCTGTGTTTATTAGGATGTTTTTTTTTACTGTCAACACAGCTGCTCCTGACCAAGTTCAATCTAGGTGGCTTGTATATAGTTTCAGATTGGAAGTTGAGAAGGAAGTAAAGAAAGAAAAAAAAGAGGTCAGTATTGATTTAAATCTAACATGCAGAGAGATGCGGCAATAAAGACAGGAGAGATGTTGAGCAGGGTCTGGCTCATGCTGAGGGGTTCCCACACAATCTGCATGGCCCCATTGGTCACGCATGTCTAAGCTCCGTCTGCGTGTTCATGTGTGGGTGCAGCGGTCACAGAGGCACAGTTCAGGATTGTTTCAGAAACTCGTGTTTTTGAGTTTCTGCCATGTCTCTCCTCTTCATTAGTCATCTGTTTTGCAGATGTGTTGCTTTCTCGAGGAGAGTGGTCAAGCGTAAACAGCTTAACTGTCCCATTTTACTCAGAGGGCGTTGTCCAACTCAAATGCAGATACTTGCACACATTCTCCTCAGTGTGCACCTGGTCCGTCCAGAGTATGACCTCATTCCAGGAAAAAGGAAGAGAGAGAATCACCTGACAGACTCATTTGTGTAATCAGCTGATCGTGTGACAGGAGGTCAGAGCCGGGATGTATGACGCCTCGGGTTATTGATCGTGTAAACTGTAGAGACAAATATGTAAATATTCATATGGAGAAAAAGGTGTGAGTTCATTCTGCTGCTTTGCCAGAGTTTTCCTCAGAACTGCTCCTCGTCTCATCGGGAAATGTAGAAAGTAAACGGAAAAAACTGAGAAAATTGATACTGAAAGAGAATAGCAAAGCAGAAAACCTGCTTTCAACCACCTGAAAAGGAGGAGGTATCTGATCTGTCAGCACAGCAAGAAAGGGTGGGGAGAAAGAGAGTGCGAGGAACAGAGAAGAGTGACTGGGAGGGTGTGTTTTATGTGTGGGTGAGAGAGACGGAGAAGGAGGAGCGGCATAGGCACACAGCAAGAACTCGAGCAGTCTGTCAGATCCTGCCTGTGGTGAGGACACCCAGTAGAAGTGCATTCCTGAGGCAGCCAGCGACAAATGGCAGCAGGAGAGCACGGAGGAGAAGTCCTGACACCCTTTAAATCTTTTCATGACCACGACTGACTGCTTCTGACCTCGGCAGGACTCAGAAGCTCAACACAAACACACACACGCACGCACACGCTCGCAGGTTGCTTTGCACAGCAGCGGCGCAACCGGCTCTGCTACCCTGCGAGAAGCGAAAGGATTTCCCCCAGACTGAGGTTGAAGGAAGGGGGGAGACGGAGTGGGACTTTAAAGCCCTTGAAGAGAAGGAGAGGATCCTCTGTCTTAGTGAGTATTGGGGCTTATGTGGATGTTGCTTGAATGTGTCCTTGACTGTTAGAATATCAGTGTAAAGAAGTTTCTTGAAGTCTGCTGATTTGGTTGTGGTTTAGCTGTTTTACAGCATATATATATATATATATATATATATACAGAGAGCCATTAACATTTTAAAAAAAAATCTGACTTGCAGTATATTTTATGTGAAGAGCTTGGAAACAAGCTATGTTTTTATACCATGTCTCTACACATACCTGTTGAAGCTAGACCCGCCACCCAAGTGCTCTTGTGTGCGACAAAAGAACTCAAACCTGTTTGGAAGAAACTTTACTCAATGTGTTTTTTTTGGGTTGTTGTTTTTATCTTTTGTGTCGGGGATTTTCCTGTGAATATAGAGAGTGTTTTTTTTTACCTTTTTCTTTTTTATCTGCAATCATGTCCAGTGCGGACCTCTCTCGCACACACAACCTGCTCCTTTTATCACTTAAGGTTTAAAAATTAATTTACAGAGAACACGGTCAGAGTTCAGCTGGATGCTGCTTTTAACTGTTAACGTGCTACACGTCTCAAACGCCGACACCATTCTAGTCCAAAGCACCATGTCACTCCGGCCCAGCTTTTTTTTTTTTTTTAACACTGACTAATCATGATATACATGCATGGCTAAAACGTTGTCTTTAAAAAAATTTAAAAAAACCTAGCATGCAAAGTGTCAGACACTGGAGCTCATTAGCAGGTTGTATTTGTTGTCCAATCAGGGCAATCGATTGGAAACCCCTCACCGTAGGAAGTGATTTTTCCTTTTTTTTTAAAAGCCCCCTGACTGAGTGTAGGAGTTAAACATACTTCTGTTTTTTGTGTCTCAGTTGACTTGTTTCCAGAGAGATAATGTCAGCATAATGAATGGTTGCAAGAGGAAAAGCAGCTCATGCTTGTCATTACTTTTAACTTGATTTATACACCAGTTAACACTTTTTTTTGTAGCTATTTCAGTCACGTGCACACGCAGTCCCCCGCATGCACGTTTATCAGTCCCAACTGACCTTTGCTCATTTAACACTATCACATGCTCGTCCTGTCAGTGTGTACAACGAGTGACTAGAGCTTTTGAATGAGGTCAGTATAATAGAGTGAGAGTGCCCTCCCCATTTATTCTTGGCATCTCTGATGGACAGAGCAGAGACATCATGATGTAATATGCTGCTTTTTCTTTCTATCTTTTTTATCAACATGAATATTCCACCTAAAGTGAGAACCAGCGAGGTAATAAAAAAGAAGTTGCCAGTAACTTGAATGCATGAGAACATTTTCAACTTTGTTCCCAGCCTTGTTCTGTTGTCTGCTTTCCTTCATGTGTCTATCACTGGTTAAATATTCCTTATTTCCTATGACATGAATGAAGCTGTTAAGCATGGAGAGAGCAGAGTATCCTCTGAGAGTGCTTGTGCCTTGTTCTCTGCGATGTTATTTTGACTGTTCTTTCACTGCCGGAATACACAGATGGACTCCTCTCCCTTCTCTTGAATAGTCTTGTCAGTGTTTCTGTCAATGTGTCTGTCTATCACTCAGCCTGCCTGGGAAGAAAAGCATGTCTGCCCGAGCTCAGGAAGGTATCTCTTGGGATTCTCGATGGGAACTTTCTGAGTCATTCTTCATGCTGCGAAGTGACTTAATTTCTCAGCCAATCTTATCAGTAGAGTTTTTCCTCACTCCTGCAGATGCTCTCAGGGACAGAGGTAATTGGAAACACTACGACACAGTCTTGGAGACATAATATGTTTGCATGTTAGAGGGGGGGGTTGTGATTATTTTTGGGATAGGTGGTTTTAACTGTTTGTTTGTTTTTTTCTGCAACTGTTTTCTTCCCTCAAGTGTTGCAGTCTTTACCCCCTTTGCTCTCTCACAGTTCCCGTGCGTCCTTCCCCTGCCTGTGCAATGTGACGGAAAGGCAGTGCTGTGCTCTGCTCATGTCGGATCCATTAGGGATGAAAGCACGCTGCAGTGATAAAAGATTGATCCAGTCCTCCTTGCATCACATTCACGTCCCTCACGCCCCTGTTTTTCAATCCTAAGTCAACCCAGTTTTCAATTCATCAAATCATCGACACTCCTTTAAATAAATCATCCTCACCAAGTTTACCATAGCAAACTATGTCGCACAAAATTTCGTAAAGGAGAACATTCTGTTCTGGCTTAAGATGCTTCCCTCAGCCTCTCATATGAGGTTACATGTTTTCAAGGATGCAAAGAGTACATTTTCCTACATTGCCATCAGTGTTCTTATTGTACCAGGAAGGGTTTTTTTTTTGTACTTAGCTAGATGAACCAGTAAGAGACTGGCTTCCAGCCCAGCATACACAGGCCTTTCTTCACCTGTTTTATCCGAGAAGGCGAAGACAAACACAACAGACCTGCAGTTTGTCAGCTGGGAGTCTATAATTACTGAGAGGAAGGAGGGGATTTGGAGAAGGAATTTCACTGCGGTTACATTTTTGGATCTACACACACACCTGAACACACCACGTCTTTTGTGTGTTGTTCAACTGCACAGAAATTTGTAGACCAACCAAAAACAAATGTTTAAGTCTTTTGATCCCAGCTGGAAGTTTGAGAGCTACATCCCAAAGGGAAAGCTTTGTTGCCAGTTGTTGGGCATTGTGCTCGCTTTTGTCTTTAGTCATCCTTTTTTTTTTTTTCGCGGGTATGATGTTGGAATAATTTAAGGTCACCGAGCGGCACATAAATCCACAACCGGAATCTCTCTTTATTCATCCGACATGTGCAGGTCAAAGGTTACATCAATCCACCTTCTCCCTGAGTCGTCATGCACAGCGGAGTCCACCTGCGGACATGTTTCCAAGAGAACCCAGCTTACCGTAAAGTTCACCTGAGTGAATGCTGTCATGTTCTGTCAGGGTGAACTTCCTGTGGCCTTTAATGGTGCTTGCTGTGACATCATCAAACCCATGGCGTCACTTTTACTGTTGCGTGATAACTGTTTGAGACATGTGCCAGGCTCCTCTCACCCTGGCTATGAGCATCTTTGTCTGTTTGTCCCTCGGTTCATGACTCTTAATTCTACTATGTGTAGCAGTCGTTGCACGGTAAACATCTCTGCCCCACCGGGATGCTCATGTGACTGTGTGTGCAAATGTGTGTGTGTGTGAGCAGCAGGTTGTTCCCTTGCTCAGCCAGCCATGCTGTGTTGATTCTCTGCACACAAGAGCTTTCTGGGCAGTAAATAACGTGGCGCCTCAGCCAAGGGACCTGGACAGGGCCAGGAAGGTGGGAAGGGGTGGGGTTGGGGGGGTCAAGTCGCCAGCAAGAAAGGGGAAAAATGTCTGACTCAGGGCACTTAGACATTGAATCCATGTGCAGGAAAGGAGACGAGGCAGGTGGGTCTGACAAACCCGTTTTTCATGCTGAAAGACTCAACAGTAGACCTGTCATTGAAATTAGATGCGCTCGATGAAGCAGATTACAAGCAAAATAAGCAAAAGGTCCTCATAAGATGTTTACTACTGGTGCAGAAATGTGTTTTATAAAACAAGTATGTGTAAAATATGTATTTATTTAAAAGTATTTTGACCTTGACTTTATTTCTTTTAAAAAAGGTCCAACTGATGAGAAAAATAATCCTCTAAATGTCTCTCTGTAACTTTCACTGTGATTTACAGAATTACCTTAATATGATCCTACATGAGCTGAACAAGGTCGGGGGTCGGTCAGTGAATGTATCGTTGCATAAAATATGGATGTTGTAGTTTTCTCTAGGTTCCAAAAGTACTTGGTAAGCTCAGACACACTTAACTTTCCCTGGTGAATCTTCCCCGTGTGTACAGTTTAGACTATCCTGCTCCCGAAGACAAAGAGACCAAAGCGGACACTTTTTCTTCCATTGAGATAAACTGACAAGTCATATTCTCAGTGTCGCGTTACCCTCTTCTTTGTGGATTTAAAAGCAGTCTTTAACTCAAACCTGGGCCCCGCTCCAAACTGCATTTTTATGACATTCCCTGGAGAAGACATGCAAAACATGATCATTTTTACGATAATATATCTCAGTTTGTGTCCGTCTGCGTACTGGTGAATAGTGTCTCTTCAACAAACACTTGTCTTTGTGCTCTCTTGTCCAGGCTCCCCCTCCACCGGCTTCTCTCTTTGTCATTCCCAGGGGTTAGCCAACATTGTCTCAAATGTAAACTCAGCAACGGCTTCTTCGTCAGTATTGTGTCTCCATGCCGATGATTGCCCCGGTGATCACGTGTGAGACTTGTGAAAGGCGACTTTCTAGGAGTGAAGGGGCACCTCACACAGATATACTGTCTCAGTCCCAAAGGTGCATTGAGGGTTCTATAAATCTGCGCCCCCCGCTCTCCTGCCTTCTCCTTACTCATCTTGACCGTCCCCACATCCTCCAAACCACATAGCTCTGATAGGCGTTGATCGTTACTCCTTCTCAGAGTAATGACAGGGAAACAGAGACATGCATGACACCCACCCATCAAACTATAAATCTGACCTGTTGAGAGGCCCACCCGTGCCTTGTGATCCACATTCCACCCGTTACTTTGTGTCAAAGTGAGTACGATTAAGGCTGGGAGGCAGAACTCGGAACTATAATAACAGAAATGCATATAGGAAGTTAAGATGTGCTCCATCCGACCACCGCCGGTAGTATTCTCCACACTGTCTATGGATATCCGCTTTTTTTTTTCTTTCTTTCATTTGCTCTGCTCCTCTGTTCTAATTTAACTATATATTGAGACTTACAAGTTGTTTATGTAGAATATGATAGTGGTGAACATTGTTCTAGTTTCAGGGTGTAATGTAAATACTGGTGCTTATCTGTTCAAACCTCCCAGAGCTCTTATCTCCGGGCGCACAAAGTAGCATTTTTGTGGAATGAAATACCTTTATGGCAACAAAATGGCAGATCTTATCGGTGTTTGGCAAGATTTGTTACAAGGTCCTGCTGGGACAGGTTACCGGAAGGTCTGCGTAATACAACGTTGAGCTCTTTTCACTCGCTCTCTGGCTGTATACCTCTCTGTAAGGTCCAGGTGTGTTGGAACTCCCTAGGTAAATATGGGGAAAGGTGTCAGGAGAGATGTTTTGCATACCAGAGGGACAGATCTGCACAGCTGAAGCCATTTCTCAAAGCTTCTGGCAGTTTTACAAAGATTGTCATGTTCAGGAGCTCCCAAACTTTCTGTTTTGAAGCGGATTCTAATCAAAAGCAGCCGTGAATGGGTAGCATTAGCCACAGTGGTCATATGTGAAAGGTCCGTGTAATGGGCATGACAGCAGATTGATGTCTTTGGGAGGAAACGCAGCGGAATTCCTCACTTTCATCTGTGAAAACATTCATTCAGCAGAGAGGTCTGTGTTTTCTGTTTTTGTTGTAAGATTACCGTCTCAGTCTTCCACAAGAATGTCCACCTGCTCTGTCCTGGATTTATAACTGCTTCACCAAAGACTGAAATATGGGCTTTGATGTATCACTGTGGCCCATGATGTGACAGGCTAGCGCTGTGGGTAGACGTAGCTGTGAGATGTTAAACTTTAACCTCTCCAGGTGTACATAGCATGCAAATGGTCAAAATGCCTCAGTTAAGATAGAAACTGGTAAGTGCATATAGATTCTAATGAAAAGCAGTCTCTATCACTGATATAACGAGCTTTCTTCCACACCTCTACACACTGGAATAGCTCAATTGGTTAGGAGCAAATTGATTTGTAATGAATGTTATAAAGATAACACCTTGTCTAAGTTGATTGAACCCAGAAAAGTGCACTCTGACTTTATGAACAATAGATATGAAGTACTTTTTACTTTTGTGGCGTCAATAAACGTGGGAAAAAGTGTATATTTCTTTTGGATAAACTTCATTAAACAGTTTGTAAGAGTTGGCTTTGCCGTCTTCAAACCAGAAAACTAACCGAGCTTCGTCTGGAAAAGTATTTTCCATCGACTATAGATCAAAACTATTTGGACTGCAATTAAAATTTCATCACAATCACGTGAAGAAAAAAGAAACGCATGCTGATATTTAGGGTTTTTTATATTCATGGAATGGTTTAAGTTCCTTTTTAAAAGGTGTGACTTTGTTTGTTGTTGTTTATAATGTAAATAATTGGGCTTTAATTTACAGTCCTAAAATTTTAGTTGTGGAATAATGAATTGAAACTTAATAGAGACATTCAAAATATTTTGACTTCATTTTTAAGTTTATTTCCTGTCATGTAGCATTTTTTTGTGTTTTCTTATGTCCTTCTTATGATGGGCATGCTAGTGATTGTTCAGGAATAAACCAAAGAGCTCAATAATTTCTCCTCCATTCATTTGTGCATACAGCGTGCACGCTCTTATTGTGCCAAACAGTTTATCATCTTAACTCAAAAGTAAAGTCATGTTAAAACGGCAGTAAAACACGCAGGAAGTGGTCGGTAGTAAAATCTCGTCTCCATTGGCAAGTCAGCTTTGTTGTCGACAGCTTTTGCTTTGACCCTCATAAATGTTTTCTGTAGTAGTATCTGAGTCATTATTTTAGACTGTGCCTCAAGAATTCGGGGATTGCAGAAGAAGAAAAACAAAAACAGGAATGAATAATTGAAATGAGCAGATGTAGAAGAGACTTCTAAATTGCTAATGAGTTCAGTCTCATGACCTGTGACACTGGCAGCCATGGAAGTCTTCACTCTTCAATGACACATAAACGCTTGCAGGAACCATAACATATACTTAAAAAAAAAAGAAAAAGCAACTATAAATAGTATGAGTTGTTAAATATAAACATACATTTTCTGCTAATGTGCAGTGCAAATAGCATCCTTTGAATTAGGAGGATCACTTTTATAGTAACATACTGATTTAGTCCAAAATTAAGCACAGTCATTTAGTTTGAGTCAGACTGTTTGCCGTCTGTATTTACACCCATGTAACATATGATTTTGAGCATGACTAACTGAACATCTTCCTGTCTGTTTGCACACTGTATATATATGTAGATATTCTCACTGCGTAACCTACGAGTGTGTGCGTGCAGTGTACGAGATTTGCTGGGAACAGAGTGATGTCCTCCTTCCCTTGCAAGCATTGCTGAGTCAGATCGGGAGTGTATAATTACACGTGGGTGCCCATCAGCAGTCTTTGAGCCTTCTTCCCTGGCTCACCCAGCAATACAAACTCCTGCAGGCAGCCAAACCACTCATCCTGAGCCGGGATTTCAATGGAGACCAGCACTGCTGACCTTCCACGGGCTATGTGCACTCCTTTATTCCCACCATTATCTGCTGGCTCTGTGAGTAGATTCATGACTCAGCGCAAACATATTCCTCTTCTCTAATGTGCTCACCTCCTCTTGGTTTCCGGGGTTGATATGAGAAAATGCTTGCCAAACCAGGCATGTAGCATGTAGTCTTTCACTTGGCGAGATGAATAATGTAGTAGTGTTTTATTGTGGCCGGGCCTGTGTAAACTCTTGTGGCCACATAGTCACAAGAATCTAGCTCATCGCCTTTCAATGGAATGCTGAAGTGTGCCGAGTAGCTTTAGAGTTTCAAAGTATTAAAAACATAACAAATCGGAGATGAAATATTCTTTCTCTCACATTAATTCACTTTCCATCTCTCTTTTAGTTTCGAATGAATTACATTTGTTCGTCTAAGTGCTATCGGAGATTCATGATGATTGAGATTTCACACTTCAGTATTGTTTTTCAAAAGCTGGACTACAGCCATAAGTGACAGCCACAGGTGATGGCCAGGTTGAGGCCTGCTTCAGACAGACTTTGAAATGCTTAAAGCGATTACACAGATGATGTACATACAGCAAATATGCACATTTAAAAGTTTACATTTTGTGGCTGACCTTGGTTTGGTTTATGCCAACTATGTAGGAGCGAGTCTGATCTTTTAATACTGGGTATCGCTGTCCATATTTGCCATTGATTTGGAGGCAAAGGTGCCCCCTGTATTAATGAACCACTGATCCTCTCATTCAGATTTCACACTTGGACGAGCGAATCATTATAATGGAGAAGGCTGAGGGCTGCAGCAACAGATCCCTATATGCAAGTATGATGACTAAAGCTTATTAGTGCTGTTTCTGATTCCTTCATGCTGAGTCATTAGCATGTCAATAGAATGGAGACACAGGCGGATGGGGGACATTTTCAAAGAGCTAGTTGGTAACAAGCATTTGGACTTTGTTCCAAGAAATATTTGCCAAATTAATGTGCTGTGAAATAATGCATTATTCATCAGGTGTGCTGAAGCTTCGGTGAAGCACTGTTAGCAGAGAACCAGGCAACCGTTCTGTCTAATTAACAAGCAGTGTATCTGGAGAGCGTGCAGCAGCCTGTCCCCACCATGGAAAGTTATTAACTTTTAATGTTGCCCAGTAGAAGCCCTCAGATCTTATATCTAGTTTCCTCACATGCCCAGTGGACCACTCCTTGCTTTATGCCTGCAGGCACTGGAGCTCTGCTGGTGATGACTTCTTGCATGGCAGTTATGGTGCGTTAAAAGCTACCGGAGACTCCGAGAGAGTTTGGAAAGTATCACTTTGGACAGACTCGGAAGACGATGGCGATCTTAAGAGATAAAACAAATTAGGTTAGGCAAAGCGTGTGAGGGTTACGTAATGTAAATTCTCTCTTCAAATGTTTTCTGATTGTGCCCGAAGACGCAAGTTAGTGCTACGCTGCACAGATGTTTTGTACACGGCATACGCAGCTCAGTCCTGCGGGCAACATTTACTTTCAGGAAGACTCCTGATCTTTCAAAATGAGATGTTTTCAACTGAAAGATATTAATGAAAATTCTTGAAATGATGGAGGTACCGGTATATTGAAAAGAGAATAAGACATAAAAACAGGTGAAGGGCTATAAAAGGAAGATTTCCAAAGCTCTGGAGACTGACTACAAAAGCTTGTTCACTGTTGATTTTGATGATTTTGTTTTTCTTTTGATCCAGCTGATATTAACGCCAACTGGATATATGTCATTGCTGATAATTATCGCTTTAACATCTGAAGACATGTTGTAAAATTTCTCTTCCGTCTTTGAACCCATAAAAATGGGTTCGCTTTCTTGGTAGACTGAAACTGGAAGACAGAGCAGGAGGTGAAGCAAAGAATGCAAAACAGGAGGCAAGGCAGGACTAAAGGAAGTATCTGTTTTCTCTTTTACTTGTTTTATCAGTTTAAACATGTGGACACGGCAGAATGGCTGTAAAAGCTGCCGTGGCAGACAGCTCAGCGATGCCAGAGGCCACAAAAGACGCAATACTGTCTGCTGAGTGTTGAACCAGAGCAACAATAATGTCTGTGCTGCACAGATGAGACCGTGCTGCTTGGTGCCAACGTGTTACTGGCTCTTTGAGCGTTTGTCTCTGCCAACCTGGAACAGAGTGGCACAGAGGGCGCAGCTTCTCCCAGCACTGTTCATTGTCTTTTAACGTCAATATTTGTCCTGTTATAGGCACTTAAATCAAGACTGTGGAAGGAGTTTATTTTCTCTGGAGATGCTGATAGGGAAAGCTGTCTGTCCACACTTTTTGTGTTTTTTTTTGTATCCATCTATTGCTGATATCTGAGGCAGTGTGTGATGCTCACTCTGCCCTTTACTCCTGCTTTTGTTCCTCAGACCTCTGTTTCTGCAGAGATAGCACAGTATCATTCTGGGTTGGAACAGCCTCTCGTAAAGATAGGCCTGAATGACACGTCTGCTTGAACATACAAATATACTTGTATGAAGGCATACCCAACCTTTGACCATTGCACCATCCTGACACAGTACTTGGAACTACACACACTCTTCACACCCAAACAGGCTGTTTATGTAGCCTAAGGGTAACAAACACTCATTTATATGTTTCTCAATATTCTTTATGACTAACAGAGATGAACCTTTGGAACGGAAATTGAGGGTTGAAGGTGTGTACACTCCGCTGCATCAATACATGTTCAAAAACTGTGCGACTCTCGGTGAGAAGACGTCCTCAACATCTGTCGAAAGACCGCTGTCTGGGCCGCTTGTGTTTATTATGGGATATATTTCCAGTAGTGAACTGTACATTTGGCCTATGGAAGTGTCTTGGTTTTCAGCTTGTCCTCAAAAGCACTGCAGCTTACTCAAGAGTGGCACGCAGACAAGCCAGATCATGCCCCCATGTGTCTGCAGGGTTGTGATGTTAACCATCTCTGCCTTGAGTCGAATTCACCAAGGAGCTGGTGGCCTGTTATTGAAGGGAGACAGACAGAGGCAGAGAGTGATGAAAGACACAAGCCAGCTAGAAAACGAGATGAGTGATGATGAGAAGGGAGGGAGGGACGGGCACGCTGTGCCAATAGTCCTTCTCTCTATCATCCTTTCCTCTGTTTTTATCTGTCAGCATTTCTTTCTTTTTCTGCCGTCGTCCTTGCTCTTTCTTTCTCTTCCTTTCATCACGCAGCATAACTTGTCTGCCTTCTTATTTCAATTCAGCAGACAAGCTCCTCTTTATTTTTTATTTTTTTTTAACAAAACAATCTGCAGGTGATATTTATTCATATCTCAACACTGACTGTGGAAGCAAACATAATGCTTTGGTATTTTAAAAAACATTGGATTCTGCTATATTCTGAACAATATCTTGGCATCTGTTATCATTGTTTAGGTTCTGTGTTGGCAGTGCCCCTCATTATTCACACACAGTGTAGAAGTGTCTCTCCTTCCACCTGTATTTCCTTGAGAACTGACACAAGACTCCTGAGCTGCGTCTAGAAAATGAGCTGGGTCAGGCAGGCGGATGTCTGGTTCTCACTGTTGTGCTTGTGACAAAAAGAACAGACGGCAACCTGAGACTCACAGTCCTGTTTGTTTCCTGTTAGTGCAGATTATCACATTTCATTAGCCAGAGGTGCAAGAGCTAAGCATCATGGGAGAGTGACATTCCAAGCTGGGAGATGTGTGTTTGTGTTCTCATTTAAAGTCATGGTACATAAACCTCTGGGGCTGATATGTAGATACTATTAGGTTTACGCTACGCCTGCAGGGTTGTTGGGAATTACGTAACATTCACTTATGTAGGTTCTTTCTATCGGTACGAGTGACGTGTATTTAAAAGAAAATGTCAAGTTTAGCCCCTTTTTTTAGTTTGATGGGTTATGGGTTAGTCTGCACAAGGCTTAAAAATGTTTCTTCTTGTTCACTGTTTATTTTCTTTCTAAATGCTCTTAGCTGAGGTGAATGATTGCCTGCTTTTACTCTGTAACTCATCCTGTAAGGCTTTATTATGTGTTGCAACACAGCACACGCTGTACCCTCTCAAAGCAAAATATTTACTCCTCTTCAGTGTTGACATTTCTTAGTTCTGATTTTGATAAGCACTGCTTTTCATATCAGATTTATTTCCAGATGAAATCACTTGTCTTGGATCACTCCGAAGAATTCCTGCCACATGTGATCATCCACCACCATCTCTCGCTAGTTTCCCTGCGATGTCTCGGTCTCTTGAGTGATGCCGTCATTTTTTTTTTCTATGTGGTGTCATATCAAGATGTTCTGTATGATCTTGTTGCCACATCAGATAGTCTACCGCTCTCCAGCGGAGCTTATGTTTGGCATCTAAACAGCGGAGAAGTTATGGTGCTGTGGGGCGACCAGGTCACCGGCGGAGGAGGGGCAGGGCGACGGGCTTTGTTAAGAGAAGCAGGAATTTTTCCGGCTGGAAGATGAAGTCAGTGCATTCCTCCAGAGCTGCCCTCAATAGGCAGCCAGCGGAGCACAGCCATGCTTTGAATGAAGGGGGAAGATAATGGTGGGGCTCAGAGAGAAACACTTCTCATTGAGGAGCAGAGAGACAGACAGAAAGAGAACACCATCTGTCTGAGTAAGTGAAGAGTTGTCTTTCAGCCACCTGGGCTACAAAATTTCATTTATTGTGCCAAGTTCAAGAGATAATTCCACAACTGCCAGAAGGATTTTAGTTTTATATGCACACTACAGTGATTTATTACCTTGTTTTGAAGATAAGCTGTTCAAGTACAGATTGGGGGGTTGGGGGGGGGGGGTCATAATGATATTTCTTCAGCTTAAGCCTTCAGCTCAGCTCTGTGAAGTCAGATGGGACCCTGTTCTGTTCATGCTGAGGCTGGTCAAGCCGAACTCACACATACACGCACTTCTCTTGCTATTTCTGTGTGTTTTCGCTCCCACAAACACTCTTGACTTGCTCCGCTTTCCCTGTCAGTTCCCCTCGGCAATAAGCTATCATAACAGCTTTGAAGGAGGGCAGCGGAGCGTTTAATTGGGTTACAGATTGGCATTTATGCTCACAGTTCCACAAGATACTGCTGGGGCTCTTAACTGACTACCAGGGACTTAACAAGATGCTACAACAACCTCGTCCACTACTAATCACGATATGTAGTTACGATGATGTCACTCAGCACAGCACAGTTTTGACGTCAGCACTGTTTGATGTATCAACTGATATTTCAATAATATGGCAGCTTTCAATGTGTTTTGTTTAGACTGTCAACATATTGTGTCATATGTTGAACACATTTTTTTTGTTACGTTTTGTTACTTCAAGGAATTTTTAAGGCCTTCGTTGGTAAATCTTGGGATAAATCGATCGCATTAACACGCCTTTTTTTCTCCGTCTCTGCTGTTCATTTTTTTTAACAGAGGGTCATGCAGCGGTAAGCTGTGTCAAACCAAGCTGAGCTGATCTGCTTTGAGGACCATCTTACCTCTCACCCTGTCCTGCTCGCTCCCAGATGGAGCTCAAAGTGTGGGTGGATGGAGTGGTGCGAGTGGTATGCGGCCTGTCTGAGGAAACTTCCTGCCAGGATGTGGTGATTGCTCTGGCGCAGGCCATCGGTGAGTGTCTCAGCTTGTTATTTTGTGATGCTATCCTCTTAGGTCGTTGTTGAGCCATAACTGATTAGATAACAGCTCTCTGCCATGAGATTTTGATGTAGACATATCTACTAATGCATGCCAAGACGGAGTCAGAGAGATCCTTGTCTTCATCCACCTTTTTTCTCTCTCCGCTGACCCATATGTAGTCCTCTGCTTGATCGTTCGCTGGTCAGCCCGGTTTTTAAGCCGGCTCTTTGTCCCTGTATCCTCGGGCTTTATTCAAGCCACACCGCAGCAGCATTGAACAACATGACTCCAGATTTAGCACTCTCCTCCTTCCATCAGTGAGCTGCCTGCCAAGTCATTAGGGAGGGTTTGTCCTAATTTTGAGGTCCTTGTGGAAACTTCAGTTTGTTTGAACGTTTTTCACTTGTTGTGAAACCCTTATGCAGCTATCTTTTCTTCCACTCATCAGTAGCAGAGATTTAGAGGAGTCAGCATCATTTTAATGCTTCTGATGGAATCTGTTTAACATCCCTTGGGTAGAATCAGGATGAGCTTTTTAATGCCTTGCTTAATGAAACAGGCTTTTACAAATATCTCTACAACAGGCCCAAAACAAAGAGTGCTGTGCAACTTCTTCATCTTAATATAGTGATGTGTTTAAGTTAGTTCTGCTTCGGTTCTTGTATTCGTTTGTACTCACCTTGTTTTGTCTTTGTGTCTCAGGTCAGACAGGCCGATATGTTCTTATCCAGCGTCTGAGGGACACCGAGAGGCAGCTGCTGGCCACAGAGAGGCCTCTGGAGTCTTTGGCAAAGTTAGGCCAACATGGCAGTGAAGTTCAATTCTTCCTGCGCCGTACTGGCCCTAGCAGCAGTGACGGACCTGGCTCGAAACAAGAGAGACCAACTCCCCCTCCACTGCCTAAGCATCCTGAGCCAGAGACTTTAAAACGTAACCAGCCTAAGAAAGCCCTGACATTTAACTTGGGGCCATCCACCTCCCCTAAAACCAAGGCCAAACCGTTTAGGAGATCTCCTCGGGACTCTCCAGAGCAAAGAGCCTCCCCATCCCCTTCACCCATCCCTGTATCACCTCATGTGCCATTCCTTTCTCCCTCACCACCTATTGGCCCTTCCAAAGAAGAGGTCTTTAGAAAAGTTCTTCAGCAACAGGAGAGACTTAGGACCATCGAGGCCCAGCTAGAAGGCCTAGAGATGGAGTCGCATGCCTGGGAGCGTCCCTACCCGTCTCCATGTCCCTCACCAGTCTCCGATGCTCGCTTGCAAGAGGAGATAGACGCGTTGGAGCAAGCGATGCGGAGGAACCAGGCTGACCTCGCCGATGAGCAGTACTGGGAGGAAGAACTTCAAGCAGAGGTGGAAAGGGAGCGAGGGATGAGGAGGAAGCTGGGGGAACTCCATGCCAAGCTGGATGACTGTGGACGGCGGCTCCATGAGTTCTCGGTTCGCTCTGCTCAGCTGGAACAAGAAATCCAGCGAGAGAGCCAGGCAGAAGGCAAAGCCAGTGGGCCTGAGGAGTCGCTCGACGCTCTGAGAGCAGAGCTTCGGAGCCAGGAGAGGCACGGGACAGAGCTGGAGGAGCAGCTATCTGAGGCTGATAAGACTCTGGGGAAGGCAGAGTCTCTGCTGCAGGTAAGGAGAGAGGTCACGGTTCTGGAAAGGGGGCTGTAAATCCTCGTCAGCCCTTGAGTTGTCATTCGATGAATGCAGTGTGGAGCCTCTTTTGCATTATTGCGAACTGTATCATTTTCCTGCATAACGCAGCACACAGACGATACTGCAGTGACACTTAAAAATAGAAAAATGAATTCTGAATGAAATCTGATTTACTATGTCACTATGATGACACGAATGTCGTCTATTCATATCCTATCATGCAGGAAAATGTATTTTTAGTCCAGCTAAACTGGTTTGGTAGGTATCATTTTGTATCCATTGCACGTTCTGAGAACATGGTTACTAACGGTGTTTACATGTTTTTGCGTATTGTTGTACTGTGTGTATAAAAATGGACTGAATTGAATGTGTGCCCCTTCTTTTAGAATACTCAGGCTCGACATATTCTGCTTTATGGTGTGACTGTTTGTTTACTTGAAGCGGTTGTCATAGATGTGGGAGTCTTAATAAAAGCCTAACCCAGTTTAGAGTGAAACTCAAGCTTCCTCATAGCCCACATGAAACCCAGGACTTTGGTCTCCTTTTCATGGACTTAGTTTCAGCCAGAGGACTGAAGAAAATGTAATTCTGCCTTCACGGTAATATGGTTGAAGGTGGAATTATATATATTTTTTCCCCTCACAATAAAACGTGGTTGCAGAACCAATTAAAACATAATGGTAATGTTTGGTTTGCAGTCACCCAGCCTTACAGGGATGTATCTGAATCCAGATTTAGTGATGTTTTTGCGATACAGAGAAAAACTGTGTGTGCAGATGATGTGCATACAGAAGTGTGAGGGTTTTGCTTTACTTACCAGTGGACCAAATGTTAAAAATCAGTACTTCAAGTGTTAAGAAGTGACCCCAGAAGCATTTTGCCACCCATTCAGTAATTGCATGAGGGGAATAACAAGCCTTTATTTCCTGTAAATGAAATGTTAACCCTGCCAACATGACAGATTATCATACAGCTCAGCTTGCGGTGATGAAAAAGGGTCTGTGTCAGTCATCAGTCAGCTGATCAGGCGAGGCAGCCAGCCGAGCATTTAAGTGTGGATGGTGATGAGCACAACGCTCCTGTCATCAGGCTAATGGAGGCAGACCTGCAGGTGTGAACTGCCTCAGCAGGCTTCCTCAGTCCAACATCAATTACCCCCCACGCACACACACACACACTCAAATACCAGCGGAGTGGAAGCGAGCCATAGCATGCTGCTGCTTATTTCTGTACTGTGTGCAGACACATCGATCACGGCAAATGGATAGTCGATTAAGACAGATTTACTGGCCTGTGTGTGCATCTGAGTTCACAATGTGGGCATGAAGTTGACTGTTAGACTTCAATATTCATGAGCGTCACACTTTCAATAATAAATAACTTTGTATTCATGTGTAAGTATCCTTCATGCTGCTCAAATTGGTTTAAAAAAGATGCTTATGGCAGTTTTATAGCTTAGCCAAATGGTCTGATAATAACCTGACTTACCTTTTGTTTTCCATCGTGACCTACTGAGACTAGACTTATTGACTCTGCTGCCCCCTTGTGGTAAATGCATGAAACCGTTTTATAAATGCAGCAATGATCAAAATCACACAGAAAATGTGCATTGACCTGTGAGAAAACTTGTAGTCCGGCCTGGGTCACCGCGCTGCACCCGCTTCCGCTTGCAGGTGAACTTGGCGTCGGTGTTCAGTGAGTCATCACTGACTGATGCTGCTTCTCAATCGGCCATTGTTTCCTCACTGATTCATGCTTTTTTTTTTTCCTCCCTTCATGTCAGGCCAGACAAGAGGAGCTGGAGGAGTTGAATAAGGAGCTGAGGCAGTGTAACTTGCAGCAGTTTATTCAACAGACAGGCGTCCCGCCATCGCACACACACTCACGCACAGACCTGCAGGAGCATTTGGAGCAGCTGGAACTGGCTCATTTTCTGCAGAATGGATACGGGAATGGTAACATGGCCTCTAAACTTTTTCTCTCCTTTTGCTGTTAGAAAGTGACGGTTAATCCTATAAAAGATATTTCTTTCTCTCCTGTCAGGCCGCAGCGTAACTCCTGTGGAATCGCCGCCTCGGCCTTCTGCGAAACAGTTCCTGGGACATCCACGAAACCTACAAAACCCTCTAGTGTCGAGTCTCAACCCTGAGGGTGTGTATGTGTGAGACTCTGCTGCTTCCTGCCCTGCTTTGTCCATCCTCTGGTCCCACAGCCCCTTTACCCTTGTAATGTTCTATCCAAGCTTGATGGGGTGTAAGGCTACAGGGTGGAGGTCCCTGCTACTTCACATCTCCCCTTTCTTTGACCTTTAAAGGCTGAGGGGTTTTTTTCCCCCTCAACCTCTCAGTGCCCTCATGATTTGGGTCCCTATTTTTGTGCAGTTAGTATAATCTTCCACATTCCTCCGTCTAGCCTCTCGTCATCCTTGCACGCTTTAATTCTCTGGGTTTTATTTCTCCATTCATGTTCCCTCTTCTCCCCGTCCTCCTCCTCTCTCACTGTCTGCTTCTGGACTAACCGTACCTGCGTTGGTTATACTTAAATCCACCTTGAGATTTGCTGCTAATCCCCCCCCACCCTCCTTCGCTCTCTCTCTCTCTCTGTAAGTCAGAGTAGTGTTCCCACCCTCAAGTCAGTAATCAAACTACCAACAGCTGCTCTTCAATGTATCTCGATGTAACACATCGATCCCACTGGGAATTACCGCGGCAGACATTCAGTAGAAGATCGGAGACCGACGTCTTTTCAGTTTGCCTTTCACGTACGGATACTGTTGATGTGCGAGGGCGCGTATCTGTACAAATACCTTGTATTTCGATGACTTGACTTCCAAAGAGTAAGAGCCTTTCACTTAGGGCTCTGCAACATGTACTGCAACTGTCTCGCTCTCCTAACTGTGTGAAACCTCAGCCCTCGTGCGCCCGACAGAGAAATGTATCTTTCTGTTCTCCTTTCTCTGATGAAGGACTTATTTTTGAGAGCGTCTATTTTTTTGCCAAAGTCCTCGTTAAAAAGAACAGATACATTTCACAAGTAGGGGGCCACAGGCCTTTGGTTTAATAAGATGCTTGTCTTTTCCTCTCCTGGGATGGATTTGCCTGTTTTTTCTTTTGATTTTTTTTTTTTTTTTTGCTGCCGTCACACTTGACATTTGACCTGTCACGGCTCTGAGGCTTACTTACTTATCTAAGTCCTAATAAACATCAAACAAGTTATGCCTATTATTATTACCTACATATGACCATCCAACCCATCTAAACTAATATTTATTATATCAAAGCACTTAACTTCCCTTATGCTATACGCCTCCGTACTGTGCTGACAGGTCAAAGTGGTGTGTGTCTTAAGTGTGCACTCCTTTAACCATTTGCAGTGTGTTTTTTGTCTTTGAAAGATTACATAAATGCTTTGGAAACTGAAGACATCCCAGTGCTTGTAATAGAAACAGCTTGAAACTACTTCTGTTCCGACATACTATTCTAACAAGACTCTAGTTATCCACAAACTCTGTGGGTAAAGAATTAACCCAATGACTGGTCTTGTGTCAGCCGGTGTTTTCCCCGAGGCGTGCGTGAATATCTGGCTTCATCCAGGTCTCTCGTGTTGTTTCTTAGCTGAAAAGTGCTTCTTTCTTTTTATTTTTTTTCTTCTTTTTTTTTTTCTCCCCAAAACAAAGGGATCATCATCCCCACTTATTTTTGTGTGTCTTGCAGTCCTGACATCCCGAGAGTCGTCATGGAGATAAAACACGGACCGCAGGGCCAAGTGGGAAAAGTTGTTCACTGTTGTGTCGCCATCGCCTTTTATTTAACCCTTTGCTTTCTAACACTTCCACTCAATATTCAGTTTAACATATACATACTGTATATACGTAAAACAATTATATTTACAGAGTTTTGCTACTGTAAACACTTCAGAGTATCTGTATGAAATGTTAAATATTTTAGGAACCTTTGACCAATAGAAATGATTACTATTATGATGTATTTAAATATAATAAAATGTGCATTGTGTTTTAGATAATCTGTCGTTGAGTGTGTTTTGTTTTTCTATTGTTTGGTTTTTGTTATAACCCTTACAGTAGCTAATGGCAGAGATATACATCATCCAGAAAACCCTGCAGTAAATAATTAACTCACAAGCGTACACTTGCTAAAAATTACCGATCTATGAGCCTGTAATGTGAAATGCATTATAAATATATTATAGGTACTGAAATATGCATGCTTTCCTCTTTGCTTGAGGTACAATGGGTCCCATGATGCCATCAGATGATTTCAGGGGCATTTTTTAAATCTGCTTTTCACCGGTGACTGGTTGAAAGTTTACAAAGCGTATCCAGGGAAGCAGAGGTAAAAGTGGCAAACATCCTGGCATCGCAGCTGCTGCTGCTGCTGTTGATGCTGATGATGATGATGATGTAACAAAGAGCATTGACGACAAGTGGAGATCAAGGCACAACTGCACTGCGGACCTGTGAGGACGAGTTAACGGATGTCGCATCTCTCGTTAAAATACTCGGGAATGTTTCTTTATCGCTGCAGATTGTCATCTGTGTGGGATAAATCCACGGCCACTTAGGTCCTGGCTCAACCCCCCGCCCCCCTGTCCCTTTCCTGTTTGTTTACCCTGGAGAGTTAATATGCTGTCTGTCTCACGGTGAGTGACGTGAGCCTCCATGGTGCTCTGGCTGACCCCGGACTGATACCCTGTTGGCTTCTATAAATACGCTCATCCGCTGACACTCTGCAGGTAAAATTCCCAGCAAAGCACAACAGACACATATTTCTGTCTGTTTCCATCCGAGCTGGTGCTTATGTTGAAACTTTTTCCACACATCTTTGTTTTAAATCAGTCCCCTCCGCTTATAACCAGTGTTTAAGCCTCTGACAATATGTTAGAATTAAGAAAGAGATACGTTTGACTGTCAGTTTTGATATAATGATTGATTATGTAGAATTGGATTATACTGAGAAGATTTAGAGCTGTCTGGCTTTGCAAGGGGTTAGATAAGCTTCAAATCCTTGTTTTGTTCCCACTGTCTGGACAAGCCCAGGGCCTGGCGTGCTGCTGTTGCCTACCTGTGGACATAAAAAATACTACACATGTAGTCGTGTTTCTAAAGGAAAACCTTGACCCCTTTTTATTTCTTCACTTTCAAGTGAACCAAATCATGTTATTTATTTATCAGTGAAAGGGAAAATCTCTGCTTTCCTTAACGACCATTCACATTAATTGTCTTGGGTTCAGATTACTGGAAAATAACGCTTATATATTTTTATTTTGGCTATACAACAGCACATTGTACACGGATGCAAAGCTTTACATATTCCCTGTTTGGAGTATAAGTGGTCAATTTGTTTTTATAACAGGCAGTGGGTGTCTTGGAAAGAATCTCTTTGGTCAGGATGAGAGTGAGCATCTGCACGTCCCACATTTCCATGATGACCAGGACCACAACTTAATGAGTCTGACGTGCTCTGCACTTATCTATTCCTCTGTGTCATCTAAAGCCCACAGATGAAACTGAAACTGAAACAAAACTCACCAACAGCCTCAATAGGTTGGGGGGGGGGCTCCATTATAAATAAAAGTAAATGAACATAATTGTAGGAAGTTTGCTTCAGTACAAGTGGAGACCACTGGGAGGACATTCGTGTAGAGCAGGCCTATCCCCAGCAGCGTGCACTGGACACATGATGATGATGTGCTTGTAGATG
Source organism: Leptatherina wallacei (assembly GCA_028567055.1). Classification (NCBI taxonomy): domain Eukaryota; kingdom Metazoa; phylum Chordata; class Actinopteri; order Atheriniformes; family Atherinidae; genus Leptatherina; species Leptatherina wallacei. Next base: position 28,685,425 of record JAOXYM010000010.1, on the reverse strand, counting down.
GTTGTGTGTCCAAAACCAGGTTAGCCGCTGTCACACGCACAGTGGAGCTGGAAACTGGCACAATGTGCGTTAGTCAGTGGCTTACCTGCTTTTAGATCTCAGGTAGTGTCAAGACAGCCTTTAAGCGCTCACAATCTGGAAATGGGGGGGAAGCAAAAAAAAAAGAAGCTGTGTCATTAAATGTTTTTAAATCAAGCACCTCGGTGTAAAATACGCTTTTTATAGCTTATACTATCATAACAATATTATATGGTGGACTTCCTGTAAATTATGTGTAGGACTAAACAGTACAGTAGCAATTATTGGGCTTGATATTATAATGCTTCTGTCTTTTTTTCTCTTTTTTTAAAGTTATAAATTACGAATGATTTCATGAGCAAATCTGAAATCGGTGAAATAATTTAGGTAACAATTACACGTAACGAGAAGCCCTCTTCACTACACAGCAGTGATTTAAGCATTGTGACAAATAAGGAGAGCTACTCACCAGCCTCAAGTTTTCTTTTGTGAATAATTCTTAAGTAAAAAAATAAATTAAAAACTTTCATTGCCCCCCCCCCCATCACAGGCCAGCTTTCTTCCAATAGATCCAAACATCCCCCATTTTTTTCCTCTAAAAAAAATAAATCTCAGCACATGATTAAAGTTAAGTGCATTTAAGAATATAATGTTCCCAACACCGACGCAGAAGTTCAGTCCACTTGCGCTACCCCTACCCTGCCCACTCCCCTGCATCTGCAACCCGACCTGCTTATGCAAATTAGAAGAAAACGGACACCATCACTCAGCCAATAGGCGGTCGCGTGTAAACTGTAAGTCCCGCCCACTGCTGATAACTGTCATATGAAGCGCTCCGGAAGGCGGGAAGTGCGGGAACATCATGTTCGGTCGACAATCAGCGGTGTAGTTGGGGTGCGGCGCGTTCAGTTCTGCACGTCGTACATTAGGAATGAACCATTACCTTGTTAACAGTTTCCTGCCCTGATCTATCATCTGTCGCGTGCATCTATCCCATACACATTACTTTATCCGTATATGGCTGCTGTGTAGTGCGACAGCTGCCATTGGAGTCGGCGTAAGTTATTTTAAAGGCTGTTTGACTCTGAAGGCTCCTACCCCCTCCAGTGCGAAGTGGTTGAACTCGGCTTACTTGTGTACAGTGTTGCCATGAGCAGAGTGTGGCTGTGCACGTACCAAGGATGCTGCATGACACTCTGATCTAATGATGACGAAGAGGAGGAGGAAGAAGAGGACGAGGAACACTCAATTATTTAAGGAGTGAGAGTTCAGGACTCCCTGACATAATTACCCGATTTTATAACAAGTTAAACATGAATGTTTATATTTTGCGGTTGTTTTTTTTTGTTGTTTTTTTTTTTAAAAGGTGGATTAAATAAACATGTTTGATTTGTATCTAGGCTATTATTCATTATTAATCATTTGCCAGAATTACATCATAACATTTTACTTGACCTCTTTCCAACCATCATCTGGAATATTCCCTCTTTGTTTCCAAAATCATCAAACACACACACACACACATATATAGGCTATATGCACACGTACACGCAAGTATGCACGCGTTCACGCACTCGCACACGC
>JAOXYM010000010.1:28644930-28669938 GCA_028567055.1 Leptatherina wallacei | reverse complement strand
CTCCTGCTGGTTCTCATCAGAACCCTGGCTGCAGCATCACGGATCAGTTGGAGACTTTTCAGGGCATATTTGGGACATCCCATCAATAAAGAATTACAAAAGTCTAGTCTTGAAGTAACAAAAGCATGAACGAGTTTTACTGCATCACTCTGAGACAAGATGTCCCTGATTTTGACACTATCATTGTCTCAGTTAATTTTACTGAACTGGTTTATGTCTCTGATCACCAGGTGTGCCACAGCAAGAGCGGCGAGATCAATCCAGTAAAAGTGGGAAATCTGGTAAAGGCATACGTGGATAAATACAAACATGCTAGGAAATATAAGAAAGGAGAGGATTCAGGGAGAGTATCTGAGTCCCAGACGGAAGCAATGAAATTGTCTGACAGTCCATGAAGGGGCATGAAGAGGCGAGGACAGTCACAACCACAACTTTGTGTGTTTAACCCCCTGGCTGTGATAGCAAACTAAAATTTCCTTCACATTTTCTTAAATCTTGAGCTTTCGAGTACTTTAAGAGAAACTTAAGCCCCGCTCATAGGTTCTTTTTTTTTTTGTGCTTGGACTGACACTACCAGGAACTGGTCTTTTTGTGTGGTACAGCTGAAACTTACTGGGAGAGTTAGAGGCTATGCCTTGAAGAGGCACAAGCTCAAACCCTGTCGTGGACTTATAAATCAGGTAACCTTCTCAATGATGTGCATCTCCGGGAGGATGCAGTGTGATGTTGGCTTTGAGTTTTCCATGGAGTTTTTTTTTTCTTTTTTCCCCTCTTGTGGGGTGGGATGGGGTATTTATAAGTGGCAAAACTCACTTTAACCGTTCACAAAATGATTAAAGATATATGCAGAGTATGCATATCGAAAAAGTTTGTCACATTAAGAAAAGACACTGTTATGCAATTTTTGTAGAAATTTATCTGTGTAGTAATGGAACAATTTTAGATTTAGTTGTAAATAATTCAGATTTGATATGATCGCCTGTATTTTTTGTCCATCTTTGATGCTCGTTGTCAGTGGTGAGCAAACTTCTTTTTTTTTTTGTTTTTGTTTATAGAGCTGACCGAATGAAGTTTTGTATTTGAATGCCTGTGTTTTTCTGTCTTCTTCCACATCTCTGAAATCTATCTCTGAGTTGATTACAGTCCAACATATGACAGGGGAGGTTTGGCTAAGTGGCTTCAAATAAATGATTGAATCTCCTATTAGATATTCACCAGCTCTCTGAAGGCATTTCTTCTCTTTTAAAGGGGAAAAAGAAAGTAAAACCAAGTAGCAGAAAAGGTATTATTCATCCCCCTCTAACCCAGGACAGAGCCAAGCAGTATGGTAAATAACAAAATGCAGTTTCTCTGAATATTTGTCTGGTGAGTGAACAGCTGACACAAAATCTACATTTTATTTTAGAGTAAGAAAAGTTAAGACCAGCCTTATGTGTCATTACTAGACCTGAAAGTATTTCTGTTTTTATCACTCAGCAAATGTCATGTCGAACTTTTTAACCACAAACTTATGTTTTTGTCTTTTTGTATTTAGTATAACATTAAGCTAAATTCTTAGTTTATATGCCACATTCATGCCATGAGCCCCAACGTTTTCCAGTAGAGGTGTAACAGTTCGTACTTCTGCTGTAGATGCAGCCTTATTCTGACCGCTTTGTGTCTTTAACATGAACCTACACTTTGTGATGATCTCTATTGCTGTGTGTCGCTTCCTCCAAAAATATTCACAAAAACTAACCCTGGACTATTCAGCATTTAGTTTTCTGCGTTTCTTTTAGATCGTTTCGCTTTTTGATCGTACTTTGTCATGTGTATTTAGGCTTAATAAAGCCAAGGACTTGAAATGGAAGACTCTTAAATGAAAGAAACAAAAACCAGGTGCTCATGTTATCTGAATGTTTTGTGTTTTTTTTTTCTGCATTTACTTGATCAGACAGGCCAGGTGTTTCTCAGAGTGAACACAAATAAAACATGTACTGATGGAAAATGGTCATTTGTCTTTATTTTCATTCATGCCCTAACTCATATTCTGTCCCATTTGACTTATAGACTTATGATAGACTAGCGACCTGTCCAGGGTGCACCCTGCCTCTCACCTGATAATTGCTGGAATAGGTTTCCAGCTCCCCGCGACCCTGAATTGGATTAAGCGGTTGAGAAAATGAATGAATGAATGGTTATTTTTTCACAGAGCCATGCGTCTGTAATGTTTGAAAAATGTGATTTGACAGTGTCTTGTAAGAAATGCTGTCAGAAATGTCTGGATGGCAGCATGTGTTGTGCCAACACCTGTATGTATTACTGTAGCTGTCACTAAGCTTGCACAGATGTGCATGTTGATGATGTCAAGAGGGCTAACGCCCCACCAGGCTATTTCACCGGTGCTCTCTTTTGAGCTGATGCAGATGATGTTTTCCCTCTTTAGCGTCATTCATTTACAAAATGGAGAGTTTTCCACTTCAGGCCCAGAGACGGTGGCCGATTTCCATGATCTTGATTGTACTTTTGTTTTTTTTCTTTGCAAGGTAGAGCGTTAACATGAATCTGTGAACATTCTGACAAAATGTTTTCTGACTGTGGTTTTCAGAAGTGTTCCTGATCCCATCGCAGGAATTTCCACTTATGAATTGTCCTCTTTTTAAACTGGTGTTCCTCTCAGATCCCCAAAATCATGACCACTCAGCACTGAAGCACTTTCTTCCAGATATTTTCTGAATTATTTTAATCTTTTAATGTCATGCATAATAAAGTATGAAATTGTAAAATTGCTGACAGTCTTTGAGAATGGTGAACACCTCTCCATCCTTACTCTGCTTACTGTGATGCCGTCTTTACATCCAGTTATACCACCGTCCTGTTTTCTCTTAAGCTTTTAGAAACTTCAAACAGTCTGCAGGCATCAAACTTTAAATCTATTTTGATTTCATATACAAAATATATTTAATCCTACCCTCACTTTGCTAGTACCAGGTTGGATCTGAACTTTCAGAACTGCTTTCATTTTTCATGACACAGATTTAACAAGATGTTGGAAACATTCCTCAGAGATTTTCCTCCATATTGCCATGATAGCATCACACAGTTGCTGCACATCCATGATGAGAATCTCCCGTTCCACCACATCCCAAAGGTGGAATATTGGATTGAGATGTGGTGACTGTGGAGGCCGTTACAGTCCAGAGAGCTCATTGTCATGTCGGATAGAAGTTGGAGATGATTTGAGCTTTGGTGCATTATCCTGCTGGAAGTAGGCATCAGAAGATGGGTACACTCTGGTCATAATGAGATGGACATTTGAGTAAACTGTGGTACTTGAATGATGCTAAATTTGTTCTAAGGTGCCAAGAAAGTGTCCCTCACACCACCAACGCCACCATCCTGAACCACTGAGGCAGGATGGATTCAAGCTTCTATCTGAATCTCACAGCTGAAACCTGAACTCATCACATCAGCCAACGTTTTGCTTCAGGTTTCAACATGCTGTGCATTCAGAAGAAGAAATCTTTGTCATTATATATCTCACGAAAAAAAGTAAGTCCTCTCTTATTCCATCTCTAGTTACACAAGGAGCAGTGGCTGTCTTTTTCCAGTGCATGGGGAGCATTTGGGAGGTTAAAGGCCAAGCTCAGGGGCCCACAGTGGTTCAGCTCTGTTGCCAGCCCGTGGACTGGTACCCAGGTTCTCCAGACCCAAGCACATCCCTGTAACCACAAGGCTACCACTCTCCTTTCTTGATTGTAGCCAGTGGTTATTTAAGTTACTGTTGCTTCTCTATCACCTCCAACCACTCGGCCCATTGACACCAACAAAGCATTTACATCCAGACAACTGCAGCTCACTGGATATTTGTTCTTTTACGTTCCATTCTGGGTAAAACCTAGTGATGGTTGTGTCTGCAAATCACAGAAAATAAGCAGTTTCTGAAATACTCAGACACCAACATTCATACCACATTCAGGTCCTTTTGGTTTGAAGAAATCTTTATCACGTCTACATCCTAAGTGGATTGAATTGCTGCCATCTGATTGGCAGATTGAACAAGTGTACCTAATGAAGTGGCCGGTAAGTCTATATTTTTTAAATAAAATTAAACCATATTTCATTTATAACATCGGATGTTGGGTTTGCAGCAATTCTTAATTAAATGATTCAATGATTTACAAGTTGTGCATTGGATATTTATTTACTTTTTACACAGTGTTCAGACTTTTTCTAAATGGAATGACACCAGTCCAATATGTTGAACTTCTCTACTATAGAAACTCAAACTTTCCAGCATTTAGGAGTCATAGAATCCAGTATATAGTGTGATTCAGTCATTTAAGCTTATCTGAATAATGCCAGATTATCTGGGATGAAATATGGGAGGTGACCAGCAAAATATTACAGAGTTTCTTAGATAAAAGAAAAATCCCCATACACATGACCACTGGTCTCATGTTGCAAGAAATAATCACATAAAAAACTAACCCCCCCAAAAAAATCTAAGACTACACATAGTTTTGCATTTTTAGAAGTTCTACTTAGAAGTTGTTGTTTTAAAAAAAAAAACTAAACGTAAAACTTCATCTGGTGAGTTAAGTTTTTGGTGGATAAATATCACCTGAACTAAACATTGTACAAACATAATTTAACATTTACAGTAATCCTAGAAAAGTTTAACTTCACCCATTTGTCATGTAACAGTCCAGAGGAGCCTGTTTCTATTTCTGTAGTGAAAAATGTCAGTTTGTCACTGAAGTGCACATTAAAAAAAGTCGATAATGAAAAGCAATGATGGTTAACAATGTCATGATTTTCATTTTCCCGGTTGAGTCTGTTTGTTCCTGTTATTAGCCATGACACATTCAGTTAACTGGATCAGTTAAAGTTTTCAGCCGAGCTTTGGACAATAGCAGGATAGCTGTTCCCATCCCCAGATTTTAGAACTGGTTAAAGAAAGTTTCGACAGTAGACAACTGGTCTTCAGCTGTTGGCAGAGCAAACGCAGAGTTGATGAGATCGAAGAGGCTGTTGTGTGAAATCTGCAGGCTGACATCGCCGCTCTGAAGAGATGAAGCCCCTTCAATCTGGGCCATGCCATGAAAATACCGACAGATCAGAGGCACCACCTGGAGGGGGTTAAAAAAAAAAAAAAAGGAGGAAGACTTTTTACAATACTGAACTGCAAAAACTAAATTGGGGTTAAAACAGAGAGGAAAAAATAGTGCTACCTTCACTACGATGAGCTTCTTTTCCAAAGGTTTTCCATCAGGAAACTTTTCTCCAAAGCACATGTTGATGGTGAATTCAGGAGAGCGACCGTTGTTCTCCTTGAACTCTTTAACCTCTGAAACATGCACACAGATAGAAGCATTTATTTCAGTTTGAACTTGCAAACTTAAACCAAAATGAGCAATAAGTAGTGATAGGTTTAGACATTTAGAGGAGAAGGCGATCCACACTTACCATTCACAAATTTGCCGAAGTCAAGGAGCTTCATCATGGTGTTCTGGGGCAATTTTTGGGGGTTTGGATGAGCCACACTTGGGTCACTGGTGCTGGCGAACACATGGCATCTGTCCTGCCTCCAAGCATAGATGCCACTATCGTGTACCTCCAGGAACAAACCGCGCTCGATGCTGTTCAGTATGCGGTTTGTGTATTCAATCTAAGACGTAGAAGAACGTGATCAGAAAAGTACAAAAAGTGGGAGGATGTACAGTTCATAAACTTAAAGGAGTCAGTTCCTTGTTCATGTTACAGGAGTGGTCTACTCCTTCCTTATTGACACTAGTAGAGACGAAGTGAGTCAGGGAATGCAGGGCTATCGTTTGAATATTCAAAATAAGCTAAGCTTAAGTCAAAGCACATCCATCGGGGCACAAATTGAGTTTTAAAAAGGAAACTATTGCTTTTCAAGAATTCCAGTTAGCCCATTTTTCTTTTGCAGAAGGACAGGCTCAACTTTTTACACGCTTTTGAGATCCGAGGCGCAGATTGCATAGTGATGCAATTATTTCCACACAGGTCTGACCAGACGGCTTTTTCTTCTACTGCATAACATTTGAAAATATGAGAAGTAAGTGTCCAGCTGGTATCATGGTGTACCTGTTTGTGGTCCAGGAGATCCTCTGTAGAGGGAAAGCAGATGTGATGGGTATTGAACTCGGGGACCTCTTGGTTGTAGTGGAGCTGAAGCCGATTGGCAATCAACGTCTTCCTTAGCACTTCTCTTTTCCTGTAGTGGATGGAGATCTCCAATTCACAGAGATGTGGCATTTGAGGTGAACCAAGTACGTGGGGAGGATTTACTGTTGAGGAAAAAAAAAAAGATAAAATAAAAATTTGCAAACATTTTTTCAGGAAGGTCTTTGGTTTTCTGTAACTGAACATACCTTCGATGTAGGCTGGCTGACTCTCTGGTAAGAGCTGTGAGGGGTTCTCAGCTGCAGTGGGATAATTTCCAAGGACAGCCGGATCAAGCTGGACATGGTTCTCTGTCCACATTTGTCCCCCTGATTGACATTAATATATCATAAACTAAAGAAATACCATAGATAAGTACAGTGTTTTCTATGGGGTTCAAATGATACATACCTGTTGGGTGGGTGCCAAGATCCAAGGCCATGAAATGATTATGCAAATTGGTCTATGGAGAAAAAAAAGAATTTATATATTCAAGTACTGAAGTAGTTTTAAAAATCTTTGCAGATATAGCGCTTAGAAGCTGAAGTGAAAATGCATTCTAGGCAATATTGCACCTCATGTCCAGAGGGGAACTCCTCTACAGGAGAACAGTAGATATCTGGAATCATATCCGAATCATCCTGTGAGTGCTGAGTTGGTGGACCTTCATAGTTGTCTGCATGTAGAGAAATCAGATCATCACGTTGTTGTTTTCTACCTCACAGAGGCTCCACATCTGAAAGTCTTGGATTAAATACCACAGGTCTTACAGTCAGTGTTGATAATCTCATAGATTTTATGCGGGTCGTCTGGATTCTTGGAATTGTCCTTAATCATCTTGAAGCGCGTGGAGAGGTTGTTCAGAGCACAGCGGAAGTTGGTTTTCCACCTCGCCTTGTCGTTGGGGAACTCGTTTATTTTCCCGCTCGCCATTGCCCAGGCCTGTGAATCACATGCAGGTACGGTATTAATAAAAGGTAGCAAAGAAATAGAAAAGGAGAGCTTTCCATGTTAGAAAACATTATATTCCTATGAATTTTTGTGCATTGATGTTGATTTTTTTCACTCTGCTGCATTTTCCCTGACATGAAAAGCTCCTGATTACTTTACAGACTACAAACACTGCTTACATTAAGCATTCACAGAACTTTGATGCTGCTCACTCAGGCCTATGAAATTGACAAAACCTCATCATACATTTTTCAACTATAATCAGCTTCTTCTTTGACTCATGGAACGTGTGGCATAGTGTGGCCATGCTGTGGTTGTTTCTGCCACACATCAGCAATTTGGCTGCAGAATCAGGTTTGATGTTTCCTGTTTGATCAACATGCCAAGTCTGCTGTTGAGTTACTCATGTCAACAAGGCCAACAACATTCTTATCTAATCACACGGTCACATTAAAAACTTGGACTGCAGTGGCAAGTTCACTTGATCATTAAACTCACCCGAAATATTTTATTGTCCTCATCGTTGCAGTCTTTTCTGGAGTTGTGTTTCCAGGGGACTCTGAACTTGTTTTGCTCCACATAGCACAGCCCCGAGTATTGGCCCGTTTCCACTTGCTCTATCAGCCAGCTGGCAAACTGAGGTTTAGGAGGGCTGAAAGGAAACATGATATATCAGGATTGCTGCTAAATAAAACGCTTCACAAGAGGACAAAGGTGAAAGAGACAAACCAGTTCACCATAACTCAATTGAAAGTTTTTTCCTCCTGCCGACATTGAAATAGAACGTAAACAACTATATTCAGTGCATTAAAGTAGCTGAATACACACAGTAGGGAACCAGCTATGACAGATCAGTGAGAATTAAATCCCTAAAGAAGAAAAAAATGTCTTTTGATCATACCTCTGCATTGCAGCACCGGCTTATTTCTCTTGCTTATCTGGTTTCTTTGCTCAGCTGAAGTACATTTATACACTCACATGCATGACATCATGTGGGTTTTTGTCTCCTCCTCCGGGAGGACGTCACTCCTTCAAGCATTTCCGGAGAGGGTGAGTTTGATTCTGGTACAAACAAGGAGTTACTCTCTGGTTCTCTGCATCAAGCAGGCAACCGGTGCTGCTCCTGGTGATTAAATGGAACGCACCCTTTGCAGAAAAGCTGTGAAGGTTTGTCTCTTCGAAGGAAACTGAAACTCCTTGTGTTTTCAAGTTCTTTTAACCATTGCATCATCTGCATGTCATCATCAATCCTTAGGTTAATGTTGTGTCTCATTGTTTTTGCCCACCTTAGCATAAATCAAACCACGTGCTCTGATTGGATGGATATTAGGCTACTAGAATTTCCATCATCATATAACACATTGGCATTTTACCATATCCAGTAAACCTCTGTAATGTATCTGTATGATAAATACCACTTGGGACCTTTTCTTATTGAGACTTTTAGGGAAAAAACGAGCAGGTAAAGTTGCAGAAGCAACTCCACCTGCTCAGACCTGACGTACTTTTAGATCCTCACTGAAATAGTGTCCCATGAAACCACCCAGTTCCAGCGAATGTAGACAAATAAATCCCCCACACCGAACGATTAGTTTTGGATTTATTCATGTGCTTGTCTGAGACTTTCAGGGTTTAAATCCTGCAGGTGTGAATTTGTGTCATGAGACTGAATCAGAGAAAGTGGTTAAAAAAAAGTGCAGAGGGGATGTCTCCATAACCAGCCTCGCTGGAAACGGCTGGGTTTTACTGTTTGATCCATACAAGCCATCATTTCCTCTTTCTGCCATCGGTGTTTCATATTGTAAATTCATGCTGCAGGTTCAACAGTCAAAGGTCAAAACAATGCAGGATCTTTGTGTTGCATTAATGAGGATACATCGAAGCCTAATTCTTCTTGTCTCATTAGCATTTCAGGGGGAACTCTTTTTGCCATGTGTCCTGACCACACACTGCGTTAGTAGAGGCACATTGTAAGGAATATGGCCCGCACTCGCATATAGCCCTGTAAATGTGTTAGGAATAGAGAAGTGATACAACCTGTGATGGAACACTTCCCTTTTCCGGGTCACTGGAAGTAGAGTGCAGGTCTCACGGGGAGGAAATAGCCTTTCGGGGGAGCCACTGAAAATGGAGTCTTGTTATCAAAAACCCCAGCAAAGGCACACATCCTGTTTAGTTTTGCTGAAATGCAATACAAATATACAAATTGACAATTAAGGTAAATAAAAACAGGTTTTGTTGAAGAAGGTCACTCACACAAGTGAGCAGTTCAAGCCTCCAGTAATGACATTTACATAACAGACCCTCAGCACAAAGCAAATTTGAAAATGAGCCCTCATGAGACAAGCGTTCATTGTGAGGCTGCAATTCTTTTTAAACGTTTGATGTCTCAAGGGGGGGGGGATCTGCAGGGAATTCTTACAAGATAGATTTTCCTCATTCACCTCCTCTTTGTTGAGCTATTTTTCTTTCTTTTTCTCACTCTCACACAGACTTGATCTCACTGTTACCGTCACACGTGTACCTCATATGGAATACTGACACTATGACTCATTGAACAGATGAGCATTGGAGCGTAGGCACTTTAGTGTGCCAAGTAATCGGCTTCCTTCTCATAAACAGCCACACCTTTAACTGTGAATAAGACTCCTGCAGTCTTATTCACAGTTAAAGGTGTGCAAAGACACTATTTCATGTCTGCAAAGTATGACTAAAAACATATTGGAGCAAATGGGCTCTTGTGATGGGCTACTAGTAACAAAGTGCCCAAAAATATGAGTTAAAATCAAATGATTATTTTATGCTTAATAGGTAATAGGTTGATGTTTAAGTGACTCAGCAATCAGAGGCTCTAGAAAGCTTTAAAAGATAGAAAGAAAGTTTGGAGGGAAATATAAGAAATGAGAGGTAGCTCTCTAAGTACTGTATATCAAATATGACTCTGATAATGAAGAAGGAAATGTGGAACAGATTCCACTTCCACAATTTCATTGATATTATCCACCAAGGTGAAAAAAAAAACAACAAAACAAAAACAAACATGTTATTAAAGTTTCCTTCATTTACCTATTGATGTTTGTGCCAACTTTACATGATTCATCTCACTAATATATGATGAGATTTCCTCATCAGCAGCAGGATTAGGTAGCTCTGGTGCAACAACAGGACAGAAACCTTTAAAAAAATGTTGTGTGAAGTGATGTGAAAGTCTTCCTTTGTGCTTTCTCCGTGCGCCCCCTGCTGTTGACACAACAAGGCCAAGCACAGGAAGTGAGAAGAGAAAAGTCCCAGAAGCTCAAAACGGGTTTCCCCAAACATTTCAACCAAGAAAAAAACAAACAAAATTAAAAAAAATGTGTTGCAGTGAACCTACTTTAAACCTTTTGAGCCCTGTGCTTATTTTCTGTTGGAACATTTCTTTCTCATAATAAAATGTGTATATTTCTGCAACCACAAGGTCTATTTGAAGTCTTTATTGTAAAAGGAACACTTGTGAGATTTGTTGACATAAAAAACAAATCACGACGACATGTAACGCAAACACCTTCAGGATGAATATGAATACCCCCTTGGAAGGATGCAGCTGAAGCTCTAAAGCTCTATTAAATAATAATACAATGTGTGAATATGAACTCTGTAGTTCAGGCAAGATGCTTTTTAAAAAAGTTTCTAAAGTGAAATGTTTTTGGGTCTATTTAGTCATGTTTTTTCTTCCGTATATGGTCAAATGTAGTCTGTGGGTTACAGCTCTCTACTGCAGGCAGGCCTGCACATGAAATCTTTTACTCAAAATCCATCTTTTTATGTGTAGTGTCAAGTCAAATCAAGTTTATTGATATAGTAATTTCATACGACAAGAGCAAATTCAATGTGCCTCAACAACATTGTACAGCAATACAAACAAAAAGACAATGATTGAAAATTCAAATAATAATAATAATGATAAAAAAATACATATTAAAACAATTAAGATTAAAAGTTTACAGTTAAAAATCAAAAGCTTGTGGAAAAAAGAAAAGTTTTAAGTCTACATCTAAAAGAGGATGTTGCTGTTGCAGATCTGAGTTCATGTGTTTGGGAGAGCAGATCTGTAATAACTGAAGGCACCATGAGCTGATTTTGACTTTATTCTGGGAATACAGAGTAGACGTTTATTTGATGATCTTAAGCATCTGTGTGGTGTGTGTGAGCATGAACTCTTATTGTAAAGACTTGCAGTAGTAGTTGTAATTCGACATTATTATAATGCTGTTTGCATATATGAAGCCATTTTAAAATTATTCAGAAATATTGATTTAGAAATATTGTCTTTTTGCTGTTAAATGTATTTCCCCATGCATCACAGAGTTGTGGTTTCCTCTCCATCTGTATGTTGAAAGCCTGAGCCTGTTGTTATTAACCTGCTTCCAGTTAAACACAGTCAGAAGTTGATTTACAATCCTTTTTTTTTTCCATTACACATTTCCCACTTTTGTTGCAACCAGTTTTTCAGGAATGTGTCCTGCGGACAGGAGTGTTCATTTTACAGTAAACTTTAGTTCAACAACCGATGTGTCATCTCACAATTTAATGTGAGATTAAATCAGTAACTGGTAATTACTCAACTTTACATTTTACCCATTGTCTGAACAGGTCCTACACAAGCAGTACGCCCTGTTCAGACGGTGGGTAAAATTGTCATCACAAAGTAGCTCTTTATTTAGGAGTGGAGCCAAAAAGTGGTCAAAAGAAATGCCTAGAAGGTAACTGAAGTGAAACCAAATGTGCACAGGGTGTGAATGGAAAGTTATGAAGTTGATCCTTTTTGTTATGCAGCAGTTTTTGCATAATTAAAGAATAGTGTTAAACTTAGGTGAATTCGAAAAAGGAGTTGTCCAAAAATTGTGATGTCTGTCTTTTTTCTTTTGAGTTGCATGGCGTTGTAAGACTAATCCAGGCTCAGACACCTTACTTATTGAAAGATTGAAGTGTTGACAAAAAGTATTCAACACTTCACCCTCCCTGCATCCAGTGTCAGCATCGTTGGCGTATGAATGAGTGTGAATGTTCGATGGTGGTCAGAGAACCTGTAGGTGTGGATTGGCTGCCGTCTTATACTGAGGCTACACATGTAGCTTAGCATCACCAAGTATGAATGACAATGATTTTTATTATTATCATTACTCTGTCTTTTACTAGTTTTTTATGTTTCATATTCCACGCCCCCTGCAAGACAGTCACCCACCATATAAAGCCATTAAAACCATTCTGTACAGTTTATTTACCAATCTGACTTTTACAGGTCTACCAAAGAAATCTATTAGACAACTGCAGCTTATCCAGAACTTTCCAGTCCTCTCTAAGTTGAAGGAAGTAGACCACATCAGTCCAACTCCTGGCTCCCTGTCTATCAGAGAGTTCTTTTGCTGGCCTATAAAGCTCTTAATGGTTTAGGACCAAAATACATCAGTGACCTCTTGACCCAGTATGAACCAACCAGACCCCCTCAGGTCATCTGGATCCAGTCTTTTATCAGTTCCCAGAGTCAGAACCAGACACGGAGAAGCTGCATTCAGCTTAATAATCCACATGTCTGGAACAAACTCCCAGAAAGCCTCAGATTAGCTGAAATAAATCCAGGTTAAAGACCCACCTGTTATCAGCTGCATATGTACGTAGTTTTTATTTAAAAGTCCAAATCTGCACATTTTCTTTTAAGTTTGAATTTTAAAACTTGATCATGTTTTTAATCTAATGTCCTTTTTTTCTCCCTTTCTCCTGTTTTTGATTTTTGATACCTCTGCACACCACTGTAATATCTTTAATGTTTTATGTAAACCACTTTGAATTGTCTTGTACATGAAATCATATGCTATACAAATAAACTTGCCTTCATTCAGTACAAGGATAGTTTTAAACAATATCCTAAAAAGACTATTTACATTATTCCCCTGAATATTTACTCAATAACCATCAAAAGAGAGAGAAAAACTGCTGCTGGTTTGTTGGGTGTAATTGCTTTTTTTGTCCACAAGGGGTCGCAAGAGTCCAATCTTTAATTGCTCGACAGCGACCTTCAGGTCCTCAAGAAGACTTCTGACTAATATCTTTAACTAGAAAAAAGAGTTATACGTGTTAAAAACGGCGCTATTGTTTATGGTAGATAATGTTTTATTACAATTAATGACGAAAAAAAGAGCAAAAAGCAAAACAAAACTTCGTTTTGAGAGGGCCAAACTTACAAAGAATGATGTGATTAACTGTCCACTCAGATGTGGTGCTGAAACGCTGCAGCCACAAACATGCAATTCAGAATTGGGTTTGGATTTTAGCTGCAAACCTCAGGAGTGTCAAAAAAGATGATATAGAGCTAAACTTGATATGACAAAACTGTACAGAGATAAACAAATACATTGGACGCGCAGAGCACCGAGGTAACAGGTAACGGCTGCTTCATTTGCATACCTAATAAACACAAAATGTACGTGAATTGCGTCCCTTTGCGAGCCTCATAATTGCCAATTACTATGTGCTCAGAGACACGCTTGCAGTTTATTTTTCTTTGTGAACATGTAGCCTAGATACAGCAGAGAGCGTCCTTGGTATTTGTGATTGTAAAGAGCTGAAGGAGAAAGATGGCCGAGGGGGGAAGACTGATAATTTGAAGACTTGCCAGGGGTACATTGTCAGATTCAAAAGGCATTTCAAAGAACCAAACTATTCACTTTTTCATCCTCTCCTCTTTTTCTTCTTTCTCTGCCCCCCCCTTCTTTCTTTTCGCATGGTTGCAGGCCGTTTGAATCGACCAATGGGCCTTCAAGTTTGAGACATTGGAATGTAAATGAGCCCAGCGCGTGCTCCCGGCGCAGTGAAAGCTCGGGATTGTTTATTGAGCTCCCTGAGCCACGCGCCTGGCCCGGGGGAGTCGGCGTGCAGAAGAATCACACAGCGGGGGCGGGGCCTCGCGACGAAGCGTGCGTCTCCAAAAAAGGGTGGGTGGGGTGTGTGTTGGGGCGCGTGTTGAAAAAGAGGAGTGCTGCCAAAGTTTGGGTCAGATCGGCTCGTGGAGTAAGCAGTCAAGAGAGACTTGGACCACAGTTAGCCACACGGTCCCCACGCGAAAGACACGAGAGCTGTGCACTGCCAACCACTCCTGCTCTTCCTCTTCTTCTTGTGCCACTGAGGCTGTTACTCGCCCCCTGCATCCATCACGCCAGAAGAACTTTCAGTGAGATGGAAACTGCAACCATCACCACCACGCAGACAGCGTTCACCTTTGGACTAAGCGAAAGACGCGCAAGCATCACCCTGCACGCCCCGGCACAGGACGCAGTACCCGCCGTCCACCCAAACACCAGCGCTGCCGACTACCAAAGCAAAACCAAGGTGCTGAAGAGACAGCGCTCCAGCTCGCCGGAGCTCCTGCGCTGCAAGCGGCGTCTGAGCTTCAACGGTCTCGGCTACTCCATCCCTCAACAGCAGCCCGTGGCCGTGGCCAGGCGAAACGAAAGGGAGAGGAACCGGGTCAAACAAGTCAACATGGGTTTCCAGACTCTGCGTCAGCATGTGCCAAACGGCGCCGCCAACAAGAAGATGAGCAAAGTGGAGACCCTGAGGTCTGCGGTGGAGTACATCAGGGCTTTGCAACAACTTCTTGATGAGCATGACGCTGTGTCGGCTGCATTTCAATGCGGACTCCCATCCCCAACGCTCTCCAACAGCTACTCTGCCGACCCGGAGTCCCCTCACTCCACTTACTCATCAGATGAAGGTGGCTATGAGCCTCTCAGTTCCGAGGAGCAGGAACTGTTGGACTTCACGACCTGGTTTGACAGGTACTGATGCTGTCAACATCCAAACAACACACCAGCATCTGTGCGTAAAAAGCGGTTGACTTCTTTCAGAAATGCTGAAAAAGACTCAATAAAGGGACAGATCAGTCTTGCCTCCGTGCTTAGGTGGTCTGTTGTCCCGCTCCCTGACAGGGGCCGCTTCTGAAGGAGCAAAGCAATAGTGAGAAAACAAGTGGGCGTTTGTGTGTGTGAGAGAGAGAAAGAGAAAGAGAGGGAGCATCTTGTTGCATAGATCGTAAATAGACGCCCCAAAGTCCACCACAAGAAGGAGGGAGTTGGACTCAGTGACACGCTGACGCGTGGAAGTGAAGAACTGTTTGAATAAGTGCAATTAATTCGGCAGGCTCTGCAGAGATGGTGCTGAAGTTCCACGGGATTTGTTTGATGGGAGTTTTCATCGAACCGGGACTGCCTTCCTCAGCTGCCGAGTCTGTTGGAAGATGCAACAAGGATGATGCGTCAACAGACTTTTTGTGATGTACATTTTCCGCCCTTTCATAACAAAAATGTATCATAAAACGAAAATGTCTTAACACGAAAACATATTTTTGTACATTGAGTCATACAAATGTTCCTAAACTACGTTTACTGCCACTTTTCTGACAGTGTTTTGACTTGAGAACCAGCTGTCAGTGAAGCAGTGAGCTGGCAGAAGGTGTGTGACTGGACAGCAATATCAAGGCTACCTGTGACAGATTGTAGTGTTTTTATTTTTGATAGGTGGTAAGGAGACATTTATTAATGTATGCACTTGTTCTCAGTTTTCCGTAGCCTAAAATGTAAATATTTGATTTTAACAGATATATTTTGTGTAAAACAGGTTTTATAAATAAAGATGATCTATTTATATTATATGTCTTTGCAGTTGTTTGGTTCTTCTGTTGATGTTGCACATATTTATGTGCATATTTATTCTGAGTGTTTGTGTGTGTGACAAGTGTTCGTGTTGGTGATGTCAGGCGGTAATTGAGCATACAAGGAGCTTCTCCTCTATTCAAAGCCCCTGCGTGACCTTTTTCCGACTAAGTTGAGCACACGGAGAAAATTGCGCAGCTGGGTGAGCACTCAATA
This sequence comes from Leptatherina wallacei, assembly GCA_028567055.1. Lineage (NCBI taxonomy): Eukaryota > Metazoa > Chordata > Actinopteri > Atheriniformes > Atherinidae > Leptatherina > Leptatherina wallacei. The sequence continues at coordinate 28,653,916 of JAOXYM010000010.1, read as the reverse complement.
ACCATTATTGACGCGCACCTTCTACAGCGCTTTGTCTGCTTTCAGGGCGGGGGGGAGAGATTAATATTACGTTTCATGCATTGCATTGTTTCTCTTGCATACTCTGCCTTTAACCAATAGCCTGGAGCGGAGGGAGAGGAAGGGGGAGAGCATGGGGGAGCGCAATTCACTTCACTCAAAGGGTATAGACACTTTGAAATATAGCCCCGGGAAAGTCAGCAAGACAATGAGACGGGTCAAAATTCTTATTGCCCGATTGAGATCAATCTAAATAAAACCCAGGGTTGTAGACTAGTTGTATCCCCGACTGTGTTTTTCATGGAGCACACAGGCCAATCAAAAAGCCCATCTCCTGCGAAATGGGGAGCACAACACCCCATTGCGAGCACCATTGTGTGGGCTTTTGCGCCTCATTATGTGAATTATAGAAGATCTTTCATTGTAAACAAACACTAAAGCCAAATTCACTGAGGCAGAACCAGAAGTAACGAGTTTCATTTCACCTGGTGCTCTCTGTGGGACAGGGATGCTGCTGAGGCTGATCGTATTTATTGAAGTTCATAATGAATTAAAAAAAAGGGTTTTGAAGATGAGATACAGACAAGTCCAAACAGCATAAAACCAAGACAGACCTAAATATGGGAACGCTGTTTTCTTCTTCTTCCTCTTCTTATTCACTCCACTCTCCCTTTCTTCTCTCACACATAACAACCTGCAGGTGTGAGCCACGTGCCTGCACTCTGTGACAAAGGCTGAGGCCCTCCCATTGGTTAATGGCTCGCGCATGTGAGCTCTGTCAGGTGGAGGCAGTGACAAAATCAAACAAGTGATAAATGACATTAATTACCCTCTGCATTATAACCTCCGACGTCACCGGGACTAAAAAAAAAAAAAGACAAATCTTTGTAGGGCGCAAAAACACCCCGCTGCTCCATTATGATTCGGTTGAAATGCGGCTTCCAGCGCCGTTCAGTGTCAGACAGAGGCCAGGGCACAAAGTGAAAATCAGTGCTTGTCTCACGTCCTCTTGAGATGGATATGCTATTCTCTCCTTGGTCTTGTAGGGAGGAGCAGGGGTGAAAATAGATTTATTCATGTCATTTTGCGCACGGGTAATTTTCTCTTTGACAATACACAAGGGCTATGTTAATTTTAGCGCAGCTGACTATCCATCACAAGCAGCTCATAAGTGTTTTTCGTTGCGCAAAGAGAAGATCTATGCGTAAACTATGGAGACACCAACTGTGCAAGTAATAAAACTGGCCAAGACAGGAGTGCTGAGAGGTCATCTGTTGCTCTGATGCAGCAGACAGAACGCTCGCTGGGTTTTCAGTCCATTTTCATTGAGCAGGAGATTGAATGCGTGCGTATGAATTGCAAACTGATGAACCACCTTGGGTATTTGGCCTTTCTGGCTTTTAAGTGTCAACTCTGTATCATAATAAGAGTAATTTCAGAGGCAGGAGATACTGATGTGTTTACAATCTAACTGCAATGATAAATCCTTCTCATTGTCTTTCATTTCACTTAAAATATGCATCTTGTTGTTTATTCTGCCTAAACTCTGCAAACATGAAGACATATACCAAACTCTGCACCAAATGATGGCTATGTTATCACTGGTTCCATTTTGCTCTCTGACAGTCAATAAAACAGATCAAAACAGCACACAAGTGCCTCTTCATATTTACTCAACACATTCTCAATACATTACATTTATACTGCATGATGTAAGCAAATGTTTTGTTTTTTGGGGTCAAACTGTCAACAGAAGGCCGAGTTAAAGAACATAGGCCGAGTTAAAGATGTGAAAACACAGAGGAGTTTATCGCTGATATTGCAGCTCAGTCTTGAACAACTGAAGAGCAACAGATGCATAAAGTCAGCCTGAACTAACAAGATGCACCACAATCACAACACTTGCACAACGTCGCTGATTCTTCATCTTAAATAGTCTTCTGATTATCATGATTCTAACTATGTTTTGAATTCTTCAAGCATATACTTGCAGGTTTCCATTCCTTAAAAGGATAGAAACGATTACTCATGAACCAATAGATTTCTTTGTTTATATGGTAAAACAACTTCACAAGTCTACATTTTCCACAGCAATTAACTTGAATGGATCATATGTGAACAGTGAAATAAAATGTTGGTGAAGGTTTTTTAACAGTCACAAACACAAAAATATAAAAGGCTCATAGCATCAGACAGAAAGGGGAGAATGAGAAATGGAAGTAAATCAGATGTAGTTGATGTAAGATAACTAGTGCACAGCCTTGAGCAATGCTTACAGTGCTGTTAATATTTAAGCAGAGGTTCCAGATGCGTTTATATTTAACATAGACAGAAAACACATTGAGCTGATGTAGATTTACCCATTTACCTTCCCACTACCCACCCATGCTGTAGGCATGCACACACAAACATTCATGCAGCAGGTCAAGCTGCTGCTTTAGAGACAAATTTATTGATCCTTTGCTGTGCAAAAAGTGATAGAAACATAATCTTTTTATGCACTTTTTTGACAACTTACATTCATTCATTTATTCACTGGGTTGACTTTTTCAGTACTGCTAGGGCAGGTCACTTTACTAACAGGTTGTTACTAATAGCACATCTGAAAGAGGTCTAATGTTTGTTGGCTGCAGTTTGGCCATGATGCTTCATTTGGGATTAACTTCAATTTGTTTAATAATTTTTCTTTTTTTTTTTTAGATCCCAAGCCTCCTGATAAAGAATCTGTTTGTCAGCTTTATCCGGCATCATAATTGATCCCTTAGACGCCAACACATTCGGTGTTAATAGGGGCTAAGTGTGCTGTCTGATCATGAAGATGCTTGCAAACTGTTTTTTCTCCTGTGGGCACATGAATTCCTCTGTGAGGTTGTGGAAGTATCACCAATCTGGGATGGAGAAATCCTCCCAGTGTCATTGACTCCGACTCATCTATCTTTCATGATCCTGCAAAGGAGTGAATAGTTGTACTGTATGTAGTAAATCATTTTTATAATTACAACTTTTATTTGTTGATACATCCCAAAGTGTTTCCTCTCTGGAACAATTCAAATGAAATGAAAAATACTTTTATTTATGACTGAGGGATAATTGATGACTAAAACTGTCTAAAATGAATGAAAATGGCAAAAAAACAATACTTGATATTTTTAATAATTTTCTGCTTTTTTTTTTTTTTTAAAATCAGGTGAGAACAAGAGGAACAAACATTCAATGGTGCAGGTTTCTGGAGTTTCTGGAGTCCAATCTGAACTTTATTGTTTTAGAATTTCTCTGTTGTGTTTGTTAAAGTTTGAAGAATGCCACTGGGATAAATACAACACCTTCTCTGTGCCAAAATGAGCCCATCGCAATTCATTTCAGGAGTTCTCTCAATGTAGGAAAATATCCGAGGGTCACTCCAGTGTGCTAGAAATCCTTCTTCCAGCCCCTCCCAAAAGTCTTACAAAATTCAAATCTTGTTCATGGCCGCCAAGTCACTTTTACTTTCTGACAAAAAAGTCACTCATTTGACTCGTGTTTTTTTTTCTTTCTCTCCAAAAGAAGAAATCTTTTTCTTTTCAATTGAGCAGCAGAAAGAAGTTTGAATGCATGTTGAATGTATGCAGCTCAGCACTTTTAACTGACACCTCTGAATGTGCGTGAATAGGCCTTAAACTTCAGACGACCCAGTGGAAGAAGAACCAAGCTCGGGGCCTGAAGGATGGAAGGATGGAAGAGGTAGGGATGTGTGGCTGGGTGGAGTGGTGGGGCTGTGATTTGCATGGGCCATTGTGCTGCACAAGTTTGGGTGCTTTTTTTTGGCTTGGGCCCTTTTGGCCATTTACTTCCACTCTGGCTGGCTGTGGCGAGCTGTGAATAGTCTCTGCTTGGAGGAGACACAAAGGCGCTTTTGTGCTACGGCTGCACCATATTCATCATGTAATGCCTGTAAGACAAATCTGATTGGACGTCTCTGTCACTTTGATGTGGGTCCAGAGTGCGAGTGGCCCTGAGATTGCTAACTTCACTCTCTATTGCCTATTCTACAGCATTGATATGGAGGGTGGAGGCCGGGGGGAGAGTGAGGAGAGGTTGCTTGGGGGGGGGGGAATGAAGAGGGAAAAGAGAGAGCAGGCAGGGGGTAGTCCTCATTATTTGCAGGAGCAAATTCATAATAAATTTCCCCATTCTACAAAACCGGGTCGAGATGATTGACACTACTTTACGCCAGGCTGAACAAAAGCCCTGATTTGAGCAGAATACCAAATGAATGGGGCGAGCGTGGACTCAATTCAAACAATTTTAATCTCTCCCTGTCTTCCCTTATTTCTCCTCTCCTCCTCTCTCCCCCTTTCCCTCACTTACCCCCTTTTTTCAAGTACAACTCTCCTGCCTCTTTTGTCCAAACCATTCTCATTTTACAGGGTAATTCTACTCCAACGGATGTGCTAATTGTGCTGGGTTAAACTGGATGCTGGTGGACTCCTGTGATACAGAGCTTATTCTTGCCTAATGACTGTAATGATGGTTCAGAGCGACTGCAGCCTGTAGCCTTGAGTGGGCAGCTTGTGTAAAACTTGAGAGGGAGATGTTTTTTTCCTTTTGATTAATACAGGCTGTCAGGAAACGAGGAGCACGGCGAGGCTTCTTGTTGCGGTTAGGTGAGGGGAAGGGCTTGACAAATTAAAGCATTATAAACGGCTGTGACTGCTACTAAATAGCTGGTTAAATCAGTGCATTTAAATGCAGGATACACTTAATGTGTCTGCAGACAAATTAAGGAAGAAATGTCAAGAAACTTTGCAATGGTTCAATGTGTTTTTTTTTGCGTACACAGATGTGAACAAAAATGATTACTGACCCTAAATGACTTAAAGATAGCAGTGGAATTATATCAACTCAAAGAACAAAAAAAGCCAAGACAAGCCAACTTTATTTATAAAAGCACTTTACGACAACAACCGCTGAACAAAGTGCCGGATATAAAAGAACTAAAACATTAAAAAGAACTAAAAAAGGAGTGAGAACAAAACTTATCATTAGAACAAGTGTCTATATTTGCAGAATGAAAGATGTGTGCAAGTTGTCTGTGAGCTGGCATCTAGCGGCCAATAACGGAACTGCGTTTTAAGCACTTGGGGAACTGGTTTCAGCAGCTGTGTTGATAACTTGTAGTACATTTGTGCTAAAAAAGTAGATTTTGGTGCCACTACAAATATCTTCCCCATCAGGAAATCTGCTCGGAGCTCCTCATCCATTTGTTCAGTTCTTTGCAGATTCACACAATAATAAAATGTTATATCAAAGAAAAACAATAACTCTCTGACGGCCATGAAACGTGTTGTGTGCAGGCTTGTCATGTCTTTATCTTTGTGTGTGTTTAAGAATCTTTTCATCAATGCCTCACCTGAAATCAGGTGCATTCCTTCACTCAGCGAAATGTTGTCAAGTCTTAAGTCTTTGTGTAAGCATGGGTTAGTGTGCAAAATTTATCATTGTATTCATGTCAAAGGTTGCACCTCTTTGCTTTAAAGAAACACTTTACTCTCTTCTTTTACAAGTTCTGTCCCCTCCCTGTACACACAAACACACGCATGCATACACACAGTCATGTCCCAGGGTCCGCAGCAGGCTGGAGCTTGCCCCTGGAGAACTTGTTCACAGTGACAAAACCCAGCTCCATCAGTCTCTGACAAGTCTCGCCCTCAGCTTTAGATCACATGCTTCGTTCTTCTATTGTCTGATTCAGACAGACAGTAGGACACTTAGATATTTTCTTTTATGCGTCTTCTGAATATCTCTGCACGACACAATGGATTCACCTTCTTTATGGTGTTAAAGCGGAGTGTACACTTGCCTCTGGTCATGAATGGCTTGTGTGCAATGACTTGAAATAGAAACATGAAAGCAGAGGCAGGATTAGGCAGAAAAAAGAAAAGAAGTGCAGGTGGTTCAGTAATGATAACCTAACGTCCCGTTTTGTCTTGTTTGTTTGACTTTGTCACATTGTATTGACAGACCTAATGTCCATATTCGGTATTATCTAATCCCTACAATATTGTCATTTCTCTATTTGATCTTGTTTTGATCCCCACTCTGCGTTGTAGAAACATGAAATAATAAAAGCACTTAACTTATTATAGTTTTCTTGTTTTCGAAAAAAATATACCATTATGACTATCATTGGGTTTATTGTTACATAATAAGATAAGATAATTGACATCATTCACTACTTTACACAGTCCTAAATCAATTATTGCATTATGAAGTCAGCTATATTTACTTTACAGCTATAGTTCCTTATCGCTTTCTAATCATTTCACAAAAACTACGAAAGTGTGCAAAAGTTTATTAACATCATATAACTAAACACAGAAATGGTTGAAAGCATGATAAATGTAAAACAAAAAAACAAAAAAATTATATTATTGATTTAGAAGTGTCCATTATGGCTACACAGCTGTTCCATCCAAATCCTCCGAGTTCCCTTCCCATTGAGCATGTCGAAATCTTCTTACTTTAACGATTAAGCACAGCCCTGAGTTCTACTGTTGTTTTTCTTCAATTTGACTTCACCAAAGGTTTAAGTTTTTCTCCTTTGTAAATGCATTTAGGCAATATCATGTGACGACTCTGGAGTTACTGCTGGGCAACTTTCACGCCTTTACTTTTCAGGTCATCTTGATAATGGATAATTTAAAATGGTGCATTTACATTATTGGGATCTCTGTGTTGAAGAAGAGTTGTACAGGGAGCTGCTGCTCAATAACAGAGAGGTCGATGGTGTGGCTGTAGTTTAGTTTTAGGTTCCTACTGCTGGTGAAAGAACAATTTGAGTTCATCAGTTAATCAAACCAAGCTGAACTTGAAGTCATCGCATGTACTGAAGATGATGAGATTTTGTGAAGCTGTGTGTTTAGTTTATACAGATTTGATTACATCAATTTCTTTTGAGTAAAGCCAACTTGTGAGCATGCCAGAAACGCTGAGTATTTCAGAGGAAAAGATGAGGAGGAGTTCAAAACTTTGTGGAAGACAGCACTTGTACATTTTCTAAACATCAGACTGCAGATAGTTGAGGGGATTCCACCTTCAACAGGTAATAATATTACGATTTAAAAATATGTTCAGAAATGCAGAGAAATGCATCTGAAAACAGACAATTTTACAGTGGGACTGGCGCAGACTGTACAAATCCCTTCAGGGGAACAATTCTCACTGCATCAATAAACAAAGATTTAAAACACAAAAACAAAAGTCAGAATTGCCTCCATCGAAGCTCATTTAAGATGTATCTTATAGAGATGAGGTGGAAAACTGGTTTGGTCCAAACCATCAAAATTTGTTCTTTTTTCTTCCCTTAAGGTTTTGTTTACTTTGGTGGCCTTTATTGACAAAGCAGAGAGGACATGAAAGCCAGCAGAGGGGGGGGGGCTGACATGCATGGACAACAATCTGAGCTAATGGACGTACAGTCTTTGAGCACGGAGGACCCACCAGTTAAGCAATCTTAGCCCATCACCATGATTGTCGCCATGATGATTGCCATGGTTCGGGTTGGGGGTCCTGCTATGCAGCCCCACATAAGTGTGGGCCCTGGACTGCCCTGATCTGGGTGGTTCCTGTGGTGGCACCCTCTGTGGCTATGGGTGGACTGGCTTGTGGTGTAAATGGATCCCTGAGATATCGTTTCCTTCCAGTAGCATCAAACCAGATGTTTGTTACATTCAGTTAAGGGACAAAAACACGGGATGGGAGTTCATGTTTGTGCAGAATGGGTTGGGGGAGGGATCATTTTAGAAATAAAATTTGATCTGGTTTATGTGTTATTTAATTTAATATCTATCTTTATAATTAATTTAGTATTTAACAGTATATTATAAATTCCAGTCTTTTTCCTGACCCCCCCTCCCCATTTAATTTCTTTTTATGTGATTGTCTCTGAATTCAGGTGTTAAGGGGTTAATGCTGGCACAGTGAGACACAGTTAAGTTTTTCTTTAGTTTTTTCTACAAGCTCGTGTCAAGCCACCTTCTGCATGTAAAACAAAGCATGATGCTGAGGCAGAAGAGGGCAGTTTCCAGTGGATTGGAACGAATGGATAAAATATTCCGATTAAAAAACTACAGCAACTGCTCTTCCTTTTTCCAAATGCTTGCTTTGTGCTGTGACAAGTAGGGCTGGTGCAGCGCAACAAGGATGTTGTTGATATAAGTCCACAAACTTCATCGCTTCGGTATCTCTTGACTTTTAAAATGTTTTTACATAAACTTGAAATGTGATCAGATTAGATGTTGAGATGACTTGTTGCGTTTATGGATCTCAGTCTTTCTCACACATACACACACATCACATGCATACATATTCACATACAAATCCATAGTCCTTTCCCTGCACCCCCCCCACTCTATTATCAGCAGATATGCTCAGGCTTATAGAGTCCTGCCCCCTCACTGAAACAAGGTAGAGGATTAGTGAGCACCATTTAGGGATTCCTTTCAGCCCTCCGTTTCATTTCATTAGCTTGTGACCTCTCCAGTTAATTATTTTGATCTGGCCAAAGGCTTGGCCTGCTTTTGATTATCCTGACTGACTCACCGCCCCCATTAGAATGCACAATACTTAACACACCCATTGAGGGCAGGGAAATCGCAGGAGTGAAAAGGAAAGAGGCGAGAAAAGAGAAAGATTGAAAGTGGCATTTACCAGTCACCGCCTGAGGCTGTGTGGAAGGGAACCTGGTGATGGCTGGGTGGCTTAACACCCTCAGACTTTTTTGTCAGAATATGCTATTGTCCCTCAGTGATGGAGTGGCTCTTCTCTTGAAAGGGACAAAATCATTGCAGTTTTATGCTGATTAGGAAAAAAGAAGGAACTAAAAGAGGGAAAGCACAAAGAGGAGAAGATAGGGCCTTGTTCCGGAGGGTGATGCCAGCAGCCATCACCCTCCGGAACAAGGCCCTATCTTCTACTTTAATTTAATTGT
>JAOXYM010000010.1:28611125-28626734 GCA_028567055.1 Leptatherina wallacei | reverse complement strand
AGTCTGGGCGTCCCTGCTCAAGCTGCTGCCCCCGCGACCCGACCCCGGATAAGCGGAAGAAGACGGTACGGTACGGTTTTAGGATGACCTCCAAAAAGATTTTCAAACTTCAGAGAACAAATATTACCAGACAAAAGTGTCACACAAATCTTCTGTTCTGGCGTCCAATAACAAACAACATGAAGCTGAGATGTTTCCAGGGCTTCAAAACAGTGTCCCACTCAGCTGATTCACACTGCCAGGTTGTGTGTGTTTGCAAGTCCATGCTACCTTTCTACTCTCCTCCTCTACTAAAATATTTGTCCTCAAGGATAAAGACACCTATTTGGGTTCATCCTTCCATTCTCTGATGAAAGAGAACATGCCCTACACTAGCACAGGGGACAATTCAATGAATTCTGACAGCTCTGTCAAGCACAAGAAATGGCTGCTGGCTGTCTCTGATGCTGCTGGGTTCCCACACTCAAGCGAGTAGAATTACGTACATGCATTCATGCAAATATTTAAGTTCGTATAGATTAAATGAAATAGTTCCTTAAGCATTTAAACTTGAATTTCTCCCTGTTATCATTATCACCACATCTTGTCTCTTGATGCACATATGAAGACAAAAATGTCCTAGTTAAATGTAAAGAACACAAAATATATCTTAGTAGGACTGCTTAAAGATTACTTAATTCATAATATACAATTTATTTTGCATGAAATATCTAGAAGGCATAAAGTTCAAGAAGCAACTTAGTTTTTCATTTCCAGTCTGAGACTGGGAGAAGCTGAGTCACAAGTGAAGCAACAGCCTCGTAGATCAGTTTAATTATGACGAGTAAATATGCATAGTTTGCTGTCAGGTGCTTCAACTTCGTAAAAAATGACCCAGTTTAGATTCCGACAATTTATTGCAGTTCGGCAGTTTTGTTGAGGCTGACCTTGAAAAGTGGCCTGCAAACAGTAAGGGGAAACATGGGAAGGTGGATATCAGGAAATTAAGTGACCCTCCAGGCAATTTTTCCCCATTTTACCAGTAAACGTTTTTCAAGGTGAAATATGCATCAGCATAGAAATGTGACAGATAACAGCGTCGTATTTGAATCTTTGACCTTTTTAACTTTCTTTTTCCTTCTAGCTTCAGGCCACAAACAGAAATGCAAATAGATATAACAAAAGAATAACATACGGAAACCAGGAGATGAGTTTGTCACTGGGAGGACATGCACTTTACATTTTGGGTGATTTTGAAATAAATATAGCTTAAATTTCTTGTGCTTGACCTCATCCCAGCTGCTACTGGATAAGAGGTGGTTCAGACCATGAAGGTTTGATATAAATATACATACACTGTATATTTAAGGTGATTGTCTGTTGTTACATGCCATTATACTGAGTGATATTATTTGTACTGTATGAGCACTAATCCCTAGTTTACTTACTAAAGACAGTCTCCTTTAGCTGTGTCATTCTTATTGACAGCTAACCTGCAGGGGGAGAGGTCCAGGTATGCACATGACTCTTCCCTCCATCTCCACATGTGTGAACACCTGATATTTTGTGACAGGAACCTGCACAACCCAGACTTTGTTCACTCTTTGTCTTTGTTTGAGTATAAGTGAGATTAAGCTGATCTATAAACACCACAGCGGCAAAAAAAAGAAAAAAGAAAGGTCTATTAATCTTGATGTAGGAACATGACAAACAGTAGAAGTCCCCGGAAATGTTAATAAAGGGATTTAGCAAATGATTTCTCAACATGACGAGAATAGCTTTCGGGCATTGTAATCCTGATACCTAGTTACAAACCGGTACGTCCTACTTGCCAATCTTCAAGAAGGCACGAAAACGTCTGCACACCATCTCACGTACACACTGACTGAACAAAAATGTTGTGTGTCTATGATTTGCTGTTTGCCTCCATGTGTCAACAGACGGTTGTCTCTAAGTCTGTTTATATTAAACACGTGTGTGCAAACGTGTACACACACATACTTCTGCGACCGTTAACTGCTCTGAGTGTATGGTTAGAGGCACTGAAGGGGAAAGAAAGAAAAGAAGTGAAGAAAAATGACAAGCAGTTCTTTTTTACACATTTGAAAGAGGTAGACATGATGACACCTAAATACTAGAGAACAGGACACCAGTCTGCGACCAGTCTCAGTTTCACAAACTCAACATGACTTTAGTCATTTAACCAAAAGTTCCTTTTCTTACTTTTAATTTGACATATTTTCTTTTTCCATTTTCTAAATCATGTGTTCAGTCCCACTTGTACTCATATGTTCTCTGACTCAGTTTGATGTGAGTACAGATGTCACATCATCCATATGTTGGGATCCATTTGTGCAGGTACGGTGTCTTGGATCATTTTTATTCCAAGTAAAAAAATGTAGACAAAAGGTTGTGTTGGTGTTCCTACATCAGGTAATTATGAGGTAATTAAAAAGGTAGATCTGAGATGATACTCCTTTGTGCATGTTGTGTGGTGGGAGCCTGCACAAGTATGTTCAAGAATGCAGCAAAGGTGATATTGGAACTGAATGATAGACAGCGGCGTTGAATAATTTTGAATGGAATAACAGAACTTGCTTGGGAAGACGATTTTTTCTCAGCTCCTCCCAGAGGGTGAAATCTGACACACAGCAACCTCTTTAAGGATAGTTCAAAACCTCAGAGAGGCTTTATTAGTTTTTTTTGCTTACCTTGCACTTAGGAAGTTTCTCCAGAAACTAAGAGGAAAGAAAATGATTCCTGAAAACATATTCTAAGAACTCTTTCTGAACCATAATGTCATATTATGAAAACAAGGAATTAAAATCACTGTTTTTTATTTATTTATTGTATGCAGGCAAAGATTAAAAAGCAATCGGGCCTGACTCAGCAAAGCTGACTTTCAGCAGGTTCCTGTTCTGCAAAAACAGACACACAACGCATCTTAAAAGACAGAACAATCAGTCTTCCAGAAGGAGAAAGCAGTGGCTGGAGGAGGCTGTGGGGCCACATCCGTGGTTACAGCAGCAACTGTCTGCCAAATGGTAGTTGTGGTCTTAAACAGTCCGGGTGATGTTTATAATCCTGATGTGATGTGGAATGTTGTTCCAGGCTCTGGTCAGCACATAAAGGAAATATATTTATCAATAACAGTTCCTAAAGAGTGGTAGCAGCAGAAATCCATTTGTTAACGATCAGATCTGAGGTTAAGTTTCAGAACTAAGGCAGCCAACGCTATTTAGCAGGTGGAAATACAATTTAGTCCCACAACTCAGTACATAGTTCTGAAAGTTTAATGCATTCGACAGTGATAGAGCAGAACAGCGGTGAGTCCAAGGAGCCTGATGGATATCATATGCTCTGTTATGAATCTCAAGGATTTCATTAGTTGTGTCTTAAAATATGTCTTAAAAACTGACTGAGGCAAATTTGATCTGATTTGGTAATATAGACAAACATGTTTTGATCCAGTTTTCAGATAATGTTGTTCACTGTATTTGAGGTCAGAATCCAACATGATCCAAAGATACTTAGTGACAGTGGAGAATATTTGGTTTAAATGAAACAAAAAAAAAAAGATTGTGTCTCTTACAATTTTATCATCTGTGAAATGTTATAGAAATGTGGTTATGTTACAGCCCTGGCTCGGCTAGGATGAGGGGACGCAACATAAAGAAATGTGTTCAGATGGAAAATGGAGTAAATGTAACGACTTAGCAGATGGAACCCACAAAGATGTCAGAGACCTCAGGATCAGGTAGATAAAGCTTTATTTAGACCAGGGATCCTCAATCCTGGTCCTGGAGGGCCGGTGTCCTACAGGTTTTTGTTGTGTCCCTGCTGCAACACACCTGACTCACACTCAGACAAGCTCTGCTCAAGTCTGCTGATTACCCACTGATTTGAGTCAGGCGTGTTTCAGCAGGGACACAACAAAAACCTGCATGCACACCAGCTCTGAAGGACCAGGATTGAGGATCCCTGTTTTAGACAGACAGGTTCACTGGAAATGTCAGGTTCAGGTTGCTGGCTTCTTCTGTGGAGGCGAGAGCAGTGGTGAGTATCTTGCATTACTTCTTTAGGATTGGTTGAGTATGATGGAACGCACCAGAGGATATAATGAGATCAGGCCAAGTCCAGAATCCAATCCAAAGTCCAATACTAGGAAAAGCCATGAGAAGGGGAAGACAGGGATAACTGGGGCAGGCAGATAAAGAATCCTGGGAGGGAAAAACTGATCATACACTGAAAGCTCACACGTTGATAAGACTGGAAACGAACAGAGAACTCTGACGATCTGGCAAGGAGACATACTGACACTGCTGCTTAAATAAGGAGCAGCACAGGTGGGATCAGCAATCAGAGCTGAGGTAGGTTGCTTTCAGAGGCAGCTGGGAAAAGCTACGCTCGGCCCAAGATCATGACAGTTAAGGGATTTTGTCCCGTGTGGTAGGCAGACATACAAAAATAAAGACAAGATGGGATGGGCAGGTGATGTTGCTCAAATGAAAGAAACAAAACCTAACTGACTGCTCTAACTTATCGAAACAAAAACACCCAGAAACAGCACCACAAAAATACAATAGAAAAGCAAAAGTAACAAACCCAATAACCTACACAATTTACAATATAAACACAAAAGCAAAAAGGTTTAACAAACGCAAAACAACAACAAGAATTACTAAGAGAAGCCAATGTCTCACAGTTCAGCTCTATCAAGGGCAAGCTGTCTTACAACTATCAACAGAACACAATTGCCAATGACTGAATGAAATCCTGGGCCTTTTATCCTGGGCAGGGAGGAAGTGGAGTTTAATTGGTCTGGAGGGCAGCGAAGCAGGTTGTGGAGGTGTGGTGGTGGAAGACCTATATTTACAGTCAATAATGTGGAAGATGAATCCCAGCCAGGGACGGAACAGGTTGATTAGCATGTGGAATTGACACTGATTAGGCAAAGTAGTGACAGCCATAACACTCCCCCCCTGAAGTTACAAAACGAAGTTTTTTATACATACACAATGAATGAATATTATGCAAGAACAAAAAAAAAAAAAGGTACTAACAACCTGGACAGGGCATCAGCTACAATCCTTTCTGATCCTTTCTTATGATGGATGTTTAGATTAAAATCTTGCACCAGCAAAGCCCACCGCATGAGACGTTGGTTGAGGTTGTACATGCGTGACAGAAAAACGAGTGGGTTGTGGTCGGTGAAGACTGTTATGGGTAAAGGACTTGATCCAAGATAGACTTCAAAGTGTTGAAGGGCCAACAGCAAAGCTAGAGTTTCTTTTTCTATTGTGGAGTAGTTTGTCTGATGCTTGTTAAACTTGAGGGATAGAAACACACTGGATGGTCAACTCCTTGTGAGTCTTCCTGCAGCAGGACAGCCCCGGCGTCTATTTCCAGTTTGAAGGGAAGGGACAAATCAGGAGCGGCGAGTACGGGTGCGTGACAGAGGGGCGATTTAGCAGGTCAAAAGCTAGTTGGCATTTATCTGCCCACAAGAAATCATTCCTTGGACTGAGGAGATCAGTTAGCAGATGGACAACGCTGGAAAAGTTGCGGCGGAAGTTTCTAAAATAACCAACCATTCCTAGAAATCTGCGCAGCTCCCGTTGAGTAGTTGGTGTAGGAAACTGAGAGATTGCAGAGATTTTAGCGTCAATAGGGCGTACCTGTCCCTGACCTACTTGCTTACCTAAATAGGTAACAGCAGCCTGAGTGAATTCACACTTAGCTAGGTTTAGTGTAAGCAAGGCTTGTGCTAAGCGCTGAAATACTTGTTTCAGATCTGTCACATGTTCGGACCACGAGTCGGTATATACAACAAGGTCATCTAAATAAGCAGAGCAGCTCTGAAGACCGGATAAAACTTTAGATTTAGATAAAACAGGTTGATTTGCATGTGGAATTGACAATAATAAGGCAAAGTAGTGACAGCCGTAACAGGCTAATGATTTTATTTTATTTAACAAACACTTAATCACAATGTCACCATGTTTCATGGATGTATTATCTTCAGGTGGTTATAAGGTGAAAGGCTTGGAAACATGTTGAAATTAAAATAGCTGCATACTATTCATTTTCTGTACCCTTTAATCCAATTCAGGGTTGCAAGTGGGTTGGAACCTATCCCAGCAATTATCAGGCGAGAGGCAGGGTACACCCTGGACAGGTCGCCAGTCCATCGCAGGGCCAACACAGGGAGACAAACAACAACACACACACACACCTACAGAGAATTTAGAGTGACCAATAAACCTATCATGCATGTCTTTGGACAGTGGGAGGAAGCTGGAGTACCTGGTGAGAACCCACGCATACACGGGGAGAACATGCAAACTATTTTGAACCCCTCCCCAGCTTGAACCAGCAACCCCCTGTGACTCAAACTCCGCCCGAGGCTTGAACCAGTGAGGTTCTTGCGGTGAGGCTGCGGTGGTAACCACCACACCACCGTGCAGCCTGTATAGCCTACTATTATCACTGAATTTAAAAAATTGGGCATTACTGTTATCTAGCATGATACATTCATAGCAAAACTATATTTGCTTGAAAGCAATATTGTGTGCAGTAGTTGAGAGAAAACAAACTTTATCATTTTGATTCAACACACTTCTACTGTCAAAACAATGTTAAAAACATTAAGGAAGCAAAAGATTCAAAGGACAGTGGTGAATATGCCCCTCAATGGTACCAGTAATGGCTAGAGAACAACTCCACTGGGACATCAGTAGTATTTGATGTGGTTTTGAAGGATGATTAACTTTAGATGCTAAAACATTTCCAGGGTTTAGATCTAAACTTTTTGCAGATCCTGCAGAATCTCCATATAGTCTGTTGCAAGAATACAAAAGTACATCATACTTGGTTGGTTCAAAATCAGAGAACCGATGCAGGTTGTCCAGTGATCTACTGTATTTCTTCACATGTACAGGGACCTCTTTCAGCGTCACTAGTGTTGGGAAATGAGCAAATGTTTTGAGAATAAAGTCAACTTGGCTTTGAAGGCTTTCACAGTTGTGTACATTTTAAACTGGTCTTTTCATTAACTTGACATTCAGCTTTCATGTGTGTTAATATGAGGCTTAGCTTATACACTACTGCCACGCTCTTATCTCCAAAGTGGTTTTTAAAGTTTATATCTCAAACCTTTTTAGTGAGCAATATTGCTGCCCCCCCCCCCCCAGATTGCTAACCGTTCCTGTCGGCTGCCGTAGTGTGTGTATTTTAGTCTTTGTCCATGTCTTTGTACGTATCTTGTAAACTTGTTTACTTAGTCTGGTGTTTATATGCTATGTTTTAAATGTAATTTCTATCTTTTATTTTATAGCCTGCACTTGTGGCTGATTCAGCACAGAAATGCAAGAAGACATTATCGGAGGAAGAGAGGAAAAAGAGAGAAAGAGATAGAACATGAGAAAAGACAAGAGTCAAGATAAGACTCTTACTGGCTGGAGAGAAGTCACAGTACGGGTAGGATGCAGGATGGACGCCGTCGATAAGGGGCACATCACTGAGATAATGGCAAAAGTGCATCTTTAAAACTGGCTTTGCTGCGTGATCAGGTAGCAATGCAGGCTTATAAAGGTTTGGATTATTTTCAGGAGCCCAACATTTTTCCTGTTAAGTTTCCATCCATGGTGCTGCTGGCAAGTTTAATCCAAGGGTAACTTCAGCCTCTTGATGACACCACACACCTTGTCAAGGACTCTCCAGGGTTGTTTTTTTCTCCCCCATTTAGGGATTTGATGGAAAAAAATTCCTGTTATATCAATTTTGTCGTTAATCCTTCTGATAAAAATGAAGAGCTGAGAAGTTTCTTTTTAAGGTTATAAAACCTGCTATCTCTACCATGGATCCAACACTCCACTTTGTACAGAGGCTTGCTGGCTTTGAATGCACGAAAATAACTTACCTTGTCAATATTTCTAAAGGACTATTTTGCTGAGTCCGTAAATTTGCTGCTAACCTCTGAGCAGTAGCCCCTGTTATTGCATTGACTGGGATGCTTGATGCAAAAGTAGCATCTGATGTACAATATTTTTGAAAACCGCAACTGTTTCTTGGCAAACAAGACATACAGCCTTTGATTGGACTTCGATGAAAATATCATCTGTTCAGTCTTAAACGCTCCTCGTTGTCAACTTTCCTTTTCTTTGGTCCACTCACTGTTATGGAAGGGCTCAATGCAGTGGCAAAGGTGAAGTATGGAGAATAGACCAGACTCCAGCAAAGGTCAGTCTGGAGTGAGCCATCTAGTGGAATAAACTGAAAAGCTGAATATTGCAGGAAAAGGCTAATTAATGTCGTCTTTACTATAATTTGGAATATTTTGTATTAATATTTCTCTGGCTGGAGAAAAAAACCCCTGATGGGCCATATTTAGACCGTGGGCCGTAGTTTGCTCATAATATATCAATAGAGATCAAATGATAAGGTTTTTGGGTAGATTTGAGTTGAAATATGCTTTTTGTTCCTCCTGAAAACTACCCAACAAAGGAAAAATCCATCTTTTTAAACCATGCAAGTTGATAAGGAGTCATGTTTCACTTTTTTTATGGGTTTCTCCTCCACTTTGCATGCAGCCCTGATATTTTTTTCTTTGTTTTATTTCTTTCAGTTGTGTTTGTGGGACCTCGGTTGTGACCTGAGGCAAAACCCTTTTTATTTCAGAAGTATGAAGTCACTCACCACAGTGTGGCCACAATTGTTTACTTTACACTATTTGATATGATTCAGCTTGGTTTTCCCAGAGTGTGGACTTTGATAATGGGCCAACTTCAGTTGGTTTGAAATGGATGGAAAAAACAACTGCCACTCCTTACAAACACACACTTCCTTTCTAAGAAGTATGCAAATGAAATCCCAGGAAAGACATCTTTTCATTTTTTTAGATGCTCCTCAGGTTGATATATTGGGTCACTTTGATCTATTCATATTGATTAAAAAGCAGTCTGTGAGATTTATTGCATCAAAACACGTGTTTCGTGTTTACAAGACTAGTTGCAAAAAGAACTGGGACTCTGTGTAAAACAAAAACATGATGTAATGATTGGCAAATCGTATAAACCAATATTTTATTTGCAAAGAACATCAAATATTGAAAATGAGACATTTGACCATTTCATGAAAAATATTAGCTCAACTTGCAGTTAATGGCAGCAACATATTAAAAAGTAGCGAAGGGCCATGTTTACGACTGCCCAGCATCCCCTCTTCTTTTGACAGTCCATAACACCAGAAAACTAGAGACCAGTTGCTTGACCTGCTGTTAAAGTTGCTTTTAAACATGCTGTTGTTCAGCTTTTTTTTAAAAAGAAAAACCTCAACTCAACTGTTCTCTACAAATACAGGCAAAGTTTCTCCAAAGCCAAAGTTTTGGAGAAAAGGTTTTTTTTTTGTCCTGGTTCAAATCACACCTCACAGGCAGGAACTTCTATGTCAATTCAGAGCTTGTTGTGTGTATTCAGTTACTACTCCCCACCACTAGGTGATACTATTGATCACTGATGCTCTTTGACTATATGTTGCTGTGCTGTGCTAGAAGAAGAGTAGAGAAGTAAACGCACGGTGAAGTTCATGCTGGAGTCTGGTCTTTCATTCATAGCTGGGTACTGATAACTTTCTGCTAATTGTATGAGTCCACAACAGGGCTTATTCCTCTTCAGCAGCCCCTCTTCATTTTGGGGTTCCCCAGGGTCCATATTGGGACCATTGCTGTTTGTTTTGTACATGTTGCCACTAGGTTCTATCTTTAGAAAACATAACGAAACCTTTTCATTGTTTTGCTGATGATATTCAGGCCTAGGCCAGTTAAGCTAACTAAAAAAATATGTTTAAGAATTTTTTTTTATTTTTAGAATTCAAAATGGGTCAATTTGACCTGCAACAAAACAGCAGGGTTAAGTTGGCAAAAACAGATAAGAGCTTTTTATTAAGTCTAGCTTTTTCAACTATGACTCATTGCTAAAGCGAAGCCTTACCTGCGTTTTAAGGATTTGGAGAAGGTGATTCATGCTATTATCCCCTCTAGATCTATCATCTCTGCAGTGTTAACAAACGGTTCAGAACGCTGCAGCATATCTTTTAACTTGCACATGGAAGCATGAACACATCATTCTTAAAATATTTCAATTGACATCCCGTCTTCGCATGGATTTAAAAATTTTATTGCTCACTTTTAAAGTTTTAAATGGTCTAGGCCCCATCCTATCTACAAGATCTCCAAAACATCCACGCACCTATGCGAGCCCTCCAGTCAACCAGACAGTTTTTACTCGATGTTCCGAGATCTAAGTTAAAATGTAGAAGTGATCAAGTACTCACTGTGGCAGCCCCAAGAATGTGGAATATGTCTGCCCTGCTCAGAGCATATAATTATTTAAATGTCTGTTGAAAATGTATTTATTTTCTCTAAATAGTTTTTAGAAATTTTAAGTCTTCTATATTTTATTTGTTGTCTTTTTTATTTATTTTCTGTTTTATGATTTTTGGTGTAATTGGGAAGCACTTTAGTCAACTACTGTTGTTTTTAAATGTGCTATATATATAGATTTAACATTGACATTGATCTTTGGGAGACGAATGTTTTGGGAAGGGCCAAATGTTTTCAGTTGGTAAAAGGTCTGAACTGCAGGAAGGTGGGTCCAACACCCAAACGCCTTCTTCTATGAAGCCACACTGTTATAATAAATACAGTATTCCAAATACTGTATATTACAGTAAAACCAACTTTGACCCTAGGACAGCAGTCTTATTGGGTCATGTTCACACATAGCTTTTTCTGTGCTTAAACTTCTTTGCTTCTAATGAGCCTCTAGGCCAGGTCTGCCTTGGTTTAAACAAACCTGCATTTCTAGATAGCAGGGTAAAGTCTATTTACAGACAACTGTCATTTCATGCAACCTATTCAGCGAATTCCATGACAGAATCATACTTGTTTTTAATGCAGCACTGCCTGAGGGGCCTACAGACCACAGGCATTCAGTGTGGATTTTTGGCCTTATTTTTCACACAGAAATGTCTCCAGATTGTCAAATTTCTGGATATTTTGGACTCTAGATATTGGAATATTCAAAATCTTCATAATATGACTTCGAGGAATATTTTCTGCAATTATTCAGCAATTTTCAGAAACATATTTTCACAAATTACTGAATCTAAATCCCACCTTTTACTTCTGAGAGACTCTGCCTCTTTAAGATACTCTTTTATACCAAATTATATTCCTGGCCTCGATGCTAAATGTTTCCCTCACATTTTTTCTCAGTGCCATATACTTTTCCAGCCTTTTGCTGTCTCCTTAACAACTTTTTTAAACATAGTGTTGCCATGAAATTCAACATCAGCATCAAATGATTAGATAGATGGATGGATGGATGGATGGATGGATGGATAGATGGATAGATAGATGGATGGATGGATAGATAGTTCACATTCTGTTTTCACTGGCATTAACTTTTTTTTATCAAAAAAAATGGGGCTGCAATATTTGAGCTCAAATAATGTAACAGCAATTATTTTACGCAGTGGATCTGTCATATTCAGATAAGTTACTTGTGTGTGCCTTTTAAGCTTTTAATATGCTATTGAGAAGCCATCAGGCCAGCAGTGTTAATATATGGCACTTTGGACTCTACATTTCCTCTCTCTCCGTCTCCCTCACAGGCTCTCCTAGTCTTTGTAGTTGATTGAGATGATGTGAAAGTAGACAGATGGGGTTGGCAGCCAGACAACAGCCTGTCATCCTCTGGGCTTCTTTCCTTTACTCCCCAGTGTCCTCGCTGCTCTCACCCTCTCTCTCTTGCAGCCTTCCCACTCTCACGCTGCTCACCCTATCTGCCTTTTCTCACTCTTCACCAAAACATTCATTGTCAACATGTGTCTCAAAATCTGTCCTGTTCCCCCTTTTTCATCCCTTTCCACTTTCTCTATTCTTTTACTCAGTGCCATTATGGCCCCACGCTAACGCAGGCCTTCATTAAATGTCAATTATACACCAGAGACCACACAGTGGAAGGAGAAGACACAATGATTTCCGACCCCAAAAGGTCAACACGCTTATGGGCCTTCAGCTCTTGTTGGAGAACAGTCTGTATACTCTGAGACCTTAGATGTTAGCTGAAATTTGCAGAGTTGGATAAAAACACAACCACACAACGTGTTTAAAAGGATCTCTGCCTCCCTCAGGTAATGTTCTGCAGTCATGCAGAACTGTGGAGGAAAAAAAAATAAAATTTATTAATTAAGACTGCAATATAGCAAATAAATGTTATTTGTGCACAGATTTGACTTGATATGACTGTTCAAGGAATTATCAGATGAAATTTTTTTTTAATGACATTTCACCATTTTTATTACAAGCTTAACACATGCTAATAGAATCAAAGTTGTAAAGGAGGGGAAAAGGGTGGGATTTGGCAAAATTAAGGGAAAAAAGACCTCCATATGTGCATGAGCATGGGAATATCTCAACTGCACATCTGTGCACTCTCTGCTGTGTAACTTTCATACTGCAGAGAGGACCAGGCCAGATGGTGTGTATATGTGTGTGTTTGTATGTGGAAGGGGTGAGGGGTATGCCACATGTTGTGAGTATCCATTCACGCAAGCTGTGCAGTGTGAACATGCCTCCGGATCTAAATAAACCTGTGGCAGCACCCAGGGTGGAGTCTATAGCACCGAGAGCAGCAGATAGGACGGGGAATGGTGAGCACACAACAGAAGCCTGCTTGTTGTTTTGCTTGCATAGTGTGCGCTGTCACATATTTTGTCCTGAGCTCCATTTTGTTCTTTTATCTAGTATCAGTCTCTTGGACACCATGGTGGAGTTCCACATCTCTGCACTTCTGCATAACTGCCTTCACCCTTTGACCCTAAGTGAACTAAATCCCTCTTGTCTTTTGTGCATCCAAATTACATGAGATTATTTGCTCAAGATTTATGTCCGTGTGAGGGAGAAACATGGGGAAAGTGGTATGCGTTTGCAGAAGCAGGCTGGGACACAATAAATGTGAAGGAGCGATACAAAGATGGAGAGCCATCTGGCAATTTTAGCTGGCCAAAGTGAAAAAAAAAAGCGGGCAAAGAAGGATTCTGTGCATAGCCCCCTAATGAGTGCAGGATATTTCTGAAAGAGGATAAACCACAGCATGACTGAAGTTTGCTGAATTTCTCCCAGGACAAGGTGCATATAGATAAAAGCACCTTCATCACTACAAGTACGTACCACAGGGAGGTTTGTGAAGAAAGTTCTTGGGGCAAATCTAAACCCACGGGCACAGCAGTTTTATCTTTTCCCCTTCTTTCCAGGGAAGTACTCCCAGATTACTAATGCATCTCCCTGTCAGCAAGGGCTGAAAATAGGTGAGCGCTGACCCATTTAATCAAACTTGTACTGACCCCTAACTAAGGTGAGAGCAAAATGTTTGGTGTGGAGCTGCAGGATTGGCTCACATCATACATGTCCTGCAGCCTTTCATCTGGAAATACAGCAATGTGGAAATCACATGTAGCATTTGATGGGTTTGGTTGACTTTGGGATAATCTAGTGGTTCAACACAAAGGTCATGGCATCCCTTTTGCAACACTTTCCCACCCTCCCTGCTCGTTTAAAGATAGAATTTCGGACTTGCAGCTTGTTTGTTGAGCTAACTAGTTTAGTCGTTTCAAGGTGGAAAGAACACAGGAGAGATTCTCGTGGGAGACTGATGGTTAAGTTCAGCTAGCTCGTTGACCCATGTCTATCCCTTGTACTTCTCCCTCTGTCCTTGTAGGTGCCCTTTCTGGCCCCTGGTTGCCACCTCTGGCCTTCTGGCCCCTGATGTCCACCCCTAGTGTGCTCCTGTCCACCCACTGCGTACACTGAAAAAGCCCAAGGGTCAAAGCAGCAGCAGTGAAGGTGAAAACGCATCTCTCTCCTGCCCTATTTGTTCAAGCCTGCCATTATGCTGAGTATGATCAAGCAACCAAGTTCAGCTCCAAGATAAACCGAACCCCTCACCACCACCACCACCACCACCACCCTCCCTTTTTTTTGTATCCCCTGGGAGACGCACCCCCAGGCGGAGTGTCTTCTTTCTTCAAATGGCAGAGGACCTGCTCCCCGTTTATTCTCCTTTCACTCCTTTCTCTTTTTTATCCCTTATTTTAGTTCATATGCTGTTATGCCCCATATTTGTTACTTCATCATAACCCTACCGTTTCAAGGGTCTTCATCCTCCGCCTTCCTCTTCTCTTTCTCAACCCTTCTGCATTCCTCTCTATACCCATCCTTTCTCCATCTCTTTTATCTTTAATCTTCTGCCTCTATCTTCTCTATGATCTTCTTTCCTGCTTCCATCTCTTTTTCAGTGTGGCCTAGACACCCCATAGTCTGGAAACCGGCCCATCCCAGCCCTGCCCTCGAGGCCCTCCGCACGGCCCCGTGGGTAATGGGCATTGTGTATTCCTACTGATCCCTGACGGGGCCATATTGTGCCTCAGCGGGATGTCATGAGCACAAAGCCAACCGGCCTGCCACATTGTCTCACACTCCAAATGAAGAAGTTCCTCCTCTGGCTCCCAAAACAGCCTTGAAATGTCAGAGGAGAGGGAGGAGGTGTGGCTGTGGTGTGTGTGAGGGTTGGCTTGTTTTTTTTGGCCTTTTTTTTTAAGAGACCAAGCATGTGTGGGCTTATTGTTGGCGTTGAGGGCTGTGTGTTACTCATTAATGCACCAACACTCAACTCATTTAGGTCCAAATCCTACGGGCTTCCAAAAGAAACACAATTTTGGGAGCTTGCTCTCACGTATATGGAGACGCGAACACACACACACACACACACACACAAACACACACATGTTTAAACTGGATTCTCTAGTCCACTGACAATCTATCAACTCAATCATGCTGATCGTCTGTGCTGTCACATCTACACAACATGACTATCAAAGGTATGATTCAGATGCCACTGATGTGCGGCAGATAAATAGAGATAAGAAGTTTCACAGACAGGTTTTTTGGCTTCACACACATCACAGAGCAGGAGTGATTGGGAAGAGACGTGCCATTCAGACGTTTCTGTCTGCTCTGTCCAATAGAAGTCAATATTAACCTTTTTGAAGATAAACTGGTACTTTAACATGACTCCAGTGTCTACTGAGTAGCTTTTTCCCCTCTATTTCCAAACTGGTTAGATCTGGACCTAACTGATTCCAGATTGCTTTTAGCTTTATTTCTACAACTTACATCAGTGTAATAATAATAATGACGATAACATAAACAGAATTTACATGTACCTTTTTTTTTTTTTTTTTCTTTTTATCCATGAAGGACTTATTATTTCATGTAAACCATGAGTGATTTTCAGCATGACGACAAATTGTTGTGTGTTGCATTTGTAAACACAGGTGCAGTATGTTCACAATGAGCCATTTTTGGATGGTGCTGAACACATGACATATTTTCCACAGGGCAGGAAAAGTTAGCCTTTTACAAACTTTCACAAAACATTACTTACCCCTGTACTGGTTAAGACCATGTTGGATTGTCCGCTTTCACTTAAATACTTCTATCTATCTATCTATCTATCTATCTATCTATCTATCTATCTATCTATCTATCTATCTATCTATCTATCTATC
>JAOXYM010000010.1:28591633-28610928 GCA_028567055.1 Leptatherina wallacei | reverse complement strand
CTATCTATCTATCTATCTATCTATCTATCTATCTATCTATCTATCTATCTATCTATCTATCTATCTATCTATCAAAATCTTAGACACTACCTGAAAATGCCCAAGACAGTTCTACACACTACACAGTATGTACAGCCATTTGAAAACTACAGTAAAGTTATATGTTACTATTTTTAGTAGAGTAACATGACAAAATACATGTTTCACATTTTCCCTTCATACACTCTTTACCATCTAACCCTATTTGTTCACATCATTATGCAAGAAAACACACTTCAGTCACTTTTATACAACAAAATTAAAGTAAGTATCAACCCTTGGGTAGAGTTGTGCACAAATGTAAGTGAAAGCTGAGAGCAATTGTTCAATTTAGGAACTTTCCAGGAAAATATTGTAAAGAAAAATTTAAAATCTGCTTGAAGGAGTTTGATAGCTAGTATATAATGACTCGAGCGATGAAATGAGGACTATTAGTTTTATGGGGATTGACTGTTCTGCAGTTGTAAGTATAGTTCATTTTGACTGATACGACCAAAGCAAATGATAATGTCATGAAATGGCAGAGGATTGTTTGAAAGCAAAAGCTATGTCCAAAAGGATTTGCAATTTGATCAATGCAATAAAAAATGCTACTCTGATGTGCACAGATGATTAGTTGTTGTGGAGTTTGAACTAATAGTGATGAGAATGTTAATTCTGATGTGAGAAATGCAAAACTGTAAGTTATCTCTCAGAACATCTGTTTGTCTAAAGGTTTATGCATACCCTACAAATAGGATTTTTTTTTTCTCAAGACAAAGAGCAAATTTCATTCTGACCACCACATTTCATACTTCACAGGAGACCTTGTCATCAGTGTGCCATTGAGTCGGAGTTCAGATGTTCTGTTATACTAGTGTCCTTGTTTTTATACTCCTTGCATGATATGTTTTATAGAGTTCCATACTTCCCTACTACCTCGGATATGTACAGGCCTTAACTCAAACTTTAGTGTTTAAAGGACAGGCTGCAATTTGTTTGTAAGTGCTTCTTTACCCCTTATATTTGTACTCTGTCCTTTGAATATAAATTGCACTTAATGCGGACTCCCATGTTTTATTGAAGCTTCCTGATGTTTCTCACTTGATTGTTGCTTTGGAAAAGAGCACCTATCTACAGTTCAAGCTGACAGATGTCCCTACTTCCTGCACACTGGACCTTTTAAGGCAAGATCCTGATAATTATAATAGTTATAAGTCATATCTGTGGTTGGGAAGATGTTCTTTTATCTGTTTTTTTCATAGTCCAACAACTAGCCACTTAACAAAAACAGTGTCTGTGCAAACTAAAACTGATGTGCACATGTGTTGTTTTCCTCTCGTATTAACAAAGTATTGCACAATCTCTCTGGTAGCTGAATGGATCAGAATTACATGCATATTTTTGCTTGTGTATAGCACTCCCCTAACAATCTCCCGGCAGAGTTACAAGAAGCTTAATGATGTTTTGTTTGTGGGTGAATGTGTGTTTTTTGCCTGCCAGCTGGAGCAGCCAGGTCAGCGGGATGGCTGAGGGTATTGCTTGCAGGTTGAGCAAACTCCCCCCTGTGTGAGCTGTTGACACTGAGCACAGTTAGATTGGTTGTGGCTATAATGCAGACATAGCCGGGGCTCAGGGGGCTTGGCTTGGGGTCGCATGCTGCTCTGCCCAGTTGTTCACATTCTCTGTAGGGAAGTTGTCTGCATCTCCAAGCTGAAGATTGCTAATCCCTGTAGCAGTACCCATGCCACGGTCCACTCTTAAAAGTTTCATGGAAAATGGTGGAATTTTTTTTTATTCCGTAGCACTCACCACTCGAATCATCTGAGCTTTAACCTTCATCGTAACGTCTATGTAGTTTCATTTTATGGTAGAGCTGCTGTTGAATTTGTTTTGGCTTATTAGTTTTGAAAAATATAGCCCCCTCTGCTTTGTGGCCTACACAAAGACGGCTGTCATGCCCTCGACTTGAGTTATGTTTCACTTTGCAGGAGAGTTGCTTCCTTGTCTGGATATATAGATCTTCTCAATCCCTGTGTACCAATAAGTGGTCAAAAGCTGTTTCATACGAGCAACATGGAGAGCAACTGGACTGTTGATCAGTGTTCTGCCATTTTAGTCTTCAGAGAGCTGGCCATCATACCATCATATATCTATATCTTACCTCAAGGACATTTGACAAGGTAGATAACTTCAGTGGTGTGCAGGAAGTTGTACCCCTCAGGGTTTTCTTGTGAAGTCTTGTGGGGTTATTTATTGTAGCTAGTCATGCAGTCTATAATAAATCTTGCAGCCAATAAAAATACAGTAAACCCAATGCTTCAACAGTGCATTTACACATAATTGATAATGTAATAATACAATATGTAGTGTTATGGTCCAAGGGGACTCTTTTTCTACACATGATACTTTTAACACAAAGAGAAGACGTTAACAGTTTTTCTTGAGTGACAATTTCTGTGCCATAGGACTTGAGGAAGCCATTTGTATTTATCTTAAAAGAGTGCTTTAAGGTTGTGATGTTTCAACGTTTAATCTTCCAAACAAACCTGGCTCAGAGGTTATGGGTGTGTGTCTTTTCTTTTTCATGAATGAAAAAATATTTGTGAAATATGAATTTGTATGAATGCTGTAATTGGACTATTTCTGGCTAATGTCCGGCTTCTGCTGTGAAAGGTGCTCACATTTAGCATACTCTGATATTCTGGAAGTGTGTGCATATGAATCTTTTTGGTCCAATTCACACATTACATTTCAACTGTCCTATTCTTTTGAGTCTTTCTCTTTCTCAGTGTTTCTTCCTTCTCTTTCCTCTGACTTATCTTTCCATTCTGCAGTAATGAGCGTGCTGTAGCTGCAGGCCTGTCCATGCTCTGTGTTAATCCTTCCTTTCAGCTGGCGGGCCATTTAGAGCACAAGCACCCAGAGCCTGTTCCAGAATTTAATTAAACATTCTTGGTGTCGCTGTGTTACTTTGCACTTTCTTTATCTTTCAGACATGCACACGCATGCATACCCATGCACACACCAACACTACCAAAAATCTCCACTTACACTTTGCCTTCACCTTCACATCTCATGTCAGTCAGCATGTGCTCTTTACTCCCCCCCCCCCCCAGCTGGAATGAATGCACATCATGTTTATCTTCTAAACTGTCAGTGGCTGTTCTTCATATGTCTGCATGACTGAAAAATGTGGCCATATATCACACTAACTTTAGAAAACTTCAGTTTTCTATAACAAATGAGCTAAACCAGAGAAGAAAATTGTCATAACAGTCCAGTCAGAGAAAGATCAGGTCATCTGACTGTGTCAGTCATTCCTTATTTACTCAGATGTTTATTTTACAGCATTACATCTTACAGGTGCAGTTGGAAAAGATTTAAACATTAAAAAGCTCCGACAAGATAAAGTGTTGCAAAACGAATGTGTTTTTCCACTACTTGGCGATCAGAGGAGGGCAGCTTTACCATTTATTTGGCTATGAAGAATTTTGCCCCAGGTGAATTTGTGATCTCATGTAGCTAATAAAGTCAGAACTCTATAAATCAAATCAATGTTTCACTACACTTCAGCCAATGCTGCATGGAAAACTACCCAAGGAAGCACAGTTTTGTGTAAATTCATGTTTGAAAACCATGCAGTCATTTTCTCCACACTCCAAGCTCAAAGGTTAATCGGTGACAGTGGACTTCTTGTTTCTGTCATACAAGGAGCCATGTAGATGTGCACATCATAAAAAATAACAGTTGGACAGGTGTATGACATGACCTGGCCAGTTATGCTTATCAGCCAATCAGGACAGTGATTTGGTCAAACATAAAAAGTTTCCACGCTATGAAATGGTGCAGAGGGCTTGAACATACAGCTCTAGTTCCCCCTCACAGTGAGTGTGTGTTATCTTCCCTGGACTAACACAGGCCTTCATTCATACTCAGGTCTTTATAACTGGCCAAAGAAAGACTAATTTGGGTGGAGGTTTTTTTTTTTTTTTTCTCTTTGGTGGAGGGGGCTGTATGGGGGAGCTGTATTGTTTGTCTAATCCGCAGTGACTGGGAAGTTGTACACTGTGCAAATAGTGCATATTTGAGCAGCTCTGCTCCAAAGTAAAGCCCCTTCTGCCCCAAACGCTGAGATAAGCATGAGGCTTGGTTTTATTCATAAAACGGTTGTCTTAACGGTCTTCTTTTAATGCCATTTTGTTTTCCATCAGGGCTGCATAAGTGATCAAAACATAGCATACTAAAGGATTTTGGTGCTTTTTTGCATAGACAGTTGTGGAATTCTTATCTCATAGCAGCTTAGCATATCAGGGCTTTTATCTGCAGAGAAGCAACCCAAAAACAATTGTGTCATTTTACTGGAGAACAGACAGATTGGTTAAAAGAGATAATGTTAGAATAATAGAAAAACCGTTGCTACAAGACAGAATTTTCTTTTACCTTTTTGTCCCATTTCCTTTTTCGCTCTTTCCTCTTCCCTTTTCAGATCAACCTGAGCTGCATGGTTAAGAAAGACTTGAAGGTTAAAATGTTAAAAAGCATCCTTATGAGCTATTCAGTGTTTCCAAAATGTCACGTGTAGAGAGATTTGCATTGTTTAATAAGACAATGAATGACATGTTGAAGTAGAGCTGTCTGTTGGTAAGTCGGCATGCTGTCCATCAGTCATGTTGCTGTTCACCCTGAACATTTACCTCTGAAACCAGCAAGTCATTACATACAGAGATTTTTCACTGTGCAGAGCAGGTTAAGTGTTTGTGTAACAGTCGGTGAGATTGTGTGTCTGACAGTTAGTTGGCATGCTCAGGCCACAACGAAATGCTTCACCTTGTTTAACGTGGAGCAGCCAGGCCTTGGGCTAAATGCATAGTGTTCTGACGATATGTCGGTGTAAATCTACAGGTTCTAATGCACCGGCTTCACCACATCTTTGAGTTTCCTTTGACATGGCTCGAGGCTAACTTAACTATCTTGCCCACTATTTGACTTTTAGATCAGTCAGTGTGTTACATTATCATAGCAATGGCTTTCAAACACCGCAGACGTTCTGGCTTGCAGCACATAAGTCAAATGGAGTGCACCGAAAGGTTTGATAAGGAGTGTGGGACCAACAGCTAAATCCGCTGTTTATTCTATGGTGTTTTAAAGCTCAATAAATTCAGACAGCTGCAGCAGTTTGCACCATTGTGTTACCTTTTGAATAATCGTGATAGATCTCTGTATCAGAACTTTAAAGGCCGTGTGCAGTCCAATCCTTTTTAATCTCTGTCATCTGCATAGAACTGCATAAAACTACGGCTCACAATGGCTGTGCAGATCAACAGCAACAAGGCTAACTTGTCCAACAAAGTACTGCTTTATTTCTGCCACCCTTTAAAACACACAAGCCATAATCTACGGGGGGAGTGTTTGGATTTGAGGTCTGAATCTTTCAAAAGCAGCGCTCCCCTTTCTTCCCCTTTTTGCTGTTTTGAGGAATTCCCTTATCTTGCCTCAGCAGTGGTGTAGCATAGAAAAGAGCAGGCCGCTTCATTGTCAACCCTTTAGAGTTCCAGGCTTGTTTGATAATATTTTCTGTGGGTCACTTGACATCCCCCCCCTTCTTTTTTTTTTGCACCCCCCCCCCCCCCCATTCCCCCTCATTGTTTGCCTCTTCTATTATTCCTCTAACCAGATTCAGGGTGTTTTTGGGGTGTTTGGGGGGGCGGGGGGGGGGGGGTTGTTGGGGTGGGGGGGTTTGAGGGAAGGATAGGGAAGTTTGTCTTTGGTTTGAAAAGTGAAAGGATTCTGCCTGCTAGAAGCCAGCAAGGGTGAACCTAAATGCCACAGAACCATATGGAGCCTCCCAACAATTAAATTACTTTTCTCTCACTTTTTCTTCCTCCCCCCCCCTTTGTCTTCTTGTTTTCATTTTCTTAAAGAAATTAGTCAGGACCTTTGCATTTTTCACCCAAAGGCAGGGAGGGTATGCCGTAGATGTGACCGAATTCCACTGCTCTTAATAGGTTAATGAAATAATGAGTCCTTTCTGTGTCCATCATGCCCTAAAGAATTCTGGGGAAAATGCCTTGCTCTAAAGCTGGGAACCTTTTAGGAGTCAAATATTTCAGACTCCTGGAGATATTAGAAATTACTGTTGAGCCTGGAATAAGTTATTTGTGTGTATTACAAAGCTATCCATACTACAAAACATGCATTTTCACAGTCAGATATAAATATTTATAGCCTTTTTACAATAACTGGCTCTCTACTCTTTTTCCGGTGTTAATGATCCTGTTTTTAAAGCCTTTAGTTCTAATAATAACCTGACCCACCATTAGTTGTTTATCAGAATATGATTCTGTTGTGATTGTTACCTCGAGACCCTGGCAGACTTGGATAATGCCAGAATTCTAGCTTAAATAGAGGATGGTTGTTTCTGCACCTGTGGTAAATGTTTTCACCATTTCCTTTAGGAACTGCTTCCATTTGCCATGGTTACAAGCTTCCTCCCTGTCATTTAAATGGCAAGGTGAGTGGAGAATAGCCAGGGGGTGTTTCAAGGGACAGAGGGACATGCACATGCTTTGGGGCAGAACTCACGCCAGAGTTGATGCCTGGGTGGCCAATTAGCAAAAAGGAAAGAAAGACCCTGTGCCATCAACCAATGACGGCTGGGGGAGGAAGAAGGGTGAAGTTTTTTGTCTGTTTTCCTCTCCCTTTCCTCCCTCCCTCCCTCTGTTCCTCTTTTACTCTCTAGCTCTGTCTGTCAACTTGGTGTCCGCCGCAAAACTCCGTCGGAATACCCAATGAGGATTACCAGACTGGAAGAAGTGGGATCTCTGGAGTTGTGTATGTGTGTTTGTGTGTCTATGTATGTATGCATGACTGTGTGTGTAACTCACTTGTTTGTGGAACAAAAATGTCCTAGTGTGTCCCTAGACAGACATTTGGCTGTTTCTCATTGGGCATAGAGGATTACAAACCCTCTCTTTGCCTCTTCACACTGGTCCACAGTGCTCCAGTCCCCCCTGGCTAATGACCCAGTGAGACATTCATTCCTTCAAATAGACATCAGATCTTGGCTCATCTCCACACTGAACATTAAACACCATTGGCTGATTACCAGGAAAGCCAGAAATCACTTTTGTTCATCCATAGGAATTACATCTAGAAATATTAGCACTTTCAATTTCAGCAACTGCTTATTGCGACTTGTTTCAGAGTTCAGTTCAGTGAGATGAGCAACCACAGAAAATCTGCTATCCATGGGTGAACCTGAAACTTTATCTCTGAGATTAGCTCCAAGTACTGTTCATTCTGTGCAACTGGCTGCAGTAATATGGGAAGAGTTCGACAAGGAGACGGTTGAAGCGCTGCTAGCTGTGTTTCTCCCAGGCCTGTTCATTAATAACTCAGGAGGAGATGGGCTGTAGGACAGACCTGTGGGAGCCTGTCTTCTACTATCCTTTACTTCAGCCTTCATCTCTTCACTCTGCCCCCCAGATATTCTGAGCTGATCCTCCCAGACGCCAAGCCAATACATGAACATGTTACCTCCAGCAACATGACCTATTTATACAAATCGAGGCTGAATGGAAAAGTTAGAAATTATAGGAAAAGTGTGGAAAAATTGTTTCAATCAGATTCAAATTCTCATCAACATTTAATAAAGTCATTAGTTGTTATTGAAAGATCAACTGGTGGCTTAATGCTCATATTTTACTTATATTTTCTGAAATTACTGCAAAGATCTAATGATATTGTTTTGTCCTGTATCGCTTTTGTCCTGCATGTTGCTTCACATGCAAAGCTATTATTAGCTGCCTTGCAATATCCCAATTAACCTTTCCAACAAAACCGCTGTAAATCATCAAAAGTACTGCTGCTTGTGTTTGCTTATAAGTGCAGCATGTGCATGTGTGTGTTGGAACGAGTGTGTCAGTGCTTTTGCTCAAGCAGCCCGTTTTAATGACTGCAGGCCTGTTGAAATTGAGAATAACTAATGAAGGAGTGCCGGTGGCTCTGCATACAGTTGTGTGCAAGCATGCAGTTTGGGTGCGTGTTGAGGAGCGTAGGCCTGGAGTGGGTTGCTGCTACTGCTTTTGGGTCTTTGTGGCTCTCTGTGAAGCAGGGTCGACCTTGTGGGGCTCTCCTCTGGGGACCAGACAAAGCCAGTGCAGGATTATCCACCCCAGGACAAAGTGTGTGATTACCATGAGAAAACAGCCAGCTCCAGCCTCATAGCCAAGGACTGCCAGGCCTG
This sequence comes from Leptatherina wallacei, assembly GCA_028567055.1. NCBI lineage: Eukaryota > Metazoa > Chordata > Actinopteri > Atheriniformes > Atherinidae > Leptatherina > Leptatherina wallacei. The sequence goes on along the minus strand of JAOXYM010000010.1, from coordinate 28,602,662 downwards.
CTGGAGAGGTGGGCCGCCACTCATTAGCTGCAGGGAGAGGCTGAATGCAGGCGCACACTCACTACCCTACACGCATAAGAGAAAAACACAATGACACAGACACACGTAATGACTCGCATGCTCATGCTGTTACCCGTGTATCTGTGTGCATGCGCAAATGCTGTTTGTGGCTGAATGCAGAGGTTAACCCTATAAAGCCAAAAGTATCACATTTGATATGTAAAAACTCTGCTCAAAACCCTGCAGTATACAATATGATACTTGTCTACTGCTGCCCCTAATGGATACCAGGAAGCATAAGACTACACTCCATTAATTCTGACATGTCACACGGTAATAAATGGTATTTCTACCGAAAAAGTAAAAAAAAATGTGATTTCCCCCCCCCCTATTTTGTTAAAGGGCCAAATAAAGACTTCAGATTGAAAAAATGTGACTTTTCTCCCCAGTTTTTCTTGGATTGGGCTTTAAAGGGTTAAAGTAATAACTATTTAAAAGTATAGATTGTAATAAATGCACATGAAATAATCCTTACAACAGTTCTTCTGTTGGACTCAAGTCGGGATGTGTCAGTCACAACATGCCAAAGCAGCACAGATTTTATTTTAGCATTAAACAAATGCATGAACGCTTATTCTTACTGATATAAACTAATATTACATTTTTTATATTTCTATACGGTTATACAGTATTACAGCTTACATATAATGTGATATTTGTGGACTCTTCATCTATTAGTGAATTAGATTCAGTTGTAATTTAACAACAGTGAAGCACAGGTTTCTACAATAAACATAATTTAGATATTCTTTAGTATTTGTTGAATATAATCATTTTAATGTAACATGTATTAAAAGTGAATCTTTTCACATGTGCATTTACACGATGCCTGTCATCTCTATGAAGAAAGAATAGCCTGCATTTTGTTTGAGCGTTAGCGCCACCGTGCACAGACTGACAGCGTCCCGGCCTGTTGCGATAAGCCCAACAACAGCCACAGGTCTTTTGTAGAGTTTGCATCTTAAGCTCCTGATCAGTGAATCTCCCACCTCTTCACTGAAGAGCCTCTCTGTCTACCCTGGATTAAAGGGATGAGCTGATACTCTTCTATCTCCTCATCTGTCGCTCTTTCTCCTAGTAGGAGGATGAGAGAAAGATGTCTTTTGTTGGTGGGAGGCAGGTCCACTTGAGTTGAGCTGGAGAGGGTATGCGATGGAGGAGGTTTGGGGGAGGAGAGGTACAGAAGGAGGGAGGATGAGAGACATGATTATTGATGAAGGAGATGTTTTTCAAAGACGCCTACCAGGAGGTATCTCAATGCAAAGGCACTAGAAGATACGGCGGCACGTAGACTAAGAGAGAAAGAGGGAAACTGAGTGTATTGTTTTAATTGGGTAGCAGCTCCCGGTCACTGGGGAGGTCAAGAGTTCGGGCCTCTGCCACTTTGACCCCTCACTGTTACAGCACTTTTTTGTCCGCAGCCACTCCTAGTTTTCTCTCTCTTTTACTACTTTGTGCTATTTTACAACTTCTTTGTTCCCTCATTGTTGAGAGAGGTATGAGAAGGATGGATTGAGCTGGAGAGGAAAGGCATTGCAATGACATGTGTCAGAGAAACTTTCTTCACTTGCTTTATTTTTCTGTGATTTTTCCAAGCCAGTTGCAGTGCTTTTCTTTCTTTCTTTTTTTTAACCTCTTCTATGCTCCAGTATATCTACGTTTATCTCCTCCTTTCACTGCTTTCTTCTCTTTTCCTGTCCTTCTTTCACTCTCCGGGTTGGGAGACAGGTCACAGCTTTAGGGGGATGGCAAACCTGTCATGTGTTGCTTTGTTTTGGTTTTCATCAGAACATACCGCCACAAGTTAACCTGGCAACTGCCTTCCCCTCCTGCCCCGACTGTAAACTGGAGAAATCGTAGCATTCCTCCCCAGGCCAGCATTCTCCAGTGACTCCACAAAAGGTCACTTTGACTTTTAATTTCCATCCTCTGGGTATGATTCATGATTTGCTCTTCTACATGGGTGTGTTGATGTTTATATTTGACTTCCAGAAGAGCAAAAATAAATTAAAATCTGATTGGACGCTCAGCTATTTATCTACCTGGAGATGGCTGCCAAGGCACTATTCGCCGAAATGGGAATTAGTGAATGTCACGAGAGAGAAATGAATCTTGTGCAGCTCTATAAATATTTGACTCTCCTTCCTCGAGCCCTCACCGTGGAAGGAGGCTCTTGCCTAGTCCTGCTCTCCTTACCAGAGGGAACGGGGTGGCAAGTTGTCTGATTAATAGACTTACAGAGAACATAGATCATGTTTTTGGGAGACCTAGAAAAAGTTTGGGCCTATCCTCAGTACCCTACAGAACATCTTATTCAGCAGTAAATCTGAGCCTGTTTTCAGTGAAACATTGCAGCAGGAAAGCATGCCCTGCTTCTTCCTACATTCCTTTGCTGATGCTTGACAAACTGTTCTCTCAATGCCACATGTCTTCATCTTTATGTTGGTTTCCTATTCTTAGCAACTCGAAAGACAGAAATCCCGATGTCTTTCGGACTGTGTTGAAATGGGTTGGACTAACTCCGACAAGATTTTTTGTAAACTTGGAACTTGTTTACTTGGAAAAAACTGTCCCACCATTGTATGTAATGCATGCCTCTAATCCCTTCCTCCTGTCAGATAACAGCAGCTGATTTCAAGAATTTGTTCTGGTGCATGAGTCCTTCCTCGTTTGCTCTCCACCTGATATTTTCATATGCATACAACCAAATCATACAAAAATATGTTTAAGTCAAAAAGACTCGGACTTGATGCCCGTTTATAGAGCTGCCTGCTTCCTCCAGTACAACCGGGGGATGAATGCAACTTTGTGACATGTTTTTTTCTTTTTAAAAAGGTCAGCGAGTTGATTTAAACTTAAAGGCGTTTGCAATTTTTCTTTGCCAAGACGTTTCCTTTTATAATGTGTTTTTCATTTGAGCATGTGTGCTGTTGTGCATCACGTCATCTGAGAGTATCACAGATGGCTCAAGGCCCCTCTTTTGACATGACTCTCATTTATAACCATCAGGGGTGGACGCAACACCCCTTCTCTCTCTCTCTCTCTCTCTGTCTGTCTGTCTGTCTGTGTCTCTGTCTCTCTCTCTCTCTCTCTCTGTCTCTGTCTCTATACTTGTCTTTCATACAAATGCTTGCATGCACCAGCAAATCCAAACTACATTCAACCTAACAATGCCGGCATTACAGAACTCTGTGGTTCAACTCTGCAGTCAATAGGTGGTAGTTTCTTGTCAATCTGGTTTCTGTCCACAAGGGGGACTGCGTTTATTTGCTGATCAGTCATCGTCATCATAACATCCGAATCAGGCTCAAAGTGAAAACATTCAGTTGTTGATTACAACACTGATTTTCTTTTTTTCGTGGTGTTGACTTTCCATGCTTTAAAAAAAAAAATCTGTTTTCAACACTTCATCCCTCCTTTCATTCAACAGTTATTCTATTCAAATTCCCCAAGTAAGGGAACTCAACAAGCTGTTACCCCCATATCCCCCAAACCCACCACCCACCCACTCCACCATCCTATCCATCAACACAGCAACCAGTGATCACTGAAGAAAAGGGATCAGCTCCTTCTGGTGTGTTCCCTCGGCCCATTTAGCATAGGTCCCCACCCCGGGGCCTTCGGGCATGGCTCTGTGCCCTGACAGAGCAGTCTGGGGGAATGCACACCCTGCTGAATGCTTTCTAATGGCTCGGAATCATCTTTAATGAGCTTGAGCTCCGTATGGCGTTGTTCACCTGGGAAAATCACAATCTGTGCATCTGAAGACCGGACACAGGCCTAAGACACGCGCACACGCACACATAGAGAGAGAGAAGCATACACAAAATTAGAAACACACATTCAACTGGCTTTTTGCAGCCTCAGCACACTATTGTCCTGATAGTGAATGGAGCTGGAGCATGGTCAGTCACGGTTCCATTAAGGTGGTGTGAATCAGAAGTCTGCTTGTGTGTTTGTGTTACTGTGTCCAATTTTGTGCTCATTGTCTCCATTCTTGCAGTAATTCTCTTGTCTTTATTTCATCCCTGGAGTCTAACATCTTCACAGAATACATTTTGCATTTAACTGAAAACAATCGCTGCCAGCATACGAACATTCAGATTATTCGTTATGTGGCAAGGTTCCATTAACAGTGATGGCTTCCTCTCTTCAGCCATCTAGCCCTTCTCATTCCACCAGTCTGCCTTATGAGTCTCTTGGGTCTCATAAAGCAGCATACTAAATTTGGACAATCTAATGTGAGCTTTTCACTGATTTGGGCTTCCACCTCATTAATAATTTCATTCTTTTCTAAGATTTTCTGCATATTCCTGACTTTCAGTCTCCTGAGTTTCATTCACCAGTTGAGTTTTTTCACATCCATTATCAATACCTGCTTCATTACAGATCTGTGGTCAACCTGGCTCTCCAATGACAGGACGTTGGTAAGATGATATGCTGATGTTTGGTGTTCAGAAGCAGTCAGGAATGATAGAAAGTGTCTAGCAGGTGTTAATTTTTTGATTTTGGGGATTTCAAACCCATTTTTGCCAAGAGAATTCACAGAGAATACATGTTTGTTGCTGTATTTCTTTTTCATTCTTTCAGAAGCAAATTCGAATGTAAGTTCTGAGGAAATTATGAGAGCTCATCAGTTGTCATGTGATGAATGAAACACACATTTTTATATCAACTAGGAGGTGACCGAACTTTCTCTGTGGCTGGACTGAGACTGTGGAACCAGTTGCCATCACATATCAAGGAGGCCTCTTGCTGTTTTTAAATCACTGCTTAAAACACATCTTTTTTCTTCGGCATTTAACACTAGTTGAGATTTTGGCTTTTGTGATATTCTCTATTTATTCTAGTTGTTTTTATTTCCTATCATGTGTTTTTATTCTTTTTTTACTTTTTACTGTTTTTATTGTTTTACTTGGAGTAAAGCACCTTTGGTCAATTTTTAAAGTGCTATATGAATAAAGTGGAGTTGGAGTAGATAAGAAATTTTGCCAGATGTGAGCGCATGTGAGGGTCTTATCAGAGTATTTCTTTACCTCTCCCACTAATTCACTCCCAGCTGATAAAAAAACTGGATACTTTTTTTTTTTTAATTTAGTCTTTTAGACATGATTAACGTCAGCTACATCTACATCAATTTATTTTGTGTCATTTGGTAACAAATACATTTAATTATTAATCTTGACTTGGTAACATCCAACCAACCATGAGAGATAATATCATCAGAAGGTGGACTTCTCTCCTTCCTTGGACCACAAAGGCAGGATTTGCCATTAAGAGAACACCATCAACAGAAAGACACCTGCTGTTTGCATTTAATGGATAGTGGCCATTCATGGTTATGCTGCCCTCTTCAGTCTTTTCTGTCAGTCCAAACTCAGCTATGAAAAATGGTTTCTCTTTCCTTCATCCTCATTCTCTTCTATCAGTAATGAAATCTGAGCTCCAGCTGAATGCTCACATCACACGCAAAGTTCAAATGTGTCTTTGATGTAAACCAACGTTAATCCTCGACTTTATTCGTCTCTCTTTAAAAGTTCCCTGCAGATGTCCTCTTGGTCCCCCCTCTCACACCTGAGTTTTACGGTTCTACTTCACAGAGCGTCAGTGATCAGGTCAGCAGAGCATGGTGAGCTTCGCCTTATAGGCCCCTGACTCAGAGGTTCGGGGCCCTTACTGCCCCCCGGAGGGTGTGCCCCGTGGACGCAAGGGGTGGGACAGGGCGGCCCCCTTTGACAGCTCAACACACAAGGTCTGCTGGTGACCAAGGGGCCATCTAGGGGGCCTTAACTATACTGCTTTAGATGGCACCACACCCCAGTTCCATCCCCCAAGCCTCTGGGCTGTTGTTCCCTCGGAGAGGAGGGTGTGTTTGCAGGAGAGACCAGGCGAAGACAGGCACATCCCGAGACAAAGGGCGGTCCTTTGGCCGGCACTGTTCTGCATGGTAGCGGCTGTATTCTTCTCCCCTTTTTTGCCTTTTCTTTTCTTTAAGTTAGCTGCCTTTGTGGTACCATGATAGAAACTGGGGGGCAGATATGATGGATGGAACCGGGGGGGGGGGTTATGAACGAGCTGAGGAGGGGAGGCACATGGGTGGATCGGAATAGAGGGGCCCAGTGTCGTGCTCCCTGTCTGACAGGAACGTGCGAGGCATGGGGTGGCCTCGGGGACCCAGGCTGGGGGTGTACGGTCTCTATGCGTGTGTTTCATTTAGAAGAAGAAGTAGAGCTGGAAACTGGGGGAAGGGTTCAAGCGCTGGTGTGAAGGAGGGTGGTAACAGGATGGAGAGGTCTATATAGGGGATGAGGATGTACTTGCGGAAGTTGCCATGGATGGGGAGTTATTATAGAAGATGGTATATATATATTGTGGGGGGAAAAGAGCCCATTCCTTGGCATTGTGGGGGGTTTAGTCCCCCGATGAATTGGCAAGAAAAGTCCTTTGCAAGCAGATTTTCAAGTTGAAAAATAATAGCTACTATTGAAGTGGGGGGGGGCATAGTTTCATGGTGCATAAATCAATATTAGCTCAGATCTGTACTCATCTGACAGTTGAAAATGCATCCACTGAATGAAATTTGTTTAAAACAAAGACTAGAGACGTGTGCGTTGCGTTGCCTATTGCACTTGTAATGAGTGTATGTGTGCACAAGTAGTGGGTGCTGCTGAATGTAGAGCTCAGTTCTCTGGGGGTGAAAAGACAGATGAGGGTGCAGAGTTGGGATGAAGTTACAATATTTCATCACAGACAGTATAGGACCAGGGCTGGATAAATTGTTTAAAATAATCATCATACGACTATCCATTGGCCAATAACATATAAGACCACACACATGGCTCATGAAGTTGTCATCAATTTTGATGCTTCACTTTAGTCTCCCTCTACTTGTGTCTCTTGTAACTTACTGGTCGTCTCACTGTTTGTTTTGCAAAGAAAAAAAAGAGGAATCTCAGGGGACGGACCTCCTCTGCCATGCCTCCTTACTGCACCTTGCACTGTGGAATGTCCTTTCAGAAAATCTATGACAGCCTTTTTCTTGATTCGCTTCCCTCTCCCACTGTCCACCTTGCAACATGGAATGTCCTAATCCACAAAGATACATGGACAAGTTCTTATAACCCTAGGAACACCTTTCAACAATTTGCATTAAAAAAGCACCCCCCCCTCTCAGCCTCTTAGCTCTATTCAAACGAAGAATGTCTTGATTGTTGTTGCAAAAACAAACGTAATGTTTTAGCAGCATACGCAGTGGTTGCTCCTTTTTATCCCGTAATCGAATATTTATTTTCAAAGCTTGTTTGAGACGCTTTGGATTATTGTTGAGTTCTTTGAATGAAGCTTTAGGTCTATTAGTAAATGTAGGAACCTCATTGCATTCCTACTGTAGTCCATCAGATTAACTGGAGCTCTTTGTTGACCCATGCAGACCACCTGCTGCATGACAAAACGCCCCTACGTCACACTTTCACTTTTCTCTGACTGAGAAAGACTGCTAACCTCCTCCTGTTGCATCAGCGACAGGAAAGAGACAAAGAGAAAATCAGAACAGACGTCAATCTTCTGCCCATCACATACCAGTCAGGACCTGGCAACCTGCTGGCGCCCCTATGGAGACTTGAGATGAGTGTCTGGCAGCATGCTGGTTGTCCAAAGCAGGCAGGCTGGTGGCTGTCACCCAGTGCCCAGAGAGAGACATCCTCTTAGGGCTGGGACAAAGGTGGCTGGTCCTCAGGGATTAACCATTAGCATGCTAGTTTGTGTGTTTAACACTGGCCTGAATGGAAAGGACAAGAGCCAACACCCCAGTCTTTTCTTAGGCGGGGAAGTGTTACTGTTTCAGCTGCTAATGCTGGTTTTGACTTATGCATATATATGCATACATGCATGTATATAGGAGGAATTTTTGCTTCTATCGGTATGCTGACTGACTTTTGTCAGTGTTACATTGTGAAAAATTATTAAGTTTATCACTATATTTTGAATCTAGGCCAATATAAAGGCTGCTTAATAGTTAAGTTAATCTTGTAAACTTATATTATGATTAACGAGACTATAGTTTCATGACGGCATCATCCTTTAAAATGACTGGTCTGCTAGTGATGATTAGAGTCTTACATCACTTTGAGAAGCATACATGTTTTTTTGCCATCAAATGTGCCCAATATGCATAATTTATGTTTCCGAGGAGGAAAAAATGACTTTAAACTTAATGGTAAACAAGCTAAACTCATGCACCAGAATCTGCTTCGCTCTAGAAATCATGTCAATGTGCAAACCGGAGTAAAATAAATCATTTAAAGCCAGGTGGTGGTGAATAAGCCACTTTCAGAATGTTGATTTGTTTCTTTTATTTTTTTAGCTATCTGTTCACTGAACTGAACATGGTCCTTCTTTTTCTGTTTGTGTGTTGGCTTAATGATGTGGAAAGACGCCTGTATGGAAATCCAAATTTGCGAATGTGTTTTTGTATGTATATCCATGATTGTGTGAAATAACCCTTTTTTCCTGCTGCTGCTGTGTGTGATTATGTGCTCAGCATTGCTGGCTGGTGGCTGATAATAACACAAGAGACCGTGTGTTTGTGAATCTCTTAGTTGAGGAGATTCCCACCGTGCTCAGCGTGTCTGGGCTCTGTGTGTTTTTGGGGTTGCACGCGTGACTCCGCCAGCTGTTCTATTCTCCTGTTGGCCCCCTCAACCCTACGCAGCCCTTGTCCCTCGCCGACCCCTCCTTCCCTCAGAGGCCTGCTCTTCATCTGATAAGGGCTGCACTGGCCAAACCCTTAGCAGAGCTCCTCAGAGCTGCTCCATGCTAACAATACACCCTCCTTTCCCTCCATCCTCACACCATTTACATGTGAAAACACAGGGTCTTATCTTCAGTCCACTGGAGCAATGGCACAACAGCCAAGTGAGAGTGCGTGTTGGTATATGTGTTTGAGGGGCCTTAAGAGAGCTGCATGAGTCAAATCAAACTGCAAACGTGTACACTTCTGTGCCAAAGACGGTATTTCTATTTCTATTGCCCCCTTTTTTTTTCCAGCCGAGAAGCTACATGAACAAATTAAACATACAATAACCTCAAGAGTCTCAGTCAACACTAGTTGAAAGAATTACAGGTTTTATTGTTAGTGGGATATTAGCAAGTTTTATCACACTTGCACCATATCCAATAGCTGGCGGCTATGGTAATGCATAATCAAAGACTCCCAAGAGAGGAAGAGTAGTCCCTCTCTTCCACATCCTTGGATTGTAGCCATGGTGGCTGTTAGCAATAATTCTAATTTACATGAACGTTAATGTCAGCACTCGCCTCATTATCCTAACTGCCAACTGAGCTCCCACTATTACTCCTTACCTCATCACTGTTTGCATTTTCCTCACAGTTCTCTGCAACACTGCCAACCAGTCTATCAGTGTTACATAACTTAATAGCAATAAAAACACAACTAATAAATTAACATACAATTTTGCAGTGTGCATAGAAATTCCGTTCTGCCCATTCACCAGCTGCCATGCAAAGAAAGAGACCGGGACAGACAGCGAGAGAAGTGTGCAGGCTTTTAATTAAAGTCTGTGTAGTTGAGGGCCGAGGCTACGCAAACATGGGCCTCCAGCAGCAAAGTTTAAGATGAGGTAAAGGAGAGTGGGGTGTAAAGAGAAAAAGAGGCTAAAATTGGAAGGAGGAGGAGATGTGAGGGGAATGAAAATGAGTGATGTGTGAGGGTGGGAAGATAAAAGATGAGCAGACTGGGATCCGGGGCTAGTAAGAAGAGATGGGCAGGTAAAAGCGATGGGAAGGACAAGAGGGGATGGGCGAGAGCTGACAAAGATGGTATCATGTTATCTGATGTGTCATAATGTGATGCGGATATTGGGGTGGAACAGCAGGATGAGAAGCCGGGCTCTACGGCGATATTACAATGAAAATGAGGGGCAGCTGATGAGATAATATTTATGTATCCACTTGTTTCTGAGACATGTAGATAGTTGCTATGAATCCAAAGTATATGGAGATATAAGTTTGTAATGAAACGCGCTAGAAAAAGTGCACTGATGTATGCTTGATAGGACAAAATAGATAAATAATAACAAAATAAGTACTTGGGTTCAATACAAATCAATGCAACAAGGTGACAGAACAGACATCAGTTTTGAATCTGATACTTGTGTTCAATGGCGACACAGTGACATCTACTGGTGGAACTGCAGAACTGCACATCTCAGTTCAGCCGCTAATCTTCAATGACTACAGTTCCAAGCAAAGGTAGTACTTAAAACTCAAGTACTATCTGACCATCTGACATCTGCACAGTTATTTGTTATATTGCAATAAAGACTATTTATCTTCAATCCTTTTATACTTCACACCAGCAGCTCAGGTGAAATCTTGTATTTTAAACGCCACTACAATAACAAATACCCCTTGTTTTCTTTTTATACATCAAGACTTTCCAACAAGTTTTTTGAATATTATCCTACTTTAATATGTCCAGAATAACCTATGAATCTTTATGTACAAAAATAAAAATGCAATTCAATTATTTATTCAAATCCAGGGTTTTGGAAGATTATTAGGCGTTTGAGATTTAACTCTCACAGTCCGTTTCCTCTTGGAGATACACTGTTGCCTATTCTTTTATTCCTATTTATACACAGTGTGGAGCAGCTGAGAAGATATAAACTTTAACTATAAAGAATATCACATTGCCATAATCATTCGTTGAGAAGAAATGAAAAATCTTGTATTCTGACTTCCTGGGTTCTAGCAGAAGTATAAACTTGGATGTCATTTGTTCTACCAATTCTTAATTGTATCTTTATTTGTTATTTAAGTCACTGCATACTGTACCTTTAAAGTTTTTTTTCTGCATCATTTTAATGATTTTATGCTCCAGTCCTCACTAAGACCAGGAAAGTGGATCATATAACACCAGTCCTCACTAAGACCAGGAAAGTGGATCATA
>JAOXYM010000010.1:28556350-28567206 GCA_028567055.1 Leptatherina wallacei | reverse complement strand
TCTGCACCGGTGGATCAGCGGAGACCCGTGTTGGTCCCAGACGCTCCAAACCAACATCTCATTAATATGCTCACTTAGGTGATGGAGGGGTGTGAATCACAATCTGTCAAAATGACCGACGACCTTCAGATGTTTCCGTCACACACACACACACACACACACACACACACACACACACACACACACACACACACACACACACACACATAAACCTGGACAGCTCCATTTTGAATTTTTTTTATTCTACAATATTTGGGCTGATCCTATATGAAAAAAAGATCTGCACAGAAACTAAAGATAAGTTTGAAAACACAACTTCTCTCTCTGTGTTTTCAAATGTTTTTTATGTTCTAACTGGTTCTTCTGCCCCCAACCGAGGGACCATCATTATCATTGTTCCCTTCATCAAGACTCAGACTATTTCCTCTCCCCAGTGCCATCCCCTTTGCAGGGTTTTGCAGAGCAGCATATAAAAAACAAAACAAAAAGAAAAAGAACAATGAAAGGTGGAGGCGAAGAACAGAATTGTAATGCTTCCAGTCAGTATGAGGAGGCTGCTGTATAGCTATTAGCCTGAGACAGGCAAGTCCGATCAAACTGGATAATCAGCTGCAGCTCATATTCAATAAAGGAACTGACTCAGCTCTTCAGTCCTTTCAATTCCTTATTGCAAATAAATCTTTTTGGCATTTTTATCCTGTTCCTATCTCATTTTGTTTTGTTTTCGTTTGTTTTTTAATTTATGTTTAAGAAAAATCTCCTAAATCAGAGTTTAGTACTACATGGAAAATTAGTACAGTTTGAATTTTCTTTGAGTCTCATGCAGCAAATCACCATGTTTTCCAGCAACCAATCCAGCTGTATATAACATAACACAATTTTGTGGTGCTGCTTGTTTTTTTCGCTAAAATTAGACAAGAAGCTTCTGTGTTTCTCACCACATGTGGAGCAGTAAAAGGATTCAGTGCTCCAAGAACATTACTAAAACTGTCACCTCCATGCTCTTGGACATTAGATACAAGCGGCAACCTCCGACCTATGTGAAGCCTATGTGGAAGTTGCAAAAATTGCAGTTTGCCACTCATCCGCTAGGGGCTGACTCTAAAAGGGAGTCAATCCCCATAGACTCCCATGTTAAAAAGGCTCACTTCACAGCAGAAATAAACATGTTTACAGCCTTTAGGTTTAATAGGTCAAGTTTAGTTTAGGCAATTCCTTTCTGGCTTGCTTCAGACTGTCAGCTGTGTGTTCTGTATTCAGGCCACAACACCATAAGCACACCTCCTCTGACTTGGTTATGTACTGCATAGTAATGGACATGAAGGTGCCTGCTCCTCTGTTAGTCCACACATCAGATGTGCAGGCATCGAGTGGTTTATCGCAGATATGCCGCGTTATGAATTTTCTAGTTTCAGAGTAGATTTTGGGGATCTCTGTACAAATGGAAAAAAGGAAATCCTTCTTTGGTAGCTGGTACCTGGGGATCAACTATTCAAGCATTTGCTGGAATCCAAGCTTTACCACTGTGTAGATGGGAACCTGATTTATGCATATGAATTCAGCTATCCACAGTTTCCTGGCTTCATGTGAAGTTTTGTCCTATTTTCTGTGCCTCTAAAAGCTTCGGATGTGAATGGTTGGATCTGTTTGTCGATTTTGTGCCTTTGTCTTCTGTTCAACATCCTCCTCATGCTGATGCGGTAAAAAGACAATTGGGAAGATTCAGCTATCAGGTGTAGTTCCATGAAAACAGCACAGACACTGCTGCACACACACACACACACACATACATGCACACTGCTATATGCTGACAGGCTGAACAGTAACAGCAGTACAAACATTATTAGCAGCACACAGCTCACATTATGAGCTTTTGCTGTGTTAGCCTAAATAAGCAATACTTTGTAAACATTATGTGTGCAGCATTGCTACAACAGAAGCAAATGTCTTAATTCAGATCAAGTTAACAATTGAAACTCTCTCTGTCTCTGTGCGGATCTAGATGGCAGTTTTTCAGGTACTTACACTTTGAGGTGCTTCATCTTTTTGCTCCATTTTCTCTACAATGCTGTTTGCCAACGTTTCATGGCTCCAAACTGCAGGCGTTATTAGTATTTTGTAATCATTCTTCGAGGCAGTGCAACTAGATTTTGTGTGAAGCTTGTTTTGTTTTTTTTAAAAAGTCATCATCCTATATATCCAGTAAAACAGCACGAAGGAACAAGGCCATCATTAGAGATGTTGTAAAGAAAGCAATGCTGCGACTTTCTCATTGCAACCTCTGCGTGGCTCAGTATTTGTCAGAAAACTAGTAAAAAAACATAAACTTAAAATGTAAGAAACTCTTGAAGCGCATTATTAAAGTGTCCATGCGCAGATGCTGGTGGGAACCGCAGCACATCTGTCAGCAGCATCTTTAAAAGCAGGAAGATAATCATCGCTCTGCAGAAGGCAAAGTGACAAAAAAGTTCAAAAGAAGTTGGTGTCTCTGCTGTTTGAATGTTTGATTTCGCAGTGTGAGGCTTTTCATTTAAAATAAAAAGGGCAGCTCGGCATCTCTTTAAATAGTTTATCACATTTGCTTCCTCCGAAATGCAGGTCAGGTGATGAAAATATGAATGTGCTGCACTGTAGTCCTGAAATAAATAAATCAGTTAGGAGCACCAGCGCTACCCTGAGGGCCTGCTTTTACCCTCTTGGCCCTGCTCTTCTGACTTAAATGTAAAACAAAACCATAAATGATGTTTGCTTTGTTTCAGGAGGGAGGGGTGTAACAGTCAAGTATGTTGAATTTTCAGCACCACTTGCAGTTGACAGCACTATTTTGTACATGTTATTGTACTTTCGAATAGCACTATGTAACTTTCAGACCTTAAAAACACATCTTTCTGAACCGTTTTTGGCATTTATTATGTAGATTCCTGAGGCAATTGTTGCCCAGCAGCATCCCAAGGCTGAGAAACCGCACGTCATAACTTTGTGTTCCAGCCCGGAACATCACATTACAGCCAAGTTTAGCTTTACGCACTGCGTCGCACAGCAACAACTTCATATGAATACACTGGCCGCTGTGAATGCACACCGTGGCTGATTCATCAAAGATCTGCAAGAGGGCATTATTGGAGAAAGAGAGGACAAGAAAGAGAAAGGGACAGAGCAAGACTTAAGACAAGAGTCAACATCGGAATGACTTTCACTGGCACGAAAAAGCTCAGAGTACAGGTCGGATGCAAGATGGATGCTGAATTAGCTGTCATTAGGAGAAGCCAAAGGGGGTAAATCTGCGAACATTCAGTAGTGCTTCTTTAAACTTACCTGGAGTTTAACGGTGACACTGAACCTGCTCCATTCATACTCTCCCCCTTTGATCCAAACTTCCCTCTTCCCAGTATAATTAATCCCTTTTATGATGTTTTTTCTCATTCTAAACTTGTGTTTTTCCTCATCCTCATCACAAGCACCCACTCCATCTGCCAGCAGAGGATTCAGGACACTTCATCATGAGCCAACCACCTGCAGAGCGCTCTGGTAGGATGAGGAGTTTCTCCACCAAGGAGTCCGTACAGAAACTTGTTCCCCCTGCAGTGATTTTGGTACCTCTGGTATCATAGGAAAGGGTCTATCATCCACTATCAACTGTAACGCTAATCCTTAGATACGAAGTAGATTTATTCAATACAACATGAGAATTTTCCACATGGACTTGCTTTGACCGTCACCATCATTAAAAATCATCCTTTGCTTTCATAAATGAAGAATTTGTGAATATTTGTTATCGTTGTCTGAGCCAGACATGTTTGCTTCCCTGCTGATACTGAGCTATTCAATTTAAACCTTTTTTTTTAGAAATCCATTTATGCTTCATACATCTTATTCTCTATAAGAACTTCAGTTAAGTTAGACATCCACATTAATGGTAGCTGCACATCAACAGCTGCAGTATTTAGTAAGGGATACAGCTGCATCAATGTAATCAATCCCCCTCCATGCAATCACACATACTTTTGTTTCATCTCTGTAATTAAAGCTTTTGAAATAGCACCCATTCACTGAGGATCCCATCCATCAGCCACCAAGCCCAGGCATGCATGGCCTTATTCGATAACACAGAAACACAATCTCTCACCCACAGCACCACAGCTGAGACAGACCACACATCAAGTTGTGGTGTACAGCAAAAGTGAGTCAACTTTATGCCCATCCAATTAATAATGCAGCTACTAGCTTTGCATCATCCATAGCCAGAGGGTGTCATGGGATACTTTGTTAGGAAGGGTGATCATAAAGCATTTTCTGGATGGTTTGTGTGTTGCAGAAACAACCTGCAGAGATGCAGTAACATGCACAAAATGTAGAAACACTAAAGCTGTGTCCCAGTTCCACGTGTACTGGAAATGCTTGTCTACAGAAAATAAATGAAGATAAGCGCTTGTAGGCATCAGCTGGTTCGAGACTTTGGATAACTAATGCCAAAGTCTTTTCTCAAATATTTTCTCATTTATTTTTGACTTTCAAGATTTCCCTCAAGCTGTCTCACTAATGTCATTAAGTTTCTTCCCACAGTAATTAGCTTCTTTTCCCTTTTGCATACAGTTTGTTTTCACTACGAGAAAACTGGCAACATAATGGAACATATAACACTCTCAGTGAGAAGCAGTGGCTTGTATGAAAGTACACAGGTGCACTTTTATTATTAAAGTTACATACTAGGTTATTTTTCATGGTTAAGTTTTAATTATGGGACTTCCCTCTAGTCATTTGACATGAATTACTCTTTGTATTTAGCTTTTAGCTCTGTGTTCTTTAATTCCAGAGCTTACATCACCTGGTTCAAGGCTCTTTGGGAAAGCCCTCTGATTGGCTGACTTCTGGAAGCTAGCAGAGGTGCAGCATTCAGTACTTGCAATGATCCTCTTGTCTTCTTTTATTGTTAAAGGTTACTTCTTCAACCTATCTGTGCCTGTTCCATCCCATATCCTGTCTTCAATATAAGGATTCAAAATATAAACGTCCACTGTAATTCAGATAACAGCAGGACCTCTTTGGTAATAAGAAAACTGTCTTTTGAGAGACATAACAGTAGCTGTAGTCTTTCAGTCAGTGACCATACATTTAATATGGACATATATAGAGACATATAAAAGTAATAGCAAGTACACAACCTTCTTTCTTTACATATTTTTGTTCAAATTTGGTTAAACATTACTCTGAATTGTATATCTGGAGCTGATTTGCAAGATTGGAAAAAAAATTCTTTTTATTTGTTTAGGTGAGTAATCATGTACATTCGTACATAATTCCTGCTTTTGAGAATTTGCACGGACATTCTTCAGGATAAAAATACAACTAAATAAAAGAAAAATTAATGGTTCAAGTTGATGAAATCTTTACACTGCTTCAGGTTATGCAGCAGATTAATAGAGGGGTTGAAGTAGGCAACAGTTAAATAACCTGTTGGTCAATATAACATCTACTCTGCACAGTCTACAAGATATCACCTTTAATTCTGAATTTCACAAAAGAATAAATGATTTATAATTAGCGGCTCATTATATGTTCCAGTCTAATTCAAACACTAACACTAGCATAAATAATAGACAAGATGGGACATGAAGGTTTACTGAGTTGAGCAGAAACAACTAAAATGTAGAAAATTTCCAGTGATGAAAACTGCAGTTTCAAAACAAAAATGTTTGTCGGCCTTCCTCTTTATGGTGACGGCTTCCATGGCTGTGAAGCTAGTTCAGGAACGGACTTCTTGATGGCAGAAATTTCACTATGTTTTGGTAATTCCTGGGAAAGGTCACGCGTATGTTTGTTCAGCATCTGTCCAGCAAGATGCTTCAATACTACTGCCACGATTAGTGACTTCTAACCAAAAACTGCAGGTAATGTCTACAAGAATATTAGAGCACAGATTTTGTACAGTCTCGGCAAAGTATAAACACGGAGAGGTACTGTGACAAATAGAAAAGTGCAGATAAACTAATGCTTATTCTCATTTTGAGTTATTTATGGCTTCTGTAGAACACAAATGACTGTGCTCCATAAAAAAAAAGGCAAACTAAAATGAATGAGTCATGCTTTGTTGCATGCTTCAAGATCTGAGCTTATCTAACTTGGAAAAGCTTGTGATACACTCTTCAGATAAGAAACTCTATTTTTTTTCTCCAAGGCATCGGGACATTTTTGTTTTGTCTGTGAAACCTTTTACCCAGCACTGTACAAAAGGAGGATAAATTTGTGATAACAGCCACGATAATGTCAGAAGTAAGCATGCAGAGCACCGTCTGCTCCTGCATATTGTCTGGACTGACCCCATTCGCCAAACAGCCATTAGCAGAAAAAATAAGTGAAGGAAGCCAAATGCAAAATGTTGCAGAGTTGGTCGAGGCTACTGAAGCATTAAAGTCAAAGTACACAGAGAAGAGCATGTTTGTGCATTCACATGGAGTAAAGTGGTGGAAAAACTGTGCAATGATTTAAGAGGGGCCAAATTTGCCTTAATAACATAATAAATCACTTCCAAATGGACCCGTTTCATCATATATTTGATCTTTCAATCTTGTATCTTAGTGGAAGAAATGTTAATGGTAACACATGGCGAGTCTTGTTGCATTATTTAAGCTGCTGGAGCCATATACTGTAATTCTTCTTATCCAGCAGATTACATACATTATGTATATACACAGATTTGCATACACATTTGTCCTGCAGGCACATATGTGCTCCCTTTTTCTCACATTCTCTCTATCACGCAAAGCTGCTTAAGAGGAGCACCAAAGGTGAAACACGAAGTAAAAATCTCTTTTTTGTTTGTACTGAAATCCACTGCTCCTTTTGTCTTCTCCTCCCCGGGCTCAAACCCAGCATGGTTTCAACATGCCACTGGTATGTGGGTGTCCTTATGGCAGTATCAAACAGTGAAAACAACGTAAAGAGTAAGGATGGATGAGAGAGAAACAAAGAAAACATAGGATAAGAAGGTTTTTAGTGCGATGCATTACGAAGTCAAGCATTGCAGATCTCAAAGTGACTGGAGCCCGACAGCGGAAGCATGGCCAGCGGATACTGGCATGACAAGCAAGTCCATGATGAGGGGAGTTGGGATTGAGGGGCAACAGGAGGTTTAATTTAAAAGAGAAGTGATGAGAAAAAAGGTAGATACAGGAGCCAAATGCTAAAACTGACAAAAGTTGATGGGAGGCTAATGGTACATGAGCTGAATGAGTCAGAGAAAAAGAGAGGAGAGAACAAAGAGAACAAAATTGAGAAAGATGGTGCAGACTCTCAGTAATTGCCATAAATGAGATCAGCGTTGCATAAAGGGACAAATCTAGGCCCCTAGTCAGTCTGTGTTTCAAATATGACCCTTTTAAAAATGGCTCTGTCTCCTTCCTTTCCTCCCCACGACTCTCCTGTTATCATTCAAACTCCTATTTTCCATTTTATGTTGTATTCATCCTTACCTTCTCACCACTTTTGTCTAAACTGCTTTGTTTCATTCCCACCTCACCACTCTGGCTCATCTTCAATCCACTGATCCTGATCAGTGGATTTCCCCGGTGCTTCTTCTGTTCCATTCTTACCTTTACTTCTTGCATCTGTCTCTCAGGTTTCTGTCTGCTCATTCTCATTTCTTGCTTCCTGCTTGTTTTATCATCTTTTCCCCTCAGTTCCTGTCCTTACTCTCCTCTGTGATTTTTTTCCCTTCTCTCTCACCAGCATCTATGACCCCCATTTTCCATTTTCACTTTCTTGTTTATTTCCACTTTGTCTACCCTTTGGATTCCCCATCTCTACATACAATAAATTTTCATCACATCCCTTTTCATTCTCCATCACTCTCCCTTGAGCACTCTTCTATTTCCCCTGTCCCATCTAAGGCCTCTCCCTTCATTTAGCATTTCCCTGGTGGATACATCAGAGTCAAACACATCCATGAATCCTCAAACCTCTTAAACCACACCGAGGTTACAGCAATGTAAAACACTTCTGCATTATATCACACCTCTTTAATTACTGGGGATGCCTTTAAGGCAGGAGAATACACACTGACAGCCATGGCTGGAAAAAGCCCATCTTATTACAGTGAGAACTGGCTGATGCTCTTTACCCATGATAGCTGCAAAATGGATAATGGTGCCACTTTATAATTAACATTGGATCAGTTACTGTCAGATTAACGAACAAATAAATGTAAGTCATAGAGTTGTGGGAAATACAGCACCTGCACATGATGTAAGTGATCCATATAGTTCCTGTCAGCTGCAATGTCAGCTGGTAAAAGGCCAACCAGCTGACTGCTCCTTTCCTCACATCCAGCGCTAGATTTGCCGTTGTCAAAAATCCCCTTTGCTATTTAAAAGAACAAGCTCCTAGCTATAACCCCAAGCTACATATGCCAAGCTTTGATGGAGGTTTGGATCGTGCAGTGACGAGATACAATTGATGAATTGGCTGAAAAAAATGTCCAGGGTGTGTTTACACAGCAGTACCATGAAAACATTTTCTCCTTTAAAAGATTTTTTTCAGCAATTCCGTACCAACATTAACACAACTTCACTAAGCTCCAAGGTGGGGTTTTCTACAACAGTGGTTCACAAACCTGGGGCCCCCCAAACACCACAGGTTCCCCGAGGCTTTGACAGTTCAGAGCCAGTATGGTTAAAATGAAGGCCGTCTCCACACAGAGGCGAGTTGAGGTGTATTCTCTTAAGTTTTCTATCATTTGGGGGTTTCATTCACATGGAACAAATGTTTCGGGAGGCTGAAAACACTCAGCTCCATTTCAATGATGAGACATGTCTGATAAATGCCAGGTTGCAGATGATTCGTCCTTATTTTGGGGAGGAAAAAGTAATGCTTTACGCTGGTAATTAGCTTAACTTTGGTTTTATCAAAGGAAAGGAATCGGCCAGAATGCATCATTTATGGTGAGGAGCAGCTAATGAAGGCATGGTTTCAACACGGGGTGGGCGGGGGGTCTACAGCTTTTCGGTAGTTGCATAAAGTTGCATAAACTTAGAGCTGCTCACAAAAACCTTGAAAGTCTCTTAAGAAACCAGGAGGAATAGTCAATCAAAGGGTCCAATTTAAAAAAATTAATTCCAGAGACTGCCCTCATATTTATCAGTATCTTGTAAAATTCACTTTAACATTGACTTGTTTTGGACCCCAGCCAGCAAAGCCGGTGCAGAACAGGACGGCTATGGGTAGAAAAGTTGACACACTTTTGGGGTGTGAAAAAAAACCTAAACAATGTTGAGTGTTTTGAAGGATATGCATGAAACTAAAGCTTTAAATGGGTGCAAAAATCACAATGTGGAAATAAATAATTTCTCCAACTATAATGGGAACATGAATCAATATCTAATAAACGACTATTTAGAATAAGTCTGAATATTGTCGTGTGAACACAGTTCACAGCACTGCTACAGCACTGTGGAAGGTCCCCGGCACCCAGACAGCCAATCAGTTTGATTTTGTAGCCTAAATGAGTATAAATGAGTAAATTAGAAAGCTATTTCTTTTGATAACATGCACTGAAACACCAGATGACAATGTTAATTACTCCATTAAATTCCATTTTATTTATACAGAACCAAATCACAACATCATTTCAGAAAGAAATGGGTCAAGACCTTACTGCTCAAATGTATAATTCAGTTCGAGCCATTTTCTTTTTCTCTCCATCTGCCATTGCTCCCAGGAGCTAATGTGTGGGAAAACTGGGTGTTAGCAAAATAACCAAACTGCATTCATCTTGTTAATCCACCTTATCTGTGAACACAGCTCATCCTGCATCAACAAATCTGAATTAAAACACCATCATGCAAAGAAAAGAGAAAAAAGAAAAGAAATAAGCAGAGCCATGAAAGTTCACCCTTTTCTATTTGCCTGTGGTGTTTTATTTCTTCTTTTCTTGTGTACAATAATTCCCTCTTAATACAATAATTTTAAGTTTCTGGTACAATTTCCCATCTAAAAATGCTGAGTGCAGCAGCCTGCAGCCATAACGCAACTGACTGACTTTGCTTCTCACTGTATGGATGGTTGCATTAGACATGCTTGGAGAAAAGATAATACGCTCATAAAACTAGGGTGGCGGAAATTAAATTGAGTTCTGGGCACATAACCGTCTTTGAAAATTACTATGTCCAAAAATTTTAAACATTCATCAAAGCTATCCAAGAGAATGAAATCCTATTCATAGCACCTTTGTACTCTGGTTTCTTTTTTTTCTATTTTTAACTCAATCTAAGGCAGTTTGAAGGTGCAAAAACAGCCTTAGCCCCTACTATTCAGATATACGGTGAATAGACAGACATACAAAATAATAACCAGAAGAAAAAAAGACCTCACCTGAACTGTCTTCACTTAACCATCTTTAATTTTGCTCTACTTCACATTTATCAGAGATAATGTTCATCGTATTGAGCCAGGATTTGATAGAAATTTAGAGCTTTAGCTGCATTATTCCAAAGTGTTTTAACTTTATTTTCATTTATGGTGTCTCATCTTCATTTACTCATCACCAGTAACACATATACTGATAATGACACATCTTTACAAATCTCCCTTTGCTGTAACTCCAAAAGTATTCAAGCAGACCTTGTGGTTGTACATATTTCACTATGGGTGTGCAATTTTCAAACAGAAGTATAAAGAAATAGGCCGGATGGCTCAAAGGGTTAAAGAAGAAACCAAAAACAAACTGAATACACTTTCCAAGAAAGTTCCCTCTGTTGCACAATTTACTCTTATAGACTTTACAGTGGCTGTCCGGTCCCTGTACGACCGGTGTCAGAGTGTGGTCCGCATTTCCGGCAATACATCAGATTTGTTTCCGGTGA
>JAOXYM010000010.1:28512775-28540670 GCA_028567055.1 Leptatherina wallacei | reverse complement strand
CACACACACACACACACACACACACACACACACACACACACACACACACACACACACACACACACACACACAACAGAACAGAACAAAATGGGAAGGTTGTTCATTGCATTGGTCACAGAACCGCCTCCCTTCACATGAAGAGTCTGGTAATAACCCGGCATTGTTCAAGCCTGGACATCTAAATGTTAAACTAACTGGCTCAGGAGGTTTTTAAGCATGTTTAATCTCTGCTGAAGAAGGGAGCTTTTATAAGCATTTATAGACCATGTCAATAGTACACAGGAGGTCAGTTTGGAGGTCAGTAAAACAAAACGCAAAGAAAAGCCCCACTGATGCTGTTGCAGGCTTTTCTAGTCGATTTTACTGCAAAAAGTGATCATTTTAATATGATAAAATAATCTGAGTAATCCATTAAACAGAGGAATGTTTTTATTAATTCATTTATTCTGGTTGCATAGAGACGGGTCTTGTGAGAAATAAATTTCACCTTCAATCTCAGATGCTGACTTTGTTTTCAGTTCAGTGCTGTGAACAAAGCAACGTTTAAGTGGCCCTTCACCATATCATATATCTATCTCCTACATCTGTGACTTTTATAGATATCTTTTCCTCCTCAAATGGTTGGGTTAGTACTACAGTGTATATTCAGGTATAACTTCAGCTTGAATAGAAAAAAAAGGCATGAGCAGCCTCTTGTTACAATCAATGTGTTCTGGTCTGAATGCAACGGGCCCTGCTATAGGTCCTTCATTAATTTCCCTCTAAGAGGGATAAATAAAGTATATTTCATTTCATTTAATTTCTAGTTCAAAGGCATTTGTGAGCATAGAATACCGAGTACATGGATTCTCCCCAACAGAGAGTCGACAACCTCAGCCTGCACTACCGCTAGTTTGGAACAGGCGCTGCTTTGAAAATCCCCTCTCCGACTTCTCTATCACTTTGAGACACATTGCTGCGGAGGTCTCTTCACTCCTCTTGCTTTATGCATCAACTGCCCCCCCCCCCCCTGCTTTCGGGCCTACTATGTCTTTGCTCTCTTGCCTGCTCACGCCTTGTCTGAGGATGCTCAGACAAGGGCAAAGAGGCTAATCCTGGCTCTGAGGCCCTCTAAGCTCAGTCAGCCCTCTTCCCTTGCTCTTCTGTCAGCAACCATTTCGTCTAACACTCTCCCAGGCTGGCGTTATGGACACCAGAGAAAAGGACAGTACTTCTGACCTCTTTATGTGAGGAATAATTCAGGACCCTACCTCTGAACCTCTGCCTTAGGCCATGTTGAAGAACAAGCCATCACATATAGAAATAAATGACCCTCTTTCATTACTCTTAAAGGCTCTTTTGCTGTTTTTTCTCTTTTGCTTGATTGTTTGTTTTCCATTGTACCATTATATAATAAGGCACTCTTCCTTAAGGCTGTTGCTACTGTTGCTACCTCACAGCGGATTGACTGCTCAACACACAGGTAAACCTTTCTGCATTCTGAGTCATAGCATTTTCAAACAGCGTGGCGATGATCCAGCCGATGCCGCCCACATCGAAGGGAAGCAGTGGGAAGCAAACACAGGTCGAGCCATGCAATACGATGCAACTGCAAAAAACGACAAACAAGTTTCATTTGCACATAGTTAAAGTCACATGGGACAAAGAAAAAAGGTTATAACTCCATGAATAAAAGAAGAAGAAATGGATTGGATGAAAGCCATTTGTAACAGGTCCTGACCTCACACTGCAGAATATTTACACCATGCATTTTATCTTTTAATGCAATCAGGCTGAGTTAAGGTGATATTGCTTCTCCTTCCTCAGCATGAACTGTAAAAAGCAAGCAAGAAGTATTTACATGACTCCAGCTGACCCTTGTGCTAGAGGGAAGCAGAACAGCAAACAAACAGAAAAGGAGCGGTGGAGTTAGGAGGAAGATAGAAACTAGCTTTTCCTTGGTGAATAAACATTCTTGACCATTCGAGAGACAATTCCTAGCAGCCTGGCTTGTCAGGCACAGCAGAGTGGGATGCATCTGTGATAAATAATGGATTTATAGGGCCATATTCACCTTCATGATTCCCTTCAAGAGAAGCTCACTTTTGGAAAGCACTGAAATACAATACAGTCGGGTCAACAACGAGGCCAAGACTTGTGTAATTTTTAAGCAAACCACATCTAAAAATACAAGAATCTTCCAGAAAATGTCATCTGAAGTTCACATGTGGGTGGATAAGTCTTGTAAAACACTGTGTTGCTTGTGGACATGATGTTCATTCATGCCCCCCCCCCCATCATTTGTTTCTCCATGTCGACCTCTTGGTTTTCAAAAACAAGATTTTTTTTATAAACGAGACACCAGGGAGATGTCACCACACATGACCTTTACTTCAGGCACCAAATAAGCATTTCTTGGATCAGAGACATCCGCATCAGCACAATCTGCTGGCTAATGGGCTTAAAGGGGATCTACTACAGCTGTCTTCTGGTGCAAATGCATGTGATAAAAATAGCCGCTGATCAGGGGGCAAAAAAAAAATACACATTTTTCCAGAGATTTTTATATGTTGACGCATTCAGATTATGGCTGCGTGCATGTGTGTGTGTGTGTGTGTGTACACATGCAAAGCACAAACAGTCGATGCCTTACAGGTACATGGAGAGAACTAGGAGATTGCTAAAAGATCTCATTTTCTTTGTAACCCTGAGGCATTTAAATCTGACTAACTCAAGTTCATTTTTAAGTACAAAAAATAATCTAAATTCCCACTGATACAACTAAAGCTCATATTCATGGAAACTACATGACAGAAGGCATCTGCTCATGTTACAGATGAGGGGAAATTTTATATCCTGCAGTGGTCAACGCTGCACAGCCTCCTGAGCAACAGCTGTGATTCCAACGGACAGCAGACACAAAACAAAAGACACCCCGTGTGATTTATGGTGATATAAGACTGATGAAAGTCACTCTGGCAGCAATACGTCACTGCAAGTCAACGGGATTTTTCTTTTTTTTTGTTCTTCGAGACATCTGCATTGGTACACAATATTTATGTAGCTCACAGGCAGACACAGGGGGAGCCAAGTTAACATTCTGTCATCAATATAGCAGAAATACATCCATATTCAAGTATTTGTGTGTGTTTTCTTAGCGGGGGGGGGTGACTAATTATAATTCTACTTGCAGAGAATAGAGTGCTGCAGCCTCAAAGTTTCAAGGCACTGCGTTTTCTTTAGATAATAAACATCCCCACCAAACTTCTGCTCAAGCCACCATAATGAGTCCTTCTTATACACCCTTGCTTCCCATACTTGCATCTGTCTGTCTGTCTGTCCGCCTGCAGAGGCCCCGACGGAGACGCGAGTTTGTCTGGGGGATTTTTGTGCAGCCGTCGCATGACAAGTAGCCATCTATTTGAGGATAATAAGCCCCACTTATGCCAGGGGAGATAATGTAGATGTCTTCAACAAGCAGAAATAGTCCTCCGATAGCCGAGGCAGGCTGAGTGTGATGCCTTAAGATAACGTTTATCTTTGAGAGTATATGCAACATGTAGTGTCAGGGACAAAAAAACAATCCCGGATTGTTTGTGAAAGTGAAAGCACCAGCAATAAATCAACTTCTGTATATCGAATCCTTTTGGATAAACTGAATCTGGGGGGCAGATAATTTATCCATTCACTGTGAGTAATTCATTATTTTAACATGATTATAGTAGCAAATGGAAACTAAATGAAAGGGGTTCGTTTACCAAAAGAATTCCTCAAACTGAAGTCCTGCAAACGACTGTAAAATGACTGATCACAGCATAGTTTCGTTTTATTGGCTGTGAGTTTGCCTCCATGTGTGCTGATATGCCATGGGACACAAAATTGTCAAGAGTTGTCGGTCTGTTCCCTGAGCTGCCAACGAGAAACAACTGTGAGAGAAGGGACTGCTCGAGGGGGAGGAAGGGGGGGGGACAAAATGAGAAAAAAAATGACAGAATGGAAGACAAACCATATGTGACTTTTCCGGCAGAGAATAAAACAGGTCAAAGAAATGCATAAAAAACTGCTGCGGGAGGAGGTTTTCTGCCTTTTTAATCAAAAACAAGCTACCATGAAGCAAATTACAAGCCAAAAATCATCAGAAGAAATAAATTGAGAAGGAAATTGGAGGAGTGAAAACAGGAGTGTGAGACTTTCAGACGGATGAATATAGCGGGTGATGGGGCTTTCGATTCGGCGTGGCAGAACCTCAAAGTCAATCTTCATCATCGGTCCCATCTTTGTGTGGAGTTCTGGCTGAGATGGGAGGGAGAAAGGGAGGTGCAGCAGACCAGGAAGATCAAAGCCAACTAAATGTGAGGATCAAAATGAACTATTACTCCAGCCTTACAATAGAATTATGTATGTGGCACTATTTCTGCACACAGAAGTAATCGGTCTTTGCTTTGATGGTATTAAAATTTTGCCCTGGCGTTACAGTGGGGCCGAGAGGATGAAGGAAAAGAGGGAAGGGTGAATGCAGAGGGGGAGAGTGATTTGAGGACTGAGGAGGGGGTTTATTTAAGTTGGCAGAAAATGAGCTTTAACTGGCTCTCATGGCTCTGTGGACAAGTAAGGGAGAAGAACTAAATCTGCAACACTGTGTAGTAAGAAGAGTTCAAGAGTTGAGAGAACATGACGTGACTCTAAATAGGCAATCTGGTTTCATCGCTTTAAGGGAGAGCTGGAGGGCCTAAAATGAGATTTGATAATAGAGTCCGAACTTGAACTTACGACAGCCTTTCTCGTCGCTCTTGTCAAAGCAGTCGGGTAATCCGTCACACTGCCAGCCGCCTGGTACACACTTCCCATCTCCGCACATGAAGTTTCCAGGGATGTTGCACTCCGTGGTGAAGTTATTCCCAGGGAGCAGCTGGCCCTCTGATTGACAAGCGCAGGAAACAGGAAAAAAGAAGACACAC
Organism: Leptatherina wallacei; assembly: GCA_028567055.1. Classification (NCBI taxonomy): domain Eukaryota; kingdom Metazoa; phylum Chordata; class Actinopteri; order Atheriniformes; family Atherinidae; genus Leptatherina; species Leptatherina wallacei. Next base: position 28,535,733 of record JAOXYM010000010.1, on the reverse strand, counting down.
TGTTACAATCTCCTCACCCTGAACAGAAATCACGTAGTTAAGATGTCGAATTAAAGCGATACTCATCGCCACAGTGAAAATGGACAACCATTATTACCTCTGTTCTTTAAAGGAGAGAAAAAAAATCGTAAACGGAGGGGTTCTATTTAACAAGCGACATCATTCTATGAGAAGATTGAAGACGGTCTCATGACTGCTAAAACTGAGTAGGTCATTCAGCACTAACAGCATTGTGGGCGAAATCACCCGTTTAAGGCAAGGCAATATCGTAATAGGAAAGATAAGGATACAAACACCAAGGAATGCTCATATACAAACAAAGCACATATTTACACCTCAAAGATAGATCCATGGTTGCGCGCGCACACACACACACACACACACGCACACACACACACACACACACACACACACACACACACACACACACTGAGGTTGACGCAGTGCAGCTGCGACATAATGGGCTGGAATGTGAAACATGGCCTTTTGGCTGAGGTTTGACACTATGTGGTGAGCGGTTCAGCTCGTAAACAAAAATATGTGGCAGTAATAAGGATTCCTGGCTAGACTAGAGAGCACTTTTATTCTGTTGTGTTCAGACTGAGTTCAGCTGGTGGGGACACTTCGTAACGCTTGAAAGGACCCAGAAGGTGCACCTGCCGTGGGCAGGGTTTTTGGACCTGATCACCTTCAATGATGGCAAGGTGGACCACAACAAAGACTGACTGGTTCACCCAACTAACCATTCCTCAGTCCCACCAGCAATGGGCTATGTTGCGATCACCACGCAAATTCATCCAATCCTGTCAAATCTGCACCTTCTTTCAATTCTGTCCAATTACAGCAACTTTGACCAACCACAGGGCTCCTCTGTATATACAGCTTTACTTTATTGTTTTGTGATTATGAACATGCAGACATGGGCGAGAGGAACAAGCTGCATTCAGAAGCCTAAAAGTACCGGCAAGCTCCATGCATGGCATTTTCCCAGTGTTCTATGTCAAAGTGGAGATAAACTGTTTGGTACCGTGTGCAACATTGTCGTGGAAAACAGGAAAACAGAGAGTTGTCAAATGACAAACTTTTTTTCCTACTACGAAACAGCACCAGAGAATGTCTGAAATGCTCGAACAGACGAGACAAACGACAAACGAGTCTATAACATCCAGATATTTTGCAACTGCTGAAAGAATCAGGTTTTTTGTGCTTGCTGTTTAAACAAAAAGCTGCAGCTTTAGGAGCACTCAGCACCTGGACTCTTCTCCTGTGAAGCCATGTCGTTATCATGGATGCAGAATGTGGTTTTGCATTCTCTTACTGAAAAATGCACCACCTTCCCTGAAAGAGAAGCAGTCTGGATGGGAGCATATGCTGCTGTAAAATGTATATGTCCCTCTTTACTGCCCAATAGGCTCTAATGCAACCCCATACCATCAGAGATGCAAGACCAGGGGTCAAGTCCCCAGGCTGGCAACAGAAGCAAACCACTGTGGGCCCCTGAGCAAACCCCCCCCCCCCTCTCTTCTCTGAGCTTTCTCTCCAGCCAGTGAAAGCCAGTCCGATGTGACTCTTGTCTTCACTCTTACTCAGTTACTATCTCTTTCTTTTACTTCCTTCTTCCAATAATGACTTCTTGGGTAATTGGTAATTTTCAACCAGTGTGTTGATCCAGTTGCTGGCATGTGATGCGGTGCCGTAAAGCAGAATGCAACTGTCACATGATGCGCTTAGCTGGAACACAGTGCTGCGCGGCAACGATGGCCACTGGAATGTGCATAATGAACGTCAGCATGCCATGAAAATGAGTCAGAAACACAAGAGTCTTAAGATTGGACACTCATGTATCCACCGGGAATATTCCAATATGACCTAGTTCAATTATTACGTAATAATTGTTTAATAACTTACATTATTTGTGACAATCGTCAAACTGAAAGTTCACAGTCATGCCAGACTAAACTGCAAAGAAATTAAATACATTACTGAATCCTACTACTTCCCAACAGAACAAATCAATGAAGACAGAAAGCTGTGACATTTGAGCTTACATTGTCACCTCAGTAAGGCGATATTCACTTAGCAGAAGCTGTCACCTCCAGAATACAGCCGAGTAAGTGCCAGGATAAAACAATCAGTTTTTACATCATTCTACCCCTGCTGTCCTGCTCCCACAGCAGGTTCTGGAAACCACGTATAGATCTGTTCTTAAACGAGACAGCACGACCCTTCTGATCCCCTGAGGGGATGATGCAAAGCCCTATTTTGTCTCTTGCAATACAGAAACAAGACAGCGAGAGGATAAAGAAAAAAGCCTCTTGTAATCTATGAAGGCAGAAAAGCTTTCCAATTATGAGTTTTCTCTTTATCCATTTCTCTCATTCAGCTGTGATTTTATACTTTGTTACTACTGCGTTCACAAAACTAAAAGACACAGTAGACTAATTGTGCTTGCTTTTAGTCTTTCCACCTGTGCAGTATGGTGTTGTAGTAAATAAAATTGCATTCACAAATTATGTTGCAGACTATTTTATTGTAGACAGGACCTTACTTGGATATTCAAAAAAGATGGGCGAAAAAGTAGTTTCAGCAAAAAGCATCAGGACTCTTCTATGGCTCCGAAAAAACCCTGAATATTTATACAGTTTTGTTTGTTATTTGTTTTCTGTTAACCATACAATGAACCTCATCAAAACCAGATGGCTTATGGGTCAAATATGCTTCAGCAGCATCTCTCCATCGGGGCTACAGAAACGCTGGACGACATGTTTTAGTGCTTTGCTGCCACTTGGGAGCCGTCTCAGAAATATGTGGAACAATGAGAGCTGTGGGCTGCTCTTGTTTGAGTTGGCGTTGTTTCCTTCCCTTTTGGAAAAGACAGAAGGTAATTTGGAAAAACAGGTGCTTTGTAGTGAAGTGAAGGTTCAAAGGTTCAAAGATTTTTTGGACAAATGCATTGCACATCAGCAGTGAAATGATTCATTCAGCTGCACAGAAAAGTACAGTCTATACCTAAAATGAACCCTTTATTATGTGGGATAGGCAATGCTACCATGAGGCACACATGAAGGCCCATTTATACTCCCTTGACGTAAAGGATGCAAAAGACGGACAAAATGCGCCATATCCGTCTTAGCATAGAGCATAAATGGGCCTTTACAGTTACTATCAACTACATTTAATTTCTTTTTGTTGAATTGAGAATCATTTTTAATTAGGAATTAACTGATAAGAATTTAAAGGGATACCATGTAACTTTTGGCCACTAGGGGCGCTAAACCTGTAACTTCCCACAGGCCAAGAACACTGTTGCAAAATTAAATAGTCAGTAGCTGCGTTTCCATTCCAGCTTTTGGCAAAAATAAAAGCGATATTTCTGAAAATTTGCCCAAGTACAATTGCGATATGCCGGTGTTTCCATTGAATGGTGTTTAGTGCATAAGCCGTAATTCACGTACAATCTCGTAATGCGATACCGCACTCTGAGGAAGACGGAGATACAAAACATTTTATGTTTTGGAGCATGTTGCTGTTGTTTGTTATCAAAGATGACGGTTCTATTTTTCTGTTTAATTATTTATTGAATTAAATTATTTGTAAAAGGATTCCCGTCTCCTCCTCCGTTCTAGCCATCTTTACTGTAAACAAACTGGTCATGCGACGCCCCCACGCCCCGTCCAGTGAAGTGAAAATGTGAAAAAGGTGTTTCTATTACACTTTTGAGAAATATTTCTATTATCGATACGTCTGAAAAGCCACCTCCTGAGAGCATAAAAACCTTTTAGCGTTTTTTCGAAATGTAGGTGTTTCCATTACCAGATTTTTATTGCCATATTTAGGTTTTGCACAATTCGGGGGGTAATGAAAACGCAGCTATTGTCTTTCTGGCCTCCTCAGACACCGTTTTCACCTTCTTACTTCGTTCAGCCATGACAAACTTTAGATGGAAGAGGAGGAAAAAGTAGGACAAAGCAGAAACCTCTGTGTTTATAGAGGGGGAGCTGTAAAGCAAAGCGCTGCAGGTCACATGATCCCATGAGAGACGGATCCGCTCCTGCAAAGTTACAATGTCTGGTTTCTGAAGAAGGCATCCCTTCGGAGCGCCGACATGCGTCAAACACTGTATATTGACCCCAGAAAATCATCAATTATTACTCACATTAGGCTAATATTTGTGTCAAAAGTTACACGGTATCCCTTTAAGGCTCATAAATTTAATATTCTCACCCCCTAACATCCAGCCATTCAGGTGTTAAATGTATAAAAAGTTCCCAATGTCAACTTTTTATCTTTTTAATAAACACAACCATCTTAACATAGCCTCCCCCTGGCTTCTCCCTCTAATCTTTCTTTGTTCACATCCTCCTGACTCAAGGATTAACAAAAACTTGCACAGAGTGAAAAGAAATCAATGGGCAGGGGGACACTGATATAATAATATTAAGGAAAGTGAACTCGAAAAAGCTGTAGTTCACAACAAAATTAAACTAATCTTGCTGAAAAATGTTAAGTATATTTGAATAAAAGATTAAAATGAAAACCAAAATCCCAACTACTTAAAAAGCATTTACAGTATCAGTGAATACTCCTTTCATCACAAAGTTCTTCATTTTGTACTGAATAAGGATAAGGATGAAGTTCATCTTAGCTGCACTTATGTTCATCCCTTCATTCCTCATTATAAAGCATACATCATTTACACTTAGTGTATTTCAGATCACTCAATGGCCCTCATGACTTTTCACAGACCAGCTAATGTACCCAAACAGAGCATGCTTGGGGTCTCTACACTGCTGCAGAAAGAAATACACCAGAAATGTCCATTCAGATATAAAATATCAGAGAGAAGCAAATAAAATGACTTCAAAGAGCTGGTGGAGAGAGACGGCGGGTTAATTGGAAAGTTGCTTTGAGGGAATGAAAGACTGGTGAAGGGACTGTGTGTGGTATGTGTGTGACAGAGAGACATTAAAAAAAAAGAAAAAAAAAAGTAAAAGAGTGGGGTAATAGGAAAAAGAAAAGGAGGAAAGATTGAAAGACAGCTCATCTTTTCAAATGTGTCAAACACTGCCCGACCCTTAGCAAACCTTTGGAAGGCAGATTGTGAGCCCATTTTTTGGCAAGCAAAACACATCCTATTCCAACACCCTTGTCATTATATGGATGCAGTAATGAGTTTGAGTACTTTCAGTGGTTTACTGCTGGGGTAACAAACAATTCTACCTCATTACCAGTGTAAATGTAGCAACCTCATTATAGACGGCTCTATAACGGCAATCCCGTTCGTCTTTAAGCGTCGCAAAAAATCCCAAGGTGATTCGGACAGTTTTAATGGGCATGACTGCCTGCATGCATTGTGCTTAAATCCAGCCATCCTATATGCTTTTAACTATATTGGAGATAGCTGGGGGCATTATGCACAGCAGCACAACTCTGTTGTGTACAACTGTGGTCACGCAGTGGGTGTGTGAGGGAAAACAGAAGGAGATAAGAGGGGATGGAGCTGGACAGCTGTGTATTTTGCTGAAGGAAGTGGAGACCAATTACCAAGAGTAAATATTGACTATACTATCTTTGCCTCTCCAGGAACCATGGCCCCCCCCTGCGCTTTCCGAAAAGGTAAACACATGCTGAATACTTTTTAACTAACATTTCCCTGCACGTTTTCGGTTTTTACTTCATCAAGAAGTTTCAGATCATGACTCAGGGTAAAATATTTCCTCTTCATTCTTGTGTCACGTGCACAGAAAGCCAGTAGAAACTTAACGCTGTAATGTTAAAGTTGCATATGCATCACGGCGTGGTACCCTGTGGAGAATTTGACCACTGAGGTCTAGGGCTGGGACGATATGCTTTCCTACCGATTCGATTCTTTAACGATTTTTTGGGGTCACAAATCTATTTTAATTGCGATTCTTCGATGTTTTTAGTTTGCTTTTTAACACCAGACCTTGTGAAAAGGTTTGAATGATGACAATGTCTACACACCATATCAGAAACCATATTTCCCAAAAAAATGCACATCACATATGTGTCAGTTTTTAAGATTTATGCAGCAGCAATATATTTGATCCAGCGGAAAATGAAGCATTTCAATTAAGTAAAAAGCTCCTCTTGGCAAAGTAAATTTGCTCGGCACAACACAGCAGCCAGACCATCATTTTATGATTCAATTTTATTAAATAGAATTTTTTTTTTTATAAAAAATTAAAAAAAAACAAAAATCATGAAACAAAAAATCGTGATATCTATGTAAATTGATTTTTTTCTTCCACCCCAGTGAGGTCTTCATCAGCAGTATGAGGCTGCAAACACATTCCTGGTACAGGTTCAGCACTTTTCTGCTTCTTTACTCTTCCTCGCAGTAACAGACAAAGAAACATGGGCCCCTTTCACGGAGCCTGTTCCATACGGGACTGTTGCATCTCATCACCGTCTCTGCACCGGGACCAAGGCTGAATAAGAGGTCAAATATGATGGGCCTTTGAACCAGCAGCTGAGGCAGTCACCAAATCCACATGAATGTAAGGAAAAGCTGGAGGGCTACAACATGGCGCTCTGAACACCAGCAATGACGCCACTCGTTTGATTCAACGTCTTCAGAGTGCTCTTCGGAAGCACACACTGACACTGCCTGTTCAGTTAGTATGTGCAAATAATGACGACCTGATGACGGTGTCGTCTTTGCAGTCATACAGGACGGTCTCTTTGTGAAAATGGCCATTGCAATTCATCAGAAAAGGTAAGGAAGGAGAAGAATGTAAGCTGGACAGTGAAGATGGAAATGAAGATTTATAATAAAGGAAATTCAGTCTGTGTTTGTTTGGCACCGGCTATACACACACACACCATATTTTATACAATGAAGTAAAACATTTTAAAACAACTATGGACTGAAGTGTAATCTAAAATAAATTACTACGTTTTCATTGTTGTAGAATCATGTAAAACAAACAAACAAACTAACAAATCGTTTGAGCCATTTACAGACCAGACATTTATACCGTTGTCCCTCTTGGAGATCTGAGATAATTAGGACTCACAGCAACTTTATTTGGAACTGTGGCGGTACATAAACACGGCGCCTACATGCTGGAATGGGAGGCATGAGACAGAGGGTATTCAGGTTATTACACTCTGATAATGGGTCACAACATCCCACTAAATATAACACACAACTCTTTTAATAAAATCATTTATTACTTAAGATCCTGTCTGCAAAGAAAATGATTAAATGAAAAGTTTGTGTGTAATGATTTGCAGGTACAAAGTTCTAAATGATTCTGTACCTTTGGCTACGGTTGCCCATTGGAACAAGCAAAAATCCAGCCAGGGCACAAATGGCAAGCTTCCAGCTTTCATTCAAAGATTTTCCACGGTTACACCTCATACATAATGATTCTGTAAATGGCAGCCTAGAGACTTTTGGGCACCCGAAGCAATTCTCTGAATATGCAAAGACACATCCAGCCACCCACATGTGCCACTGTCATATAAGTCTTACGAATATTTTCATATCAAATGTCAGAATGCTGCTCCAACACTGGATGGCCAATTTGGTAGTAAAAAATAGATATTACTTCTGACAGAGGCTATGGAAAATTTAATAACCTGTAGGCATACCCTCCCCCTACAAGGGATTTTCAGCCATGTCTATCCCTCGGGTTCTGCTACTGGAAGCCAAACAGCAAGTGTTGCTGCAATACTCAACAGGGAGATAAAGAAAAGTACTGGAGTGGGGAGGAAGAATAAGTTAATAAACGCCGCAGGAAGCATGTATCATTTAAAGACTGCCCCTTGCACTAAAGAAAGGTGGAGAAAGTGGAGACTAGATGTGAGAAACAAACAGAAAGCAAGAAAACAAGTGGACATAAGTTGCATGAAAATTCGTGGAAGAAAATGGTTGAGAGGTGATAAAACAAGAGGTGCACTGTGACATTATTTTCTGCCCTTGAATCCCTAGTAATAGCCACCCTAAGCAAGTTCTATTCCCTGTGCTCTGCACAAGAAAGGTCAGTGATATAAATCTAAATCTGAGGTGTCTGTTGGCTGGGTGGTTACCGCTTTAACCCAAGTTCCTCAGTAAGCTCAGAAAGCTCTGACCCGCATTGATTAGCCCTGGATAAAAGGTTCAGTCTCAGACTGAAGCAGCGCCAGAGAATTGATTGGGCCGACTTTGTTTATTTTGTGAGATAGACTAGTAGTGAAAGTAACACCAAGGGAGAAGAATCACAATGAAATGTTTATAAAAGAAAGTTGCTGAACTTTTCCAGCGCAAAATAAATATAAAATGTTCTGCCGCGCAGAATGAGTCCCACTTCTTCATTAGCCAGTCCTAAATCCAAGCTTCATGCCTCCGGTAATACACCACGCTGTGCAAAACCATCTCAGGTGAATTATATGAAATTGTGTTTGAGCCTGCAAAAGAGCGTGGCAAGTTACATTCCAGCCTGATAATATCAGTACAAACACGGACAGCGAGGTCTGCCACAGATGAAGGATAAGGGAGGAGAGAATCAATACACCCCAGCTCGGAATAAAAAACTAGCTTTTTCAGGTTCAAGGATAGAAACCTATTTGTCAATTACACATGACTCTTAATGGAATGGCTATTGAATCCGAAAGCTTTGAGGCACAGCAGGGGGGTGGGGATCGGAGGGTTGATGCTGCATTCAGGACTCGATTGGACGGCTCGGTAACACTGTTTGTGAGAAGTTTGGATGTACGAACGTAATTTTCTGTTTGAATCTAACAATACATCTGATGTGTTGACAACATAAATCTGAATAAAGAGATTTTTCTTTCAGCTCTTCTGCTCAGTTGACTCATTTTCTTCCTTTTTCAGGTCAGTTTTATTTAGCATTCACATAAGAACTCATCCCACATGAAATGCTTGCTCCTGTCGAGATAAAAGATCTTAGTAACGTTATTCCTCTCCTCTCTGCTAGTTTAAGGTGTTTCTGAAGTCTTTGTAAGTTCTTTACTAGTGCTCGCCACTAACAAGATACTGAACGAATGCTTGTCATTCATTGGGCATAAGTCCAAACAATAACATTTTACCTTCCAGAGGTAGAACACTTGTAAATGTATTCCCTCCCAGTAACTTTTAGTAACGGGACAGTCCCAGAAAACCTGGTAATGATTTGCTTTGTATTTCCACCATTTCTCCAGCAGATCAGGGAGTTTCCTTTTATATTGAGATTCTTGGTAAATATCTTAGACTTTTCCTTCCAACCATGTGAACTGCTGCATTTCCATTGATATGTCCACATTGTTATCCACTCTTCCATAATACCCAGTCCTCCCTCTTTTTCCATATTGTTTTAATATATAGAGTTGAATGTGTGTTTGTATTTACCAGTCCTTTATATCGGCCTGAGATGATGCCTCTGTGTTTGTTATATACTGTATGCCCTCTTAAACCGGTCTATCAGCTGCTTTCTTGATTCTTCTTCACTTTTTATCCTGTTACTGACAAAATCTCTTATCTGTAAGTAACGATAAAAATCCTGTCTGTTATTATGGACTTTTTTTGTTTATGAGGTCATGATTTTTTTGTTTTTGGGAAACTATTTTGGTAGTCTTGCCCCATATAGGAGGGTTTTTTTTTTCTTAAATTGTTTCTTTAAAAATTTTTTTATAGGAATTTCAAAATTCTTTAAAAGGTTAAAATACCAGAAACAATTTTCCTAAACTTTCATATCATTATATGACAAAGTCCTCTCCCAAAAACTGCTGTAAAAACATAGATTCAAATTCTTTTCCACTTTTTTTTGTTGCTCCAATCGATCTGGATATAAAAAAAACCTTATGCATAGATTGGGGTATTTATTGTCACCAGTTGCAGGTAAACTGTGGCTGCATCATTCCACAACCTCACCACAGGTAATTTACCAGATTTTCTAAACTCAGTAGCCTTTCTTAAATGGTTCATGTTTCAAGATTTTAATAGCAACTTTTCAGCGATCACCAGCATAACACATGTGAAAAGGCTTCTCTAGATCTTCCAGGTATTCCAGGATCTTCCTGGTCTAGTCACTAGGTTTACAGATCAGAAACTGAATGTTCAGGGTTGGAAGCACAACTGGGAGGTAAGATGGAAACTGTTTGACCTTTAAAACCTCTGCTTTAACACTTCACTCAGCATTGCTGCTGATTATAAAACCGCCCCAAACAGCTGATTGCATCCCGACTTGAGTCAAAACCGGGTCCCTCGTGTAGTGACGCTTGCAGTCTGTATTGCGCAGTCCAACCTTCCATTAATAAATCCATCATAAAATTGTGGACATTTCCTCACTGTCCGAGGTTGGGCTGGTGCTAAATTGTCTCACGTAGTCTATTTCTGACTTCACCACAGTTCGGTCTTCGGCTTCGCTTTCCTCAGCTGAAGTATCGGCTGTATCTGCGGTACAGCTCGTAGGAATCAGCTGCTGGAACATTTCCATGGTGGTATAGTCACTTGTAAAAACCAAAGGAGAGTTGTGGAGGTCTGTCCTTGGCGTGTGAAAGAAAGTATCCGTTGGATCGTCAGTTGCGACATCTCCAGCTGTGCTGTCTGTGTCCAGTTGGGTCCAGTTAGAAGTCTTTTCAGGTGAATGTCCCTCGTCCTCTAGGGTGTTGAGAAGCGGCAGCAGTGATATTAGGGTCACAGCAGGGATCGCAGCTTCCTTCTCAAGTATCTGAAGACTTTTTGTGTCCCATTCTTCCACTTTTAGAGTAGCCCCAAGAAGTTCCTAGACAAAACATAATAAATAGTTTTAGGAATTTAATTAAATTTTTTTACTTCAAACCGGTACCCTCCCATCACCAACCCTATATAACAGTAAAGCATGGTGGTGGCAGCATCATGCTGTGGGGGATGTTTTTTTATCAGCAGGGTTTGGGAAATTGGTCAGAATTGAAGGATGGTGCTAATCACAGTCTTCCAAAGATCTGACCTCATGACAATGACAAGAAGCATGATGCTAAAGCAACACACATTTCATGGGAAAGCTTTGAAATGTATTTGCAATGAAACGGTCAATCCCACTAAATCCCACTGAATTCTGCAGACCTGGAGAATCCATCTAGCTGACTTGAGGATTGACAAAATATCCCAACAGCTTGATTTGACAAATCCAGAGACTTGCTCCTGTAATTGTTGCAAAAAAGGGACTCCAAAGTTGTGACTTTGTGAAACTAACAGTAATTCATCCCTCAGTCTTCGCCTTCGAAGGGATGTTGTGCTGATAAAATGATAAACACCTTAAAAAAAAACAACAACTAAAAAGCATTTTAATTCCATGTTGTAAGGCTACAACATGGGAAATCTGCTGTTCTTGGTGCGACAGTAGAAGCAAAAACTGAAACTCGCCTGTTGACGGGGCCTGTCTAATTTCTGCACTGCACTGCTGCTCCCAGGGTTGGGTATGCTTGGCCACAGGATGACCTTTGCTCTGGGCAGAATGTATAGAGCAGACAAGCATTACAAAATGGTCACAACATTGGTAAAAACAAATTTGCTCCACAAACATTTCCTGCTTATATTGTACCTTTTTATTATTGGTGATCCAAATATCAGCACGGTGGCCACTACTGCGAAGACTCTGATGAAACTGCTGAGGTTAAAATGTCCTGAGCAAAGTGAAAGAAAAGGATTTAATCCAAGAATCAGAAATCAGAAATATATTTTTTTCTAAATGGTTGAAAAGTAGCTAGATTGATCGAACCTTCATGATCTGTTTTAAAGAAACTTGCTGTACTTCTCACTCCTACACCTGCAGAGGTGAAACCGGATATCTGGACCTGGTATGCTGTGCCACTTTTGAGCTCTCTCAGTTCGTAGCTGGTGAACTGTGGATCTATGGTTAGATCTGAAAGGAGAGTGATAGTTTACTGCAGATTACAAACACAACTTGGACAAATCAGCTTTAAAGTTGGGCTGAAATCACAAATACTGCTCAGATCCACTAAAACTTCCACGTAAAAACTCAACTCTCAAGTTTTGTACATTCTTACAAACTCCATAAAGCTGCAAACAAAACCTCAGATAACAGACATACAAGCGAAGCTTTCTATGAAAATTGTCATATCTGACAAAAACCTAAATTGTTGCAAACTTTTATCGGATGATTTCTTGACTTTTTGTCCAGCAATAACTCCATATAGGTCGTTTCCCTGAATGCAATCAAAGGTCATTTTGATTAGACCACAATAAAAACTCCCACGTTGGTAACTTTGTTTACAGATTCTGCACAATCAAATGCAGTTATCTGTTTACAGAGACAATAATGAACCTGTTAGCATGCTAACATTAGCCTCACAGAGCTGCAAGCTGGCTCTTTAACAACCTTTCTATGTTCTTATTTAATCATATCTAAATCAGCGTACGATTTTATGTTGCAGGTTTTCCTTTATGCCTGCCCTAGCAGTCAAGGTTAATTGTACACTTTTGTATTTATTTCACACACAAAACTATGATTTATTTTCAGGTTGTTGATGCTTACTGGTCTCTGTACTTATCCCCTTGTTATGATACTCTGTGTAGTGGATTATGTAACCCAGTAGGAAACCTCTGATGTCTTCCTCCCGGATGGACAACCACTCCAGCACCACTGAGTTCTTCGTCACGTTGTGGCTGCTGATGTTTGTTGGAGCGCTGACCGGAGCTTTGGGAATATCAACAAACATAAGATCAACAATTCACTGCTTAAAGGTCGGGTAGGAGATCCTGGAAAAACGGTTCGAGCAGGGAACATTTTGAAATTACACAATTCAAAAGTCCAAACCCCTGCAAGAACACACTGAACATGCAGAAGGGGGAGGGACAAATAGAAGAGTTTGATAGACATATCACCATCCAATCGTTTAGAACGGGCCGGTTAAAATGATTGAATGGTGTTTTTTCAGTCCTGTCCGTTCCACAGGTGACTAAAATTTTTGGGTTTTGTGTTAGAGCATTTAATTAATAGGCTACAATCGTGGTGTGAAGGGGATTTTAAGTAATATAGTAAAAAATGCTCTTGGAAACCTTCTCCTACCCTACCTTTAATTTGGATTGTGACGTAAAGGTGAGGAGCCTCTGACTTACATCCTTCGATGAAATAGAACTGTGTGTTCCCGTATGTTCTCTCACTGTTGTTGATGTGCTTCATGTTGCAGGTGTCTTTGTTCGGTCGCATGTGCAGAGTGATGCTGTATCTCTGATAAGGCTCCAAAGGCTCTGGACATCAAAAACCGAAACAAAGTGAAATGGAAAAAATTGTAACAGGACTGTTTTTGTTGCAGTATCATCTGCTACTGGAGTACAGCCTGGCTTCAAAGATAAATTCCATCTGTGACTGGTCTGTTCTTAGGGGGAGGGCATAAAAAAGAATGGCAGGAAAGAGGCGCCCTCTTCCCTCCACCGGAAAAGGAAAGCACACGTGGCTTTGGGAACACAAAGACGCCGTGTAGCGTTGCACACAGGTTGCAAGGCGCACCAGCTGCCTCGTTTTTCTTCCACTGTCCATGAAACATCATAAATTCAGGAATTATTACAATGACAGGAGCTACATGATACTTCACATACTTTTAAGTGACTCCACAAGTCTTTCAACTCCATCACCGTTTGACATTTCAATCCAACTTATGAATGAATGCTGATAATTGTATTTACATTAAATCAAACGTCAGCATAGAGAAAGATTTGCTAGTTTCATTTTATCTTTCTTCACCTGATGATTTTCTGTCAGTGTGACAAACATGCAGGACACATGCGGAACTCGCATCTGAAGATTGTTTCCTCCGTTTAGCTGTTGCACCAGCTGCAAAGTGTGCATCGATGCAGACTCGATATCTGAGGGCTGAACGGTCCACTCACCCTCCACACTACATGCTTTGGGACAGCCCTTAATATGGCGGAGCCTCCGCAAGAATGCGCAAACATTGTTTTAGTGTGTAGGGGGCGGTTTGGTTGGGCCTTAGATGCATCCCTTCTCCAACACATCTGAATCAAATGGTTGAATTCCCTCATCTGCATGTCATTCAACCCTGGTAACGAGCCGTTTATTTGATTCAGGTGTGATGGAGAAGGGGCACATCTACAGGTGACGCATGCAGGATAGAAGATCTCGAGGACCTGACTTTTACACCACTGTGTTAGATGTTCCATCTTGTCTCTTCTCTGAGCTCTCTCTTACTAGTAAAAGTCCTTCTGATGTTGACTCTTGTCTTATGTCTTTCTCTGTCCCTTTCTTTTCCTTTATTCTTCCAAAAATGTTCTCTTGGGTGTTTTTGCTGACTCAAAAGAAGAGTCAAAACATCCAGTGTGCTGATATCCAGTTCCTAGCATGATATGAGATGCCCTGGGCTGGAAAAAAAAAGGTGTGATGTGAGGTTTCACAGCCTCAGGACGATGCACAGCAACTACGGCTCCAGAAATGTGCATAATGAATATGAGTGTGCCATTAAAATGAGTCAGAAGATCATAATTTTAAGGTCAGAAGCTTTGGTCATGTAAACAGTTTTCAGCTTCAGCCTCAGAACAATTAAAGAAAACAAAAAGGGGGTTTATTGAACAGAGAAGATGGAGAAACATGACAAAGCCAGAGATTCGTGTTCCCCATCACCTTCCGTGAGCTCTTAAAGTTTGCTCTGGAAAGCTGATGTTTCAAGCAGTCGAAGTGAAAGCATAGCTTGAATTTAAATCATTATTAGTTTGGAATTTCAGTATGTAACAATTGGTGTTACTTCTCAGCATAAATACAGTGTAATATTATGATTTTTAGTGTGGTACTTCTTACTACAGTAGCCCAGATGAGACAAAACCAAACACCATCCCTTATCCAACGTTTTAGCAGCCACTCTATCAATCTACCCCTATAACAGCAGTGCTTACCGGCTTTAGCCAGTAATATCTTTATCTTTTATTAACTTTGTAGAAAAATGATGAGAAAAAACATAGAATTTATACAGTTCCACCAAATCAATTAGCAAAATGTGCAGTATGCAGGTTTGTGGGGATAATTACTCACCTGGTAAAGATGTTAAAGTCTTAAAGTTTTTGGTGTTCTGATAAAAAGACTTGTACAATCCTGTATGCCCCTTTTTCTTCCACTCCACAGAATAGCAGACGTATGTTTTGGTCATGTCATCTTTCCAGTAGAGGGTGAAAGATGCATTATCATGGACCGTCACATTTAGCCTCCCATCTTCTACACCTGTGGATATAAAGTTTATACAAGTTTAAATATTATAACCCCAGTTTAAAAAAAAATTAATTTAAGAACAGAATGCAATGATTTGCAAATAATCATCATATCATATTCATGTTTTATTCCAAGTAGAACATAAAATACAAGAAGTTGACATTTCACCTTTTAATGGAAAATGTGAACTCATTTGGATTTTTATGGCAGCACCTCATTTAAAAGAAGTTGGAACAGGAGCAATAAAAAACTGGAAAAGTAATTAGCACAAATCAAAAGGAGCATTTCAGAGAAGTAGAGCCTCAGAAGTAAAAATGGAATAAAATATGAGATGTGCAAATCACTGCATTCTGCAACTTTTCTGGAGCTGTGCAATAACTCTAAAAGAATCTAAAAAAAAAAGGAAACTAGAGATAAAAGTGAGCACGAGCCTGGCATGTCTTCACGTTGTGGTATGGTGTGGCTGACAGCCGGCGAGATGCTCGCATTGTTGAAGGCGCTGATGTTGAGCTGATAAGCTGAAGATGAGAGAACGAGTCGGATCTCAGGCTGAGAGATGTTCATCTTCTCACACGGTTCCTCTCCTGACACTTTCCCAACGCTCACACGGTAGCCGTCATGCAACTCTTTGGCAGAAAACTAACAAACAGGATTATTTTTTATTATGATCATGATATCAGGCGTGGCATGCATTTGTGTGAAAGAAATTTTGAGAAAATAATATGAACAATAAAAAAAAAAGGAGAAAAACCTTCCAGGTTACAGAAATCTGCCGGCGGCCTATTGTCTTCACAGAGTCAGTGTCTTTGAACCTGACAATAACAGGCTGCGTAGTGAGCTCTGAAAGACATTTTTTCCTGTGAAATAAACTTTTGTTGTGTCTAATGAAGCAGAAATGATCTGATTTAGCCAGTTTAGAACAAGCCAAGCTCTTACCCGACGGGACGGTGTAAGGCTCACTCCACGGGCACTGCGAGCATTTCTCACTCGCGACACATCGTATCTGTACAACGTAGACCAGTGAGGAGTTTAGATTCTTCACCCTGCATGTGTTTCCGTTCTGAGATTCCACATTTGACTGTAAACAGAGAGGAAATTAATAAATGTGTGACGGGGGGGGGTCATCAAATTCATAATAAGTCAAGCCACATCAGCACAGAAGGGGGAAGACTGCACTGCATTGAGTGTATTATGTTTTTAAAATGAATTAATACTTAATTCTGGATTTATTGTAGTTCGTGCATGTACCTGTCTGCAGCTGCATATGCTATTTTTTGCAGCTGCAGGATCTGAAGTGAGAAAAGTGTATAATTAAGCATCTTTTTGGAACTTTTAGGATCTTATTACTTGTTATTCCACCACTTTGGGCCACACTGAAATGTTAAATTCTGTTTAGACTGTTTTGCTTCTTCATACCAGGTGGTCTAGATGAAAACCAGACATGACCTTTTGCTTGGATAAGCAGGCGTTAAACGCTAACCTCAGTCCACGAGGGGCTGTCCAGCTCTTTATATCTCACTGTGAAGTTGTTGATGAGCTTCGCGTCTTCCTTGTCCCAGCTCACGTTCACATATAGTCCCCCAGACCGGCGACCGATGGACACATTATTCGGAGGACCACAACGCACTGAAAAGTTTAAACAAGGATCAATCCCTTTGTGTCCCGATCTGTTGCGGATGGATGCTGGAAACAGCGGTGAAATCAAGTTTTCTGGACTTACACAGACTCTGTGGTGAAGCTCTGAAAACAGCTTTTGTGCAATTTGTTGACTCAGGATTTTCAAAGACCATCACGGTCAGGTTGTGACCTTGATATAATGTGATCTCTACGTAAAATCTAGTGATGCCATTGTATATCTGGCAGTGTTTTTTCCCCCTATGAGTACAAAAAAATAAGGAGACGTTACAGATGAAAACCACAATAACAACAGGGACAAAAAAGACAAACCACGTGCTGCCTACCGCTGCTGTGAGACGACTGTGTGCTTCTTCTCCCGTGTGTCATCTCCAGGTTTCCATGTGCAGTTTTTCTTACCAGGTGATTTATATTTACCAAAACAGTTTAAATCATGGACTCCATCTGTAAAACCATCAGAGTGAAGAAAATAAACCCAGAAACCCTTTAATCTGTTTGCAGAGGTGATGATTCAGATGCATTTTCATTACCAGGGTGGATCCCACAGTGTCTGAACTCTGCAGAAATGTTCAGCCACTTGCACCTCGCTGGAACGTAACATTGTGTGAAAGTAGATCAAGAAGTTATGCGTCACTTTTTTTACGAGAAGTCACTGAGGAAATGTCCAACGAGATTGAAGCTATCTTTGAAGGAAAATAAGCTTAAATCTTAAGGGAATGAAAATATAACAGCACAAAGTAGAGCAATCCTACCTCCAAGAGCTTGGAAATGTGAGGTGAGGTTCATGCAGGAGGCAATCAGAAGACCTCGAATGTAAACAAAATTTTAAATTAATTTAATCCTAAAATAAAAGTAACATTCGGAGAGTAAGGATGTCTTACCGAGGATGAGAAGATGTGGGTTGCCTCTAAATGAACATTTTAGATATGATAATAATCCCAACCAAACTCCACAGCTCGACATATCGATTTTGTGGCTGTCTGAGTCTGAAACCAAGACGGCGGGTTTGAGGTAATCTCACACCCACAACCTGCTGCCATTCACTGTCGCCATGCACACGGAGGCTGCGCTTTTTTAGACTGAACAAGAAGGAAATGCTTTTGTGGAACATACGCTCAGTAGGAATGGGCGGGGATACATTTTGACACAGACTGACAAGAAACGGTAGCATACTGAAATAACCTCCATGTTTGTACTTCTTCTTTCCCCAAATAGAGCTCAAAACAAGAGGCTGCACTTCTGAACACAACAAAGTGAGTGTGATGTGAAGAAGGTAAAAGACTGGGAAGTTTCTAGTGCACGTGTCTGAGGAAGCTTTTTATTTTTGGACTGAGTTACTGAAAGCTTTGCTGTGACTCAAAAATAGAAGCGAATGATTTACTGTCTTGTAATTTCAGAAGCTTTTCACTCTTATTTTGCTTTCAAAGAACTCAATTTTCCTATAAAAGTCTCAAATTCTGGCGGCAAATCTTTTCCAGTCAGACGAGAACTGAAAAGAGAGAAGACTTGCTTGTTTTTAGGAAACAACAGCTGTGTGGAAATATAGTTTCCGTAAAGAAAATTCTCCCTTGAGCTGTTTTGTGCAGAAAAAACAAACTTTACTAAGAATGTGTGTCATCTCCAGCTCGCTGCCTAAGTTTTTAAGCAAATATTATGGTAAGTCTAACACGTGTGTGTGTGTGGGTGGTCAATGAAAAACAACAGCTGTGTGTTGGACTGTGAGTTGGTGATGTTGGGTTTAATGATGTGAAAAAGTATAATTTTACTCTACAGCCAAATTCATATGAATGAATTATGAACTAAAATGTTCAATATTTTGAGCATCAACTGTAAATCTGTAAATATGGTTGTCAGGATTGACTTATTAAAGAAAATATAAAGCAGAATAAATTCAAATTTAAAAGGCAGAAAATATAATAAAACAATATGAAAAATGTAATTTGCTTTAATTGGATAAAAATATTATGCATTTAAATCCACAAAAATATTTACTACAGTGGTTTTACAGTTGTGGTTTTTTTTTCTCCAAATGACAAGATAAAAATAAATGTATACAGTAAGTTTAATGTGTTAATGTTGGTAATATCCAGCCACATTTACACACAATGAATCAATTTCATTTGTATTTTGGCCTTTTTTCTGCTGTCATCCACTAAAACTAAAAGTATTTTGAGCCATGAAAGAAAAGAGAATAGTGTTTTAAAAGGAAGTCAGGCATGAATTTATTTACAAATTCTCAGAAAATGTCATGCATGCTGTTTGTAGAAGTTCCCTGGCGCACTGTTTGTTGCAGTAGATGTGTTTCTGGGCAGCCGGTGTGTAACTGAGTGTTCACACAAAACCAAAGCTGAAAATGAGTTGCACTTTCCCGTTTATAGTAACAAAACTGCACAATTTAGTAATTTTTATTCCACTTTAACATCAGACGTGTAATTTATTATTTTATTATGAGTAGTTTGAGCTCCTCTTTCAGAGCTTTAGTTCTCTGAAGTGAATGCAACTGAATAAAATAATCAGAAGTTTCTTCTTTAGTATTCGGTTGTAAATGTCCTCTTCTCGTCCTCTAATACATGTGTAAGTGTCTTTTTGTTGTAGAAAGTTTCCTTCTTTTATTAATAAATCATTTAAAGGTCACTAGATTTATTGCAAAAAAGGAAGTTTGCTCCCTTTTTTTTTTAACCAAAAGTTAACTGAGCCTGTTTACCCCTAAAAGGTTACACCACCTCAGCAGATATAAAAAGGTAGATTTCAAGCAGATATTCGAATTGTTCAAAGAATATTTTGACACACATTCATTAAAAAACAGTGTTTCCAGATTATGTGTGTGTGGATAAATCAAGTTTTACTTTCAATCATTCGGGAAACTATCAGGAGATCTGAGAACAACTTGCTTTGATTTCATGACAACTTTTTCATGAAAAATTCCCTAATTTGGATAATATTTTAGGGGTGGCTCAATCTTCTTATAGGGCAGCTACAGCTTATCTCCGAGGGTATGGCTCCTGGTTCACGTCCAATTAAGACTAAATTGTTCATTCTTGGTCCGTTTGAAAGCATTGCGAGGATGCTACACTGTTCCAATAAAATCTTGGTTTTAATGCAGCTGAACACAACTTCTGTGCAGTCATTTTGTCTCTATATACAAATACAAAGGTCTAAGAAGAATTTTAGGGAAAATGTTCCAGAAATGTGTCTTTTTCTTACCTGAAAGACTAAGAATCGTTGATGATTAACCCTTGCAGAGCACCACTAGCGTAACTCTCTATGAAGGAGCTATGGTTTGTCTTAACATGCCCTGAAGAGGCCTAAATCAAAAAGTTGCCAAATCTGTTGGCAACACAGACTAGAAATTGCTCTCTTTCAGCTCCACTACAGCTTTCAGACAGATGAGCTTTCATTATTTCCATGCACTTGTTGACATATTGCAGAATTTGTGTCTAAACTCATGAGGCAGTGTAGCAAACCCCAAATCGTAACGCTTCCACCGCCGTGCTTCACAGTGGATATGAGGTTCTTCTGCTGAGAAAAACGGTTAACTGTAAATCCTGCAATGAAGGCTTTTATAAGCTGGAGAAGAAATCAAAGCAAAAGGAAAAATTTTCTTACTGGTGAAAAAATCCAAATATTTCAACATGTTTTGTTACTAAAAGCTGCTTCAGATTAATGGGAATCAGGATTTCTTACAAGAAACGTTTTTATTTTTACCAGGAGAAGATCTTATCCCTTAAATCATATTTGCATTTTTTTTTTTTTATATTTAATGGTAATATTGGGTTGTATCACCTCCCTCAACATGTCTGATTGGGTGTTTGGCTCCTTGGTGAGCAACAGAAGGAAGAAGCTGAAAGCAGGTTGGGCAAATATGTAGCTACTTAGTGAGGTTAAAGCAGCTCAAATAAGCGTGTATGCGTGTTTCCATGTATTATATGTTGTTTTTACAAGGGAGAAACGAGGAAAGTGGGAGTTTCATGAACTTGTTCATGCAGGTTCCTCATTCGGTACTTAACTGTAAACACACAGGAAGTTGACTTCACACCTCACTGGTTTAAGATAGCAGGCCTAAAAACACACGTCATCTAGGTTGTTTATCATGATAAAATTCTTAACATTGGACTTTAACTCTTTACTACCATGCAGACTAAGATGTGAAGATGTTGTTTTCTGCTCATGTTTCCACTTGAGGGGCAGTTGAAGAATTTTATTATGAAGCTGCCAAAAAATCTGACTTCAGACGTTTTTTGTTTTTTTTTTCCCTAATAAAATTTAAAAAAATAAATAAAGATAGATCTCCGTCACAGGAAACTAATTTCCGCTAAACAACCGAGTGCCTGCCTACTCGTGTGTTTTTCAAACATAAATTTCCCCACCTTAGTTCTTATCAGTCAAAAGATCTGCAAAGTGCTGTAACTCATTGTGGGCAATGAGAGCTGAAATGCTATGTGGGTTCCTCTCTGAGTGTAATGCTTTGATCCGAATCCTTTAGTTCTTTTGTTGTTTGATGATGAGTAAGGGGCTTTTACAGGTTACCCCACACTGAGGTGGTATTTGTGAATTATTCATTTAAATGTTTTGTTTTAAATCCATCTGAGTAAGTTGCAAAAGTTCTGAAATTCTTCGAGCATAATAGCACTACTTACTCTTGCTTGTGCTCTGCACACATGACGTTTCAATAACATGTAACTGTATCTCACATCCTTACATGTAAGTTTAGTGTAAAACCAGGTTTCTGATGGACAGACCCCACCCACTTTCACTAGATGACACCATGAGTTAGTGGGTTCTCTGGTCACAGTTCCCCTCGTCAAACACAAAAGAAATTAGCACCTGAGAACGAGTTGTCTGATTTTTACAAAGAAAAAAAAACTGGGAAAAACTGTCTGGGAAATAAATAATACTGCTCTTTCTGTGTTACTTCTGTGTCCTCGTTGGTGCTTTGAACTTGTCCAATTAGTTAGCTAGCAACCTTACATTTGGGAGAAATTATTTGATTTCCTTCCATTTTTCTTGATCATTAAGAAAAATGACAATTTTAGCCAAAAAAAACAAAAACCCTGCAGACCAGACTCAGCTCAAAATTCTGGATGAATAAACACTCTTTGGATTCCTAGAAATTGTCATTTTCACAGCTGCTGTGTTGCTGCTCTTTGAATTAACAGCAGCACTGTAAACAGCAGTAAAGCAAACATTACCTTCCTGTGAACAAACATGCATTGGGTGTAGTGAAACAGATGGAGAGATCCAGTAAATTGGCAACAGATGTTGAAACATTTGAGGTCATATAGTTGTTAAAAGTTTAGTAAAAAGGATTTAAAAACCTTTCCGTAAATGAGTCATACCAAGAACGTTGGTTCTTTTCTGACGAGTTTTCAGCTGTGCTCTTTCTCTTCATGTCTTTTTCCCCAACTCCTTTTCCTTGAAAACCAGGTGATTATCGTTGTTGGTTGAGAAATGTTGTTTAATTCTCTCCCCATGGAGCGTTTTTACATATTTACAACTAAAGTTAACCACAGGGGGTTTTTCTTCCACCAAGATCAGAGCTATATTTAGCAGTTTTAAGAATGGCCCGCCCAAATAGCATTTCACGCGCCTCTCTGTGAAACACCTTGAAATTTGGCTTTGTGATTTTTTGTGTAATCACCAGAGACACTAACAGCATTGATCACAAATAAACTGTTTGTCGTCATAAAACAGGCCATTTAAATGAAGCAGATTGAAAACAACGCCATTAAGAGGCTTTGGGTGCCGCCTTGGTACCAAACAGAAAAGACAAAGAACATTTCTTGTGTAGATATTCAAACAGATAATAGTTGACATCTGCTCTTTCATCTGCCCGATGATTGTGTTGGATGACAAACTCAAGATCATCCAAGATATTCACTATGTAACTTTTGATGGTACAGTGACATTTAATTTTGCTCATTCTTGGAGCCGTTGTTGCCTAGCAGCATCCCGAAGCTGAGAAACCGCCCTTTCCATCCTGGAGCATCACATTCGTTATGAACGCGCCAAGAAATCCAAGAGGACATTATCGGAGGATGTGAAGAAAAGAAAGAGAAAAAGGGATGCATCAAAAGTCGACATGGACGTCAAATGAACCTTTGTGGGGGGTTGCCGAAGTGCAAAAGTTCAGTAGTGCTGCTTTAAGCATAAATCCTTTCC
>JAOXYM010000010.1:28491692-28512675 GCA_028567055.1 Leptatherina wallacei | reverse complement strand
GCAGAGGGGTTATAGTGTCACAGCAGCAGAGGGGTTATAGTGTCACAGCAGCACAGGGGTTATAGTGTCACAGCAGCAGAGGGGTGGGGGGGTGATTTGGTTGTCTTTTTTTTACAATCTAAGCCAAACAAAAGACACATTTTGTATGAGTTTGTGTGTGGCAGAGAGAAAACGAGGGAGGGAAAGATTCTCCATCCTGTTCCTTTGGCTCAATGAAGTATCCAGGATAAATAAGCACAAGTGCAAAGAACCTGGTTTGCACCAATTAAAGCCACTCCAGAAGGACAGGCAGGATAGCATAAGCACTGAGCAACAGAGTAAGCAAGGCCTCAGTGGGGGGAGACAGAGGAAAGAGCAGTCATGCATGGAAATAGACAGCATGGCAGAATAATATGAAACCAGCCTCCGTATCTTTTAGCCTTTTTTTTTATAGCCTCAAAGAGGGACTCAGTTCTGTGAATTCATTTGTTTTGGGGGGAGGTATCACTGCTTCCATAACCTACTATGTGTTAGTGTCACTAGGCAATAAAAGCTAAATGAGCAATTGACTATAAAGCTTAATTGAGCAAGACCCACAGTTCATTTTAAACTAATTAGATTTTACCGTGAGAAGAATGTGGGACAAGTTGGGAAAAAAAAAGTTCCAATCAACACGTACTCGCACATACCAGACAGAAACTGATGGTAAATTACAAAAGAAAAACCGTTACTGAATGCAGCTAGGCTTAAAAACATGCAAATCAAAAGTTGCTCAGTGGATCTCAAACCCTTTGTGGCAAATACAGCCTGCTTGACTCACTCCAAATAAAAAGCCTTTTGTGAATGTAAATAGGATCATTTATTAAGCATTCATCGACATAAATATCAAGGATGTCTAATAAACAACTCCTCATTGAAGCCCTACTTACATAACCTTGTTAATATGCATAACATAAAACCACGAGAAATATCAGCTGTAAGTGGGAGTAAATTTCTACTTTGAATCTGCAGAACAACACCTACATCCTCAGAAAGGTGAGATCAGACCACCTGTATGTCGCACACAAGAATACAGAAGGAAGCAATCCTTACTGCTTTGCTGGGTAGGGCTTAGCAACTTATTTGCATGCACTGTCAGGAACTAATTAATTGCAGAGCTGGATTAAGCTACAAGGAGTTAGCAGAGGCTAGGTGGACAAGACAGGAGGAAAAAAGACAGGGAGGAGAAGATACTTGGTGAGTTTTGCTCTTGTCAAGATAACAGACCTGTTCATGGCTTTGATAGTGCCGGACAGATTCTGTTTCAGCATGCACGTCTTCCCAAGGAAAGAAGAGGATTCAGTTTATTTGGAGAGACTGTAGAGTTGTGATATCTGAGGCAGCTGCTTCGGGTATTTAAACAAAAAATGAAACCATTTCTACAGAAGACATCACAAGTATTAACGAACATGTTGTTTTTATCAAGTGTGTCATCCTTTATCACAATTCTTGCACCCTAGTGGTGGAGCCTCTCAGTAGACGGCTTCCTTTCACACTTCTAACAAGCTACCCAACTTCACGCAGGCAGGTGCCGGGAAATGACCACTGAGTCAACGCACTGAGTTTAGCAGCTCTGGTCATTAACAGCTGTTTGGGCCACGTCTGACAACAAGGTGTTTAATTCACCCCGCTCGTCTTGGGAATGGAGCTCATGGTTCAAACATGTATAAAAACTAGTTTTTTGACATGTTTTTTAACCTAAAAAAGTTTGAGCAGACACAGGAAACATTCAACGATGTGGGCGAGACCTGATCAAACCTAAGCCATTTTAAAACTACAATAAGTTTCTATTTTTTTATTTTTATTTTTACAGCAAAGAATTGTACAGTTTTGCACGTGCACTCCCACAGCAGTGACACCTTATGGAATAAGTGTATAACTGACAAAAAATTGGGGCTGGAACTTGAATGCGTTAATTATGATGAATTAATTACAAAAAAAAATTAACGCATATAATCGTCATTTGAATTCCCAACAACACGGAACGTTTATCAGCGCACGATTTCGGGTACGTCGATTACACAGAAACGCATGTCAGAGCTCGGCTAACGCAGTGTTGCTGACTTAGCGACTTTGGTGCTATATTTAGCGAGTTTTCAAACCCCTCCAGCGTCTGGCCACAAATCCAGAGACTTGTTCCGGTGTTATTGGGGCCTTTAGAGACTGATGTGAAAGCACTTAACGTTTACTCTTCTCAATGAGCAGCTGCTGACGTAAGACCCCCCCCCCCTTCCCAACAGTGTCCTCACGCAGCATCAGCTTCCAGCTCCAGAGCAGGAGATGTCCACCTCTGCTCCAGGACCAGACTCAAAGCTGCTGCTGGCTGATCCCGCCCTGGTTTGCTGTCAGATATTAATGTCTATTAATGAAGAGCGTGGACGAAAACATGTAAAAAGTAAAAAGTACTCCAACATGTTGAAGACTCTTGATTAGAGACCAGCCGGAGCTGTTATGGTACTTAAAATGGCACTTTAACTTGAGTTCCGTTTTGGCCAGGTAAATGTTTTTTTTTTTAACTACCGTTTTAAATTTAAAAGTAAACTTTGCATTCAAAAACAAAATGCACTGTCATATTTTCCATCTTCTATTCATCTGTTGCTGAATTCTCATATTCTTCTTCTATAAATGTCTTTGTGCATCCGTTTGCTGTGTAACTGGTTAACATAACAAGCCGGTCATGTCTTTTATTTAAGTTTCTGATGTGCAGCACATTTCCAAAAATAAGACTTCCTGACAAGAAAGAAACAGTCAGACGGATGTGACTCAGTCTTCCTGCAGCAACCTCTCATGTTTTCAGAGAAGCAGAACATCTATGAGGTCAGGAAAGCAAACATCTCTCTTGTCCCAGAATCGCCCGTTTCATTCGATTGAAATGTGCAACAATCCAGGAAAGAAACGCAACTTTGACTTTTTATGACAAAACTTTTTTTTTTTACTTTATTTATCTACTATCATTTTACAAAATGAATGCATTTTGACATTTGAAATTAAATTATAAAAAAATATTTTCACTGGTATGACCATTCTATTACATGTGTCTGTCTAGTTTTCTGATTATCACCGGTACCTACAGCTCAACAACAAAACCCAAAGGGTGTGCGGCATGAGTAATCCTACAACCACACAATTTAAAAATATATCAAAGATTCCCTCAGTCTGGGAAAAGCAGACGTATGGAAGCGAAAACAAAAAACACATGGAAAATGTACACCTGGTAAAACTTTGAAGTGAGCAGAAATGTGGTAAGAGATTGTTGTGGTGCAAAAAGCATCTCATGAGCATGCAGTCTATGATGTATGTCTATTTATAAAGATACTAGAAAAGTGAGAAAGTTACAGATTAAAAACAAAACCCCAAAAAGTCCAAAAAACTGAAATATGAAAATAGCTAAATACAGAAACTTTTGCTAGAGAAGCTACTCTGTGACGTTCCTGCTTTTTGCTTCTGCTTTCCCTGTATCGGTCTAATAGAAGCCAATACGTTGGAAACCTTTTGAGTCTCATCCCATCATCGTCACTCGCTTTCCTGATGATGCAAAGACAGCCACAGAACCGGAGTTAACTGTGTTTTCCCCTGATGCAATTTTTGAGCGACAAATAACATTTCATACGCAGGTCAGCCTTGGATGTCTGCAACTTCTCTGAAGACAGGTGAGGTCATTGTGATGACAAAAAGAAGGAGATCAGAAGAAGATAGGCGTGTTTCATCTCTACAGAACATGTTTCACAAAATCTGTTCCAGAGCCAAACCTCAATAACTGAGCTTTATAAGCAGCTTGATACAATATGTGCACATATTGGAGGGTGACAAGCCACACAGCGTGCGCTGATGCAATGAGAGTGTAACAACATTGATAAACAACTTTTACCAATTTCCGAAAGCAATGCTGCAGCTCGTTTTGGGATTTATAAGCACTGCAGTCTTTGTCATGAGTGGCCATGCTGCTTGTGGAGGGGAGGAAGGTGCACTATCAAAATTCAAACCTGTTTTGTCATTTGTTTCTGCTGCTTCTGTCCTCACCTGAGCTGTCAGGATTATTTCATCCGAGCTAAAACATCCCCACAGACTGTTTATTCCTTTTGTCTCTGTGTTTTGCCACATACTCCTGATCTGGTAATCCTTGTTTGGTTTTTGGTGGTAATATACAGCTCAGATATACACTTCTCTGTCTGCCTTGGAACACATTCACACTATTAAACCATTTAATATCCAACAGGGTAAATTCATACACACACACAGCCCAGGGAGATATACACAAAGCAAAAGGAGGCATACTGAGTGAGGAAGTTCAATAAAAGCAGCACGGTTTCTGCTGGAGAGAAAAATGATGTTGAAGAATCCTCTTCCGTCAGTAGTCAGTGTTGGACTATTTTGCTTTCCTCATTTCATGTGGCATTCAAATAATCCATATCACGAAACAGCGTTGTCCTTTCTGACTCAGACCCGCGTTTGTCTGAACGATGAATGGTATGAAAATGTCAGCGCGTATGCCAACATCCCGAGGAAAAGGGCTTAATGAAAATGGGACTCTCTCAGCCCACTTACCCTGCTGGATTTAATGTTAAAAAATAATACGAAATTTATAAAAAAAAAAAAAAGAATCATAGACCAAATGTAACACATGCATATAAACAGCAGATAAATTCAAGCCTTTGAAATAAAAAAAATTTGGATTTGAGAAGCTGTGCTCAGACTGAAGTGTGATCAGACCACCAACATTGCAGCTGTGGGTGTGATGCGGCGTGCCACAGAGCCTAGAGGCATCTTTAAATTTGCATATTCATAGAGTTTGGAATATTTGATGAGAAACATGGAGCACGAAAACACTTTTAATCCCTTCCATTAGTTTATCAAACATGTGTTTGTGTGGAACACATATTAGACAAAATATTATTCATTGAAGACTATTTTTTTTTTTTGGGGGGGGGGGGGGTTGTATCTCTCTGTGGGTAATTTTAAGCAAAGCTAAATTCATCATATTCCATCTGTGACGCCAGTCAGGTTAGAACAAGGGAGGACAGGATGCAAGTTGAGAACTGTAAACACACAAGTCACACCTTGTTAATAAACTTGTAACAAGGGAAATAAGGAGACATGAGTGAGTAATCATGCTCTCACCGTGTACATTATGTGCACATTATTTTCTGAATTGCATCTTTGATCTTGTGTGAGTTACTTTTCCTGAATGAACGTAAGTTTTCTGACCTTTGACAGCTCACGTTGCTCCATAGGCATAGAGGGACAGCTGTTAATTACACATGAAACAGAAATCATGCAATTAATGTAAACCCATGCGCGCACACACACACACACTACACAAAATGAAGCAGGCTACACTGGTTTGATTCACAAGATCTCTGACAGTGCGGCACGGGGCTGTCACAAGCCTTCTGTTCTCTCCAGAAAGATGTAAACAAAATATGTTGGAGGAAAATAAGAACACAGACTGAGGGATGGTTTCCAACATCTGCACACAGTGTTGATTCTTTACATCCTGGCTCAACAACCATTTCCTGGCCAACCCAGTGTTAATTGCATTTTCAGCATTTGCGAAAGACAGCTTTAGAAAAGACACAAATGAAGTTGGCCGCCACCATCAGATAATCCACGGATGGCAGCTACTTTGAAAGTGTTCCAAAAAATAGCTCTACTGTTCACACACACATGCACACTCACACATTCTGCTTTAGATAAAAATGTGACCTTCTGCAGGGCAAATGGAGGACCAGTGAACATAAAAAGTGATTATTTTTCTCCTGATATTGCTCAGCCCTTTGAACTATCATGTGCTTTTCAAAAGAAATGAGCATTCAGGCTAATGATATTCACAAGTTGTGAATTAATGATGAGGACGGGATGTGGAATCATCAGGGAAATATGACGTGCTCTCGATATTAAATGTTCAGTTTATCAGGTAAAAAATAATTGCAAACAAACTATTGAAAATAATTGCTATCGCAATATCAATACTGCATATTTTGCCTTGAAATAAGACATTAGGTGGTGTTTTAATGAGGGCTGCAGAAGGGAAGTGCAGCCCTCTTTAATAAAGCTCTGATTTGCAACATATGCGGTAATATTTGTTTTTATGTCGCAAATCACAACATAATAGCATATATATCACGTACGTACCATTCTGATATCACAAATTCATAATTTGCAGGAATAACTTCTTTCACTCGATTATAAACTTTAAACAGGAGCCACTCTTGAACAGGGACGCCACGACTACTCCGGGTGCATTCAGTTTATGGCTAAATCATCTATTCAAAGAAATGGATTCAAGATGAAAACAGTATGTGAGCACTGCCGACGCTAGAGACAGACTGGAGCCGTTTATTATTAACATTTCATGGTTTTTAATTGTCGTTTTTAACCACTGTATATATAAAATGGTATCTTGTATTAAATATGGTATGAAGTTTTGAGTATCAGTATGAAGTTAGAAATTCTCCCATCATGACAACCCTACCATTTACCACATTTCAACTTTCTCTATTAGTAAACTGACTGGGTCGTGGTACTCTCAAATTGCCCAGGCATCTGAACATCAGTATCATTGCATCTTCAGTTCTGAAAGAAGGGTTCATGTCCTTGAATATTTGCACCACTTGCTGACACACTAATGAAGACATAACAGCCTGTCCAAAGTTGCACGCAGTTCTCTGGCTGCAAGAGCACAACAGAAAGTGTTTCATTAGCCTGTGTGTTATTATTATGTATTAATGTAACAGCCAATTCTTTATAAAAAAAATGAATAAATAAATAAAAACCTTTGCTTGCAATTAATGTCTTACATTCTCTTTGAATCTTTGGAAAAATTACTGGCTAAATTAGGCCGGCTTGACTAAATGAGGCTCCATTAATCACACACTGTTCTCCAGTTAATGTGGGATCACAGATCACACTGAGCCTATAATCTCATAGCAATGGTTTACCCTTGCTGTTTATGAGTCCATCTGTGACCACACTATAAAGAAGATCAGAACATAAATGCATTATAAACACAATCGCAATACTAAAGACTTCCAATGCAGCTGAGTCGTGTTACGGGTTGCACGCAGCCTGGCAGCATAAGGAACTTCCAGAAAAGTGGTTTTATTGCAATTTTCTTTTAACCGCTTGGGTATCAGAGAGGCAATTGTCCATCTAATCATCTAAGAGATGTAAGTGGCAGTATAAACAGAATCCCAGCCTATTAACATCCCTTTAGGATTACCTTTACGTGGAGGAGGAGATGGAGGGGAGGAAGGATGTAGAGAATGAGGACTGCAATGAGTTTTTGATATGCTAGAAAGCTGTTTATATCTGTGTTGTTTCACACCCAGACAAAAAAAAAAAAAAAGCCAAACAGTAATGCACATATATGATGAAGAAGATTATGTTAAAAATACACACACAATGTCAGTGGGGCAAAATATTAATAGTCTGCATTTCCTCAACAGGTCCGGGAGAGAAGTTCTCCATCTATTCCATTCACAATGCAAAATGTCAACACTCCCCTGCGTCTCTTTCATCAAGCAGTCGACTGTAGCAAAACACACTGGTAAACAGGACATAACCTTCATCCATCATTATGCTGCGAGACCCCTTACTGAGCAAATTGGCGTTTCAGCAGAGCCAGCTAGATAGAGAGAAACGATGCAGACGACGTGACAGAAGGAATCTGCCTGAACTGACCCAATGCTACACCTGCAAGACTCTCAAATTATCTCCTATGTTTGCCTCCGGAAATGTACCAAAGTGCATATCTTACAGTCAAATGAGCAAACTTTAAAGAACATTTCAGTTTACGAAATGCAAAAAAACTAACCAATCACTGCAGCTAAGAGCAAATCGAATTAATAAATAAATCAGACAAAATGAAAGAAACTATGCTTAAGAGATGGAAATTGAACTATTGAGTCTTTTTAGCACACAGGCTCATTAAGCACAATAGAGAAGGCGCACTGTAGGGTACAATGAGAGGAGCGAGAAAGGAAGAGGAAGAGAAATTGCACCCTTTTGCTTAAAAAGTGCCTCGGGAGGAAGAGAGATGAAATGATGGAAGCGAGCAGCGCTAAACAAAAAAAGGCTCAGACTGCCTTTGTCTGTCTTCTGTTCTGTGTATTAGCAAGTAATGAGCCCCTAATTGTGTAGCCGGGCCATGGAGTCACTGCAGGGGTTGAAAAGCAGTGAGAATTAACTATATCTGCCAAACGTGTGAGGGCAAAGAGAGCGATAGAGGAACAGAAATGGAGAGCACAAGGTGAGTGAGAGAAGAAATAAAAGCATGCAAGATGGAGACACTTCATTAAGAAGAAGGGGTAAGGGGAAAACGATGGGGACATTACAGTGAAAATGTTTATTGCAACAGAATGCAGATGAGGGGAAGAGTGCGCCAGTGGCCTTTTAGTGTACTCCATCTCCTTCCTAATATCTGTCTCTTATTGCCCTGTCTCTGTATAATACATCATCTGCTCAGCGGTAAACTAGTCAAAATGCTAATAAGGTGAATGGATGGCCTGAGTTTAAAATGTATAGTAATAGTAGTAATTAAAGGTCATTCCAATAAGCCTTTGGTCAAAGTTCTGTCTGTAAAAGGCCAACTTTGACAGAAGCAAAATGACAGAAGAAGGACAAAAGGTCACAACTTCTACACAAACCTGCTGAGGATGGAAGGGTGGGAGATGTTCGTGTGTGCGTTTCCATGTCTTTATCTGTGTGACTGTGTGTCCCAACCCATCCGTTCATCTCAAAGTCATC
The DNA here is from genome assembly GCA_028567055.1 of Leptatherina wallacei. NCBI lineage: Eukaryota > Metazoa > Chordata > Actinopteri > Atheriniformes > Atherinidae > Leptatherina > Leptatherina wallacei. The sequence goes on along the minus strand of JAOXYM010000010.1, from coordinate 28,503,912 downwards.
CCAACAGTGATGCAGTGTTGACAGCCGTCATTTTTCCGCCTGCTGCCTTTGGCTTCACTTCCCCCCCTGAATTAGTCAGAGCTGTTATTCTCTTGCACACAGCTGTAGACCTCTATGTTGTCATGGTAATGGCTAAAAAGTAACCTCTCGCCACAGTGAGAAAAAGCTTCTTAAGGCTCATGTTACGAAAGGGGAACATTTACTTTTCACCGTGTAGCACGTCAGAGCTCCTGCTGCTCAACGTTCCTCACATCCAGACAGTCTACGCTGCCCTGAAACCTCAGTAACACCTGCTGCTATGACATTATTCCACATTAGCGACAGCTTCCTGTGGCCTTTCCACTACATCCTTTTACTCGAGCAGCTTGGTGACCAGGGGACTGATCAGTCCGCACCAGCAATTAATGCCTTCCGCCTCATCTCTCTTCACTGCTGCTTGCCACTTGCAGCATATGTGATCACAGAAAGAAAGGTGGTGGTTTTGGGGTGGAGGAGGTGACAGACACACTGTTCAAAGTGCTCTGCGTGGCACCGGTAAAGACAACAAAGCAAATGAAAACAAATGGCCTGCTGTGAAGCAACTCCCCCTCTTTGGGAATGGTTTTAGAAGGTTTTTCCTCCCTGTCTTTTCTTCTTTTTTTTTTTTTTTCTCCCATGGGTTTACGTGCCTTTATGCAAGTTTGTGGTGAGTTAATTAGGTTCAAGAATCTTCCTGCTACCAGTCTGAGCTCACCTGCACTTGCATAAAAATGGCACTGTGTTGTTTTAACAAGGGGTTACTCGCATATAAGGACATTAAACTGAGTGTATAAAAAGAAAATTCCCTATAATACATTTTAGTCAGACGTCTGCAAAGTGTCAACATAATAAACTTTTATGTGTGGTTTTTTTGTTTGTGCAATTGTAAAGAATTTGGGATTGGCTGCAGACGTCAGGCAGGGAAGAACCCACCATAAGCCGTCATAACCAGCTGCTGTGAGGTTTCTTTGGGACAGATGAGCTCCTGACCCATGGCAGCCACTGTGAAGATGAGAATCACATGAGGGTGAAATGTGATGTTTACCAGCTTCACTGCTTTCTGCGTTAGATATTTTTATCTCTACCCGAGTCTGTGTAGACAGTACAAGCAGGCCAAAGGTGTTCTGAAAGTTTCTGGCCTTTGACACAGATTTTATCTTACTTTTATTTCCAATAAATGCTCATTTGTAATTGTGGAAAATGTCTTCATGAGATAAATATGAAGTAATGGACACATTATGGCCTGTCCATTTAAACCAAGTGAACACTGTTGACTGTACAATGTGGGCATAAAAATGTAAACAAAATATGTTGATTATAAAGTTTATAGTGTTTCTTGGGCTGAGGACCATTTCATTTTTTAGTGCTCAGGTCTTTACGTCCTGGCAAGAAGATTTGTTGGCCTTCCCGTGTTAAGCATGTCCAAGTATTTTAATAAAAAAAAAAAAAAAAAAACGCCGCGATATTGACACTGCAAATGTATGTATCTATTTATTCTTTAAGATAAAACAAGTCCCATTAGGATGCAACTACCAGATGACTAACAGGCGTCTAGATGGGAGTGGCTCTGACAAAGCCTCTTAAAAGCCTCAGCCTTGTTTAAAAGGCTGCATTATTGATAGTGCATCTGTGGGCTGAAACAGCACCAGAGTGAGTGGAGTAAGACTCGGGGGGGGGGGGGGTGGGGGGGCGTTATAAATAAGAATGACTAAGAAACAGAAATGACAAAATGCTGCATGAATAGCGTGTTAGAAACATGAAGTCTACATTTATTTTTAGTTATGGGGGAAATGAAAAATTTTAACCGAACATTGTTTAACCCAAACAAATCAAGAAAAAAATCCTAAACAATGCTTTTGCATTTTGTACACAGCAACATCAAGACATTAAAAGCCTTGGAATACCATTACAGATATTCTGTCAAACCGCTCTAAAACTATGGAGTAAATCAATATCCAGCTACATCAAAGTCTTTGTAAATCCCACCAATCCATCATTAAGTATCCTGAGTCATTAGGGGCAGGACGGCTGGCCTGACTTATCGTCTTGGGCATAGAAGAAATGAGTCAAATCCTAGGCCTGCAGCTTCTCATCAGAGCAAGCTGTACAGGGACAAACTCAATTACCATCACTAACACACTAGACCCTGGCAAGACTAATAGTTCTTGTCTAATGAGGAACCTCTCCCCCAGTTTCCCTTCATTCCAAATCCCCCTTTCATCTGCCCCCCCCACCCCCACCCCCCATAGTCACATTCTGACCTTCTCAATTAAAAAAAAAGGGAGGAAAAAATCTGAGGAAAATATTTGTTCCCCTTTATTGCAGAGGAGCAGAAACTCTCCTTTGTCTTTGGTATTGGACAACTGAAGTGGTTCATTCTTTTTTTTGACCGAGTCCTGTGGGGTGCTGCAAATCCATGCTTGACAGAGAAGTAGCATTAAGGCAATTAGCATGGGCTTTGCGTTTGGTTTTGGTTGGCAAGACTGCTTCTACACACAGAAAGTGGGATAGGATGATTAGTTTCTGTGAAGATGAGCGCTTCGCCTCCTCTGGTACCTGTCCAAGAGAGGATTACCCTTTCCACATATTGCACATACACACCGCACCTTTCACGTACGCTCACACACATTTACACTGGCTCACGGGAATGATGGCTGCAAGAGGAGAAAGACAACAGCGGGGAAATCAAAGAGTGTGTACACACTCGGAAGAGCTGTGACTCAAGGGGTTAAGCCATGTTTGTGAAATGGCAGAGATGGAATAATATCTGCTCCACGCATTAACTTCGAGCTTCTGCATCACTTCACCTTTATGGGCCCAGTCGGACGGGAAAATGATCCCTTGCTGTCTTTACTCTTTTATCATCTATTTCACAAAGAGACTCATTGCATTCTGCTCCATTTAATGAGCAGGTTTTTTAGGTGTGCAATAATGGGAAGTTCAATATCAATATCGAGGGTTCTTGAGTCAAGGCTTTGAAATTAATTGTGACATATAGGCAATTCTTTAGACAGGCGAATGGAGACTGATCTTATTTGTTCATGCGGACACTTGTAGAAGTAGCTTAAAGTCCATTATATCATTCATGTTAATAGACAGGACTTTCACCTGAGACGCTGCTAAATTAAATGTGTGTCAGTGAGCATGCAGTAATAGGTGAAGACGATTCAATTGGCAGGGTCGCTGGGGAAAAAAAGAAAAAAAAAAGAACAGACTCGGACTCAGACTGTAACCCTTCCCAGTGCTTTTGACAAATAGATGGGGTTTCAAAGGGAATTCATCATGCCTGGTCATACATGCTCCTAGGAGTAAATCACGGACATATAAAGCCATGTGCTGATCTTTGCGGTGTAAACATGGTGCATAAGGGTGTGCGCACAATCTGCATGACAGAAACATGGCAGATAATCCTCTCACTTGAGTCTGGAAACTGTCACATCGATATCAATAAGACATACGGATAAAGATCCGTGGGGGGAAAGGAATTTCAGCGCACTCTAAATTTCACACGCCACAGCACCCCGATTATAATTGTGATGCTTATTTCAGCAAAGGGGCTTATTTCATAAGCCAGCATTGCTTGCATGTTAGTCCCAGGGTTACAGTCTGCCCCTGACCTACTGAACAAGCTAAACTTACTGGTTTTGTAATAGAGAGAATAAAGATTTCCGCTGCTGGTTTCCGTAATCCAACAGATTATTTTAATGCTGCAGATGAATGCAATAACACATGCAGCAAGATGTGCTTCGAAAACTGCTTTCAGACTATTTTTACACATCCTTGTGTTAAACATGGAAAAAGAAAACATCTCGGCGATGAAAAAAAGTCTGCATCTATTAAAAAGAACTCATTTCCTGATGATTACATGTTTGAAAAAAAAAATGAAAAGAAACGCATCTGATTACAGGTACAGCATCCAAATCTGGGGGATGAAATTGGGACAATCAATAAGATGATTAAACTGCCCGAGATAATTAAGGCTTGCAAAACAACTATGTATGAGGCTTAAGGTGCGTTCAAACAAAGATTTAGTTCTGCATAATTATCGTCATGGGAGTTTAGCTGCTGTTATGTACAAAAAAAGATACATACATTTGTGGAGCGCACTTCATTACTTTACTTTTTAATGTTTACACTGAGGAAAACGGCAATGGAAAACTATTTCTACGTGGTTTCAAGACCTTGATGCAAAAATAACAAGACGTGAAAAAGCAACTACCTAAATTAAACTCAGCTTTCACATTAGGGCTACAAAACTAAACATGTAGAAATGGTTTATTTAGATTTAGTGATTTATAGTGATTAAAATGTGCTCTACCAAGTAGATAACCTAAGGGATTGATGGGAGAGTTAGTATATAGAATTATTTCCTGAGTTCATTTATTGGGGTTGAGTTACGGCTTTAAGCTGATAACCGTCTCAGCATGACGAGGGAAAAATCAAAGTAGAAAACAACGATTACACCACTTACAATTTTGCTCAGTTTTCCAAACAAACTGTGAAATCAGCAGCCCTGATGTGCCATCTATGTTCCTCTCTGGGTTTTTGTTGACCTTTAAGGTAGCGTTTGTTTGGACTGACAGAGGGATGCTGGAATTTCAGTCCAAAATAGCCTGTCAGTGTCCACACTGGCTGCCACGGTGACTACGAGACACAGTGCAGCAAATGACTGCTAACCACGGGGGACAGTAGGGGAGCCAGCTGTCAGCATGCCAGGGTCCATTCCCAGTCTGGTGGCAGGCAAAGAAAGATGGCAGGTCGCTCTCTTCTCAGAGGGGGCACCTTGGATGAGGATTAAAGGGGGGAAACGAAGGTGCCTGGGCAGTGCAGTACTGAGCCAAAGCCATGGTAGCTCCTGATAAAAACTGCAGCAGAGCTCTGCTGATAGTTTGGTTTCCTTTACTGTGCGAGCTGCATTTCCAGATTAAATACCTCATGACAGGTGAACACTGCTCAGGAACAAAAGAGTCAGAAAAGATGTGGCCAAAAGCCAATAACAAATGAAACAAACCACACTTCTGCTGATGTCTGAGTCTCGTACTGTAAAGCTTACAAAACAAGTTTGGAGAAGTCTGCTCCAACTATAAAAACCAACAACATAACGACTTAATAGTTAAAAGTCTATAACTGCTCTGTTAAATGAGCCATTTACTGTTTGTTCATATTATCTTTAATATTATCTGAAATGTTTTATTGTTTTTATTGCTTAATGTTTCTCTCCCAAGTTTTTGTAATTTGGTTGTTGTAAAATAAAGGTTAGATAAATGGATTTTTTTTATAAAGTGTTAATTTACCTTGATATTAGAAACTCTGCATAGCTTAAAAGTTGTAGAGTAGAGCATAGTGCACAAAGTACTTGGTAAAAAGCCTTGTTAGAGCTGCTGCATTTTCTGGTCAATAAAAAGTACAAATGTGATGGCAGGTGTTCTTGAATCCACTCTCCAAAGTGGAGAAGCCGATTCATCCCAAGGTTGGATCTAAGCAGCAAGGCTAGTCAATATGAGGTAACCATCGGGGACTCACAAACCTCCGCATCACTGCATGGTAATCTACTAGAGATCAATCCATAATCAATATGTAATGAGCTGTCTGCCAACTTTTTCCAGTACATTTTACTCTTCTCTGTTTCCCTCTGTGTCCTTTGATCTGCATATCCTGGGGTCCATGAAATATTTAACATCATGACTTATTGATCAGAGATGCTAAAAGAGTGGCCGGACTACAAACACAGAGTGGTCAAAGATCCTACTAAAGTACAAATGTTTTATTCGTGAAAGCTATTAAACAAACATAATATGCAATAATGTAAGACTGATTAATGATGACGCATTAAAACGCACTTATAAATCTGCTTATAGTAGTTAAAGCTGCACTGAAACAACAGCCTGAAACGTGACTCCGGTCATGTGGCTTTGTTTAACAACTATGGGAACTAAAGCCACATTGGCCCACCTCAGTCCCTGTCCTTCTCAGTAACATGCAACTATGGCTGGAAGCCCATTAGCCTGAGCAAAAACCCAGCATCTCCTCTTCTGCCTGGTTTTTTTTTTTCTTTGTTTGTTTGTTTCAAAGACATGCAAACACGAAGACAAACACGCAGAAGTAGATTGGTCCAACTGGCTTGTCTGACTGAAGCCACAGAGCAGAAATAAAAAGCTCAATAAGCAGAAACACAATGCTATTCTGTTATCCTGTTCACTGAGAGAAATGACCTAAAAAGTCAGTGTCTGGTTGTCTATGAAGTCATCCTACCATCTGGCCTGTGTGTGTCTGGCCTCATAACAAAGGGCCAGTATGGGAGCACAAGTTACATTTACCAAGTGATGATATTTGACAAATATCATGACAAGCACTGGTCCGATCCTCAGCTCCAGTATGGGCTTTTTAGAAAAATCACTGACCAAGAAACTGGCCTCAGTATGCTTGACGCTGAGCTCTGTGTGAGAATGAATGGGTGAGTCAAAATTGCACGGTAAGGCTATTTGGAGAACCCAGATTAGGTTCAATAGGCTTTTTAAAAGTGTGGTCCCATTTAGTTGAACTCATTAACTGATCAGGTCGCTCTATGTTGCATAACAGTAACATGTAAAACATTGAGGTTGATGATGATCATGGAAATAATTCAAAAACTTTAATCCCAAATGATCAATACTGTGAAGAAAGCAAATGTTTTCACTGTGTAACCATATGTTTAAAAAGAAAAGAAACTGGACTGAATCCAGTGGTTTGAAATTTACACCCACCCAAATACAGGTTAACATACATAGTGTTAGGGCCATTCATGAAATAGAAAATAAAAGTCTTTAATCTCAGAATGTATTTTATCATGGGTTTTTCTTTTCATGTATGTACAGAAAGTCATCTCAAGTTAACAGGAACCCATTCAATTGAGCTTTAAGTGAGAGAATTTCCCTTCAAAAAATGGCTAGACTATGCTGCTATTGGACTTTTTAGAAATACTGAGTCACAGACTCATATGAACGTTGCAATCATGCATCTTCAGTTACATGGAAACACACTGTGGCAAACTTGACAATAATCCCTTAAAAAGGTTTTGATGACTACAATAAAGCAGGTTTGTTGGTTGCCTCTGCAGAGCCACCGTTGCTGGAACCACTGCCAAATTCTCCCCAGGTTGGTTTATTTTAACCAGTATATTATAATGTTTTTGGATCCAAAAAAGACCACCCATCCCCACCGTCACAAAACTGTATAAAAATCCAGACAATCTACTATAATCTATAGATCTCAAAAGCCCCTTATCAATTACTTGTAGGGAATCTGACTTGGTTTTCCCATAACTCTCAGAATTTCATATCATAATTCTGACTGTCCATAATTAACAGGTAAGAAAAAAAATATCTATGAAGCACTTTGTGCATTCCACATAATAACTTGGTTGGACTTCAACTGTGAACTGGATGGGCTTTGTCATTCTGCATTTACATCAAGAACTTTTTTTTGATAACTCTCATCTTAAAGTTAAATATTCAACATAAAAATTAAATTAGAAACACACCAATAATCAAAACTAATCAATGGTAAGAAACACTAAGTACAATCTTTTGAAAAATTTAAAAAGAAGTGTGTGAATATATGCTGTTGAGCAGCTGCAGAAATGTCCATGAGACAATGTACAATGAAGCAAATGTCGCAAGTTGCATCTCAGACAGTCAGAAAATATTCAGCGGGAGGTAGGTGAGTCTGTAATTTGTGTATGTGTGTTGGAGGGATGGTGGTGAGACAGATTCCACAGCTCTAAGAAAGAAACTGTGTCTCAATCTGCTCGTCCTAGTCCGCATCTTTCTGAATCTTGTCCTTGAAAAACGAGGCATAAGCAGTTCATGGCCAGGGTGGGTGGGATCGGCAGCAATACAGCTGACCATCTTCTGGACCTGGTTAACATGAACCAGAGTCCAGAGACTTGTACTACCAAACAGGGATTTTCCCCTTTGAGGTAACTTCGCAGTTAACCCAGGGTTATTCGTACTACAATGCTGGTTAACTTCTTACCAAGATAAATCACCATGGTAACTTACACTGAACAGCTAACGTGCACCGATCAAGATGGAAGATCCTGGGTCGAATTACTGAGTTGATAACCAGCTTCGTAGTACTCTTTATCCCGATCCTGAATGTCTGGATTCCAGGTCTCTGATCTCGAGGAGGTCTTCCTACAATCCCCTGCTTTTATCACCACCCGTGCTAAGTAGCTCCTGTCCTCTGCTGTGCAGATATTAATTGTTTGTTGGAAATTATTCGAAATTCTGCAGTGCAAAAATGAATGGAAAAAAATGATCACCACTAATTGTGCAGAAGGCATACAGCAGTCATATTGCAGATTGTACTTGCTTTATAAAGAAGTATTTTTAGCATCAACTCTGACAGGAGAGGGAAATACTGGCAGCATAATTTTCATGAGCATAATGTCTTCAAATGAAATAAAAATAAAAATGATAACTTGCAGTGGATCCTTTGTTCATTTCTGGGCTAAATGTGTCCAATCAAATGTATAATGTTGCAACACAACGCCATATTTAGACCTCATATTACTGTGAATGGAAAGGAGAGATTATAAAAACAAACAGCAACAACTGTAAAAATGCAACAAAATAGTGAGAATCCTTGGTGGTCAAAGTGTTGCTCACACCTAAAAAAACAAGGCAACACAAACCAAAAAACACACATAAACACAGTCTAGCTAAAATGTCGTGGATATTTTTACCATGCTCAGATTAAGAGCTAATAATACCTCAAAGCTGTTTGCCCAAAAGCTGACAACACATATGTAATATTGAGGAAAACACACTACAATTACCTTCTGGTGAGAAAAGCTCTCACATTCATTTACAAAAAAAAAAAAAGGGCTCCTTTGCTCCAGCAGGCTTTGCCACATCACACTAAATCTTAATTCCACACATGATATAATTGCAGTTCACTCTCACTGCAGGTGGTTTCTCAGAAACATATTTCTTTTTCACATAAAAATGTTCATACTTCGCCTAACAGGAAATCACAGGTGATTCTAATCTCATCCCAGCTCCTTTCATCCACTGGTGGTGGTTGATTAAACCAATCTTGTGCAACAATTCTTATCTTTGATGTTTAGGAACTGACTTACAAATACCAAAAAGTGTTAGTTGTAAATAATGTTGGTGTGTGGATAGTAACTATGCATCCATGGTGCGAAGGTAGGTAGACATATGAGAGTCACAACTTCCCATAATTGGCTGCTAACTGAGTGTACCAATATGGCAGCTTCATAAAACATGACTCACATACCCTTTTCCAAAGAAAGGACTGCACTTGATTGAACAAATGCTCTCACTTGTAGACTGTCTGCTCGCATATTTCAAACCAAACCATCGTAGCATCTCCTTTGGAGACTTTCTGTCATAATGGAAAACTACTCATGAAGATGTCTTTCTATTATCATTTCAGCTGAGCCATGCAATTGCTGAATCCTTCTTAGTTTTTCATCAACAAAAAGGTGAAATAAACAGTTTTTTTCCCCCATCTCTGAAAGAACCAGGTCAATCCCAGATACGTTTAATACTTTTTTCCATGAGTAATGGCTGGAGGCATTGATGTGATGTCCACCATCAATCCAGGCATTAAATCATGTTGACCAGACACATCAACAATGGACTGATTGTTGAACTCCCATAAAAACAACATATTTTACCAAGAAAATTCAGAGTATAAAACATTTTCTTTATACAATATCAACAAGTTGATGATGACACTTCTTACACCTAATTTACAGCTTCAGGAACAGAGTTTTTAATCATAGCAGCTATTGTAAATTGCAAAAGGAATAGGATGCATCAGATTTGTTGGAATGTACACCATTTTCCTTTTTCCAGTAACTTGCATTTTCTTATAGAAAACCGTGTTGACATTTCAACCATAATCCCAGCTCTTGTTTTGTTTTTAGGGAATTTAGACTTGATTCTTAAAATAATTTACTTGGCAAGTTTACTTTCAAGACTTTAATACCAAAAAAACAAAAACCGGTGTCTTTAAGAGGAAATCTGAGCCTAACCTGCATCATTATCATCCACGTGGATACTTGTTATTTTTGAGCCATTGATTGACACACGTTAATGCATAAACTCTTGTCAATGATTGACCTGCACATCTTACGGTTAATCAGTGTGTGTGTGTGTGTGGGGGGGGGGGGTTCCTCATAAACACAAGTTCAGATAACATATGCATGTTTATAAGGAGTTAAATTCCAGCTGGTTAAGTATAAGCTCCTGTACAATGTTCTTCACCAGGTCCCAGCTGCCATGACGGGGCTGGAGAACCGATAGACATGTCAACACCCTCCCCCTGAAGTCACGGTGGAGAAAACAACCTCATCTCAAAACACAGCATGGAGAGTGTCCCCAACAAAAGTATTCATACTCCCAAGGTGAAGGGGGGGGGGTAGAGACATGCAAACCTATTACAATACATTCGACATGCAAGGAAAACTCTGAAACTGCTGCCCTCCGATTGCGAACATTCTCAATTTGCAGACAAAAAAAAACCATTTCAGTCGATGGAAGTGGAAAGTCTGATCACTTATTTTCACACAAGTGGCTCCAGCTGAGCCATTTCGTCGAAGTAAAAAGCAGCAGCACACTACACTGAAATTCTGAAGCAGATTTACCCCCCCTCTCTTTCCCACCGTGCTGAAGCGTGTCCGCGCCGTGATAACAACATTAACCCCCCCCCCCCGTGCTTTTGTAAAACTTACCTACAGTTCTTGAGCCTGACCCCGAACCAAGCAGAAGGTACCAGATCCACATCATACGGTCGCCTTTTTTTTAAAGCCCCCTCCCCGGCCTGCTCTTGTTGTCCTGCCCCGCCACGGGGCCAAAAAGTGGGGGTAAAAGAGGAGGAAAAAAAAGTTCTCCGATGCAGCAGTTCTTGCAAACTGCACTTTTTGAAGTCTGGCTTTTTTCCCCCCTTTTCAGTAAAAGACGAAGTGTGAGTGGCTCGAAAGGGGTGGCTTCGCGTTGGGACCGCCGTGTCAGGTCCAGTGTGCGGCGGTGGGGAGAAGGGAAACGTCCACAAGCTGGAGCAGGAGGGGGCTTCGGGGTGGCGGGCAGGCAGGCTCTGGAGTCGGTCGCTCGAGTGTTGGAGCTGAGAGGGAGGCGGAGCCGGAGGCAGAGAACCGGAGAGCAGAGGTCGGCTAGTCCGGGGCAGAGCTAGTCAAACAGTTAGTAAGAAACTGAGTAACTTTTATTTATACAACGCTTTTCACGGATACAATCACAAACTGCTTTACAACAAAAAACCCATAAAAACATAACAGCAAAGCATTGAAAATTATATAAAACATGAATACATCTAAATCAATTAAATTCAAATAAAGAGATATGAGGATGAACTCCAGCAACACCAGTTTACTCATAGGCAATTCCAACAAGTACAAGCCTATCTTCTGTTCAGGCAAGTTCATCAGACAGATAGCAGGTTATGGTTATTAGATCTGAGCAAGGACATGGTGGTGTGGATAGTAGCTATATGTAGATATGTGGGTGCTTGTCCATGGGGCCCGGTGATGGTGAATATTTTGAACTGAATCTTGTAGGTCAACTGAAGCAAGTGTAGGGATCGAAGCAGGGTGGAGATGGTCCATTTTATGGATGAGATGAAAGCCTGTTTAAGCATCTCCATATCTGCACAGGAGACAATAGTCCTCAATATGTTACATTGGTGGAACAAACAGGATTTTGCTAGTGATTTCATGTGTGTGTTGAATGAGGGTAATAAAATGACATCCCCTAAATTTTTTAAGCTTGAGCAAACTGTGGATGCCAAGGTCAGAAGATTCTGCTTTATTTCAGGAAAACAAGCCATCTGGAGCTGTGATGAGGACCCCAGTCTTGTCAGGATTTAACTAAGGGAAGGTATCAGCTATCCACTCTTTTAATACCTCAACACAATCAAGGAGTGTAGTTAGTTGAGATGTCTTTCTTCTCTTCAATGTGAAATGAAGCTGTATGTCATCCACATAAAACTGATGCAAGATCTCCAAGGCCCCTTTTCCACTGAGCTGGTTCCGGTGCTGGTTCGGAGCCAGAGCCAGACTAAGCACCGGTTCTTTGGCTTTCCACCACCTAAGCACCGGTTCCTGGTTCTTAAAACTGGTTCTATCTTGGCACCAACTCTTTGCTGGGCCAGAGTTAAGAACCGGTTCACGTAGCTT